>JARHVA010007775.1:177500-230000 GCA_037957365.1 Torreya grandis
ACCATTACATAAGTTTTTCACCACTCATACGGACCAAAACTATCATTAGGGCTAATAGAAACGTAATGAAATTATACCTTTTCAAAGCACATGTTTCACCTTAACCACCTTGAAAAATTTAGAGAATCCATAAATGGATGAAAAAATTAACACACTATTAAATTATGCCCATTTTAATATCATATTATTTACCCAACACTATTTATCTCATTTCACTTCTTGAACCCACCATCAGACATACTCACAATTAGCCTGTCTCACTGCTAGAAAGTCTGCTTTGAATATATGAAGTATATAATAATTTTTTTCTCATAACCACATAAACAAATAACATGGATATAAAAAATTAATTAACTTAGGTTCATAATAATTTCCATTATACTTCACCATATAAGTAAAATACCTCAAACAAACCACTTCCATATGCTCACTTAGAACTGTAAATAGTCCTCAAACACCCAGTCAAGAACCTTTGACTTTTCACACCTTAATAGGAATTTTTAATGAATAAAAATAAATTAATATGATCCTATTATACCTATATAACAACTTAAAATTCATTATAGTCTTTAAATCTTTTCATAATTACTCAGAAACATGATTCTCACTAACATACAAAAAATTGCTTGAAAGTAACAAAACACAGTCATGGAAACTAAGACTTAGAACACCTTTATGGTAAATTTTATGAAATTTAAATGGGTTTATATGATAATTAATAATAATTATAACATATTTAAACATATATATTATAATTTCCAAAATTAATATTGGTGTTACATACTAATCTCATGGCTTTACTGTACACAAACCTCACTGTGTTGGACAAGTAGATTGAGATAAACTTTCTGCCACACACAAGATTATTCAAAACTTAAATCCATTATGGATATTTTTTATAATTATTTAAAAATAAACCAATGAATTTTTAACCATACCTAATCCACTTTAGCCAATACCTAATCTTATTCTCACTTCTACCTAGTTTTCTAATTATCTTCCTCACTACGCCTTTTTAGTGATAAGCCAAATTTTATGATCAATTTAGCATATTTTAATTTTATAAAATATTTAAAAAATTAAACTATAATAAAATAAAAATTTAAAACATAATCCTCCAATCATTTTCATGCTTTGACATAGTTAACCTTGCCTACTACATCAAATCTTTAAGAAATAAGGGTTTTCTTGTAGCTTCCACTCATTATTATGAAAGACCAATGCCACTTGAAGGTACTTATGAAATTTTAATACAACCTAAAATCATAATAGTAGGTAAATCAAACCATTATTAAAAATGTTAATCATATATTCCATATCAGGCCACTATTAGGGTTTTAGAGAGGGTTTAAACTGTCTTTCATTCTTAATAACCGTACATAAAGCTTAGGCCCTCAACCTAGAAAAAAATTCCATGAAATTTAATATAGGATATTTAGCCAACTACCATGAAAAAATTTGATACCCATTCAAATGTTTCACATTATAATGAGCATAAGTAAATCATTCTTGGGTCTACAATATCTCATTTTATGCACATAGAAAACCTCAAAACAACTTTTCATGCTTTGTCCTTCAGTCTATGAACTCATATTTTTTAAACACACTTGATGAAACATATAAAACCTATAAAAATAATATCATGAGATCTGTAACCTTGGAAACTAAACTTGACCCCTTATTAGGCCACACTAGGTCTCTTTTCACATTAGACCTTAAACTGCTAGACACACTTAGACCTTAAACACACATTGAAACCCATTTAAATAATCTCAATACTTAATAATAATGTCATAAAACCTCATACCATCATCACACACTACCAAACCTATTATCAAAATCCTGATATTACTCACCTGATCATGAAACCAACCCTGTTTCTTCTCACAAGGTATCTTTATGCAAAGACTAAGCCAAGAACTGACCTAGTAACTTCATCTAAAATATTATATACCTTATAAAAATGTTAAAATAGTTTCAAAAATATTCCCACGTGCTCTACCAATGATTTTCATTCTTAATAGATCTTGACAACACCTCAAGACTCCTCATTAGGTCAGGTAGAGTCTAGGACTAGTCTAGTTTCATGCTTATGCTTAAAACCTTTTAAACACTTCATATGCATGCTTGGACATCCTCAAAATTCCACTCATACCTATGTGTATCCATATTACTAGATCACCATATTCATACACATGATCATGGTATGATAATGTTCCTTAAGATTAGTGCTCAAAATTATGCTTACCTTGAATCTTGATCTTGACCTTAACATGTCATCAACCTCAGAAGAATTACTAGGTTGCATTAGAATTATCTCTTAATAAAGAGAAAATAGTTTTCCTTTAAATTCTTTCTTGTCATAATACTTCCTTGTCACATACCACTTCACCATGCATGACATCCATTTTGACCTTAGAATTAATGACATTCATCTTGACCTTGACATCAATGACAACTTCAATGACATAAAACCAACAACATAAACATACATCAACAATCTCCCCCTTTGTCATTGATGGTAAACACTCTAACAAAGTAGACCATTATTATTGCTCCAAGCTAGTTCTCCTCCCAAATAGGTCTTTCTCCCTAATTGGTCCTTCTACCCCTTTGACATTAATGATAAAGGGTCATTTCTGATAATACTATCATCTAATCCTTAGAGATAAAACATGATTTATTCCCTAAAAATGATTAGTATTCCTCTGATCACCCATATAGGAAGTCAGCTCATAAAAGCACCCAACTATGTTTCCCTTATCTCCATGATATATTCATACACTATCATGAATATGACTTGGTTTTATCAAATCATCATACAAATTTTTTGTAACCCATCTCTTAAAATCACACCTCCAATAGTGTATTGACATAAATTTGGATATGAAATAAAGAATAAAAATTTCCCCTAATACCAAGCATCCTTCATACTTCGACTTAGTAGCTGAGTGCCTCCATGAAGCCTAATGGAGTCACCTCATATTTAGGGTACTAAAACAACATTAACTTAGGAGAATCCTAGATCTCCATATCCTTACTAAACTAAAATTTCTTCATGATCCTCTTATGCTTGAATTATTCAATATCCATTTGAACAACTTTCTGACTTAGTCTATTTGTCTTGACTCCATTCAAAACATGAGATGATAGGGAGAATTATTGGCACTCCTTTACATCTCAACTATGTTACACCATGGAAAGTAGTCCACTTGGACTTACATAATGATAATCATTCACCTTAGATACCTTTTGTATCCATTCAGTATTTTATCTTCTTTCTTACACACTAGGGGCCTTAATCTTCTTCTTTTGACTTGAGAATACATGCTTACAAAAATATAAAATATGACCAACCTTTTGACAATTGAAACACACTATTTTGATTGATAGAAACCCACCATTACCTATACCTCTTGAAGAAGTACTCTCTTCATAGTTTCATGCTTATTCCTTATTAGAGGATTTTTTACAATGCCTTTATCTATGACCAAATTGTCTATATGAATAACAATAACCATTGAAAGGATTAAAATACCTTATAGAATTAGGATACCTGATAGGATTAGTCTTCATTCTACCAGTAACATCATTCATTAATTGACCATTGACCTTTAAGGTCTGATTCTCTTTAATCACATTAGTATTCTTCTTTTGGTTTTCATTGAAACTAAGACTAGTTTTATCATTAATAATGTTTTGAATACTTATGATGTTATCAAGATCATTGATACTCTTTTAAAACATTATAAAGGACTTTACCTTAATCGAAGCCTGATCCAACTTAGATCTCAATGAATTGACTTTAGTTACATAACTTGAACATTCTTCTTCTTTAGCCTTTAGGCTTTTGGTCACAATTTCAATTTAAATCTCCAATTATTTGATTGTTTCTTCTTATTCCTTAGAGTTGTTGATCAATATATCTTCAAACATGTTGATTTGATCCTCATATTCTTTGATAAGATACCTCATAACCTTATTTTTATTATTCACCATCTTAAATTCTTCTAGATCATTCATAAACTTATCCTCAAATTCTACCTCATCTTCTTCCTCATCTGAGTCACCAATAGTAACTCCAAACAATAGGGACTCTTCTTGATTTCAATATCTTAATTCATCAATAATGAAGAGAAATTCATTGACATTAAGATCAAAATCTTCATGGTACTTCTCAAAATCATTTCTCTCACTCTCAGTAGATAAAAAATAGTTTTCCTTGGTGTATAATCTTCTTTTGTTCTTGCAATACTTCTTGTCATCATATTTTTTGAATTTTTTCTTTCTCTTATTAGACGTATACTACTTATTATCATCATCATGACCTACATCATGATATTAGTTATAAGTTTTCTTATGCTTATGAGGTAAATTTTTATTAAAGTGTCAAATCTCTCTATAGTTAAAGCACTTGAAGGGAAACTTACCTTTGTATTTACTTGAACCAATTTTCAACTTTTTTGTAAACATAACTATCAAATCATCATCATCAATATAATAATCATCATTGTATCTAAATTTATTAAATCATTTATACTTCTCTTTTAAATTATTTTCTACATTGGATGCAACTTCTTTCTTTACAGGTCATACTTCACTTATCCACATCTCATAGGCTGTTAGGGTGCCATGAATTACATCCATCTTTATTTTGTCTATATCTTGCATCTCTTCAACAATAGACACTTTATAATCAAACTTGGGATTTAGATATCTCAATACCTTTTGAAAAATATTATAATCTTTATATTATTCACCTAGACCTCTTATGATGTTGAACACTTCATCAACCCTTAAAAAGTAGGATGCAATGGTCTCATCTTCATTTATCCTTAGACTTTCAAAC
The DNA here is from genome assembly GCA_037957365.1 of Torreya grandis. NCBI lineage: Eukaryota > Viridiplantae > Streptophyta > Pinopsida > Cupressales > Taxaceae > Torreya > Torreya grandis. The sequence continues at coordinate 182,350 of JARHVA010007775.1, forward strand.
TATCTTCTATAGGTTCATAATTTATCCAAATTGACCTTGGATTCTCCCTCATGGATAGTATTAAACTAGTCCCACATTTATTAGGTACACATATAGTGCATGACCTTTACAAACTCTACCTTTGATAGGTGACAAAGAATACCATTCATTACTTTTGATTTGTTGTCACTAGCCTTCTTAGCTACTGCATCTATAGGGGGAATAGGGGGTTCAATATATCCATCAAAAACTAATTTCCAAACATCATGACCTTCATACATCAAATATGTTCTCATACTAACACTCCAAAAATCATAATTGGATCCATTGAACAATAGATCCTTAATTGTAGGGAAACCACCTTGTGCTTGAAAAGCCATCTTCACTTGCTTAGGATCTCCTTTAGGCTATTAGGCCTACATTAAAGTACCTGATATGATAGAAAATGTTTAAATTAAATATAATGATATGGTTGGTAGTAAACCAATGGCCTTATAATAATCACTCAATTTTACTTATCATTCATGATGCATTCATTGAAACACATACATCAACTAATGCATAAACAAACATCCACATAAGAATACAACATATGAACACAAGATATATGTTGGAAACCATAATAAGTGATAAATAAAACTAAAAAAAATCATGGAATACATTCTTATAATCAATGGATCAGTATTTAGTGAGGCACCAAATCCACAAGGAGCACTAACCCCTCACTAGTCAAACACTAACTCAACTAGTCCTTTAACAAGTACCAACTTGTAAGGAGGCACCAACCCCCTAGGTGACTCAGCACCAAACCAACCACATAGAGCCTATAATCACCTTTGGAAAACTATTTATTAACTAATTTTATGATTATAACCTTCTTTTTCTCTTCACACTCTTTTATCTCTCTCAAATAGCCTATTGGGCCTCTTCACTCAATTAGCCTTCTTTGTGGAAGATTTAGGTCATATCAACTTACTCATCATTTATATAATTAATGTTATAATTTAATAAAATTTTAAACACACTGATATTATTGTCTTAAATCCATCTACCTGGTTTCCAAACTTCCATCTCGTTTTCTTATCTCCTCAATATTCTAACTAGTCAAATTAGGCCTATAAGACCTTATTTTTATACTCGACTCTTGATTTCACCAACCTTTGTCAGAAATAAACCTATATATGCCTAGATAATCCTTGAAATATATCAAAAAAACAAATTTCATAATTCAAAACACTAATACATAATTTGGTCACCACTCATAAGGATCAAAACCATCATTAGGCCTATTAGAAACCTAATGCAATTAGGCCCTCTCAAAGCACACATTTCACCTTGACGACATTAAAACATTTTGAGTCTCCATAAATGGATGAAAAAATTCAAACATGATTAAATTATACCCATTATAGTATCACATTATTTTCCCAACACTATTTATCTCATTCCCTCCGTAAACCACACCATTAGGCTTACTCACAATTTACCCTTCTCACTACCAAGAAGTCTATTTTGAATATTTAAATTATACAGTCAACTTTTCCACATAAACACATCAATAAATCATATTTATAAAAAATTAATGAAATAAGGCTCATAATATTTTCCATTATACTTCACCATATATGGAAAAATACCTCAAATAGACCACTTCCATATGCTCACTCATAATTGCAAATACGCCTCAAACACCCAGTCAAGAACCTTTGACTTTCACACATTCATAGGCATTTATCATGAATAAAAATTAATTAAATTTTAGATATGATACATATATAAATACATAATATTAATTATATTCTTAAAATATATACATAATGACTTAGGAACATCATTCTCACTAACGTACATAAAACTCCTTGAATGCTCCAAAACATAGTCATGGAAACCAAGATTTAGAACACCTATGTGAACACTTTTATGAAATATAAATAGTTTTATATTATCATTAATAACACTTATAACATATTTAAATATATATATATATATATATTATAATTTATAATAATAATATTGGTCTTACAAACCAATCTCACATATATACTATAGACAGACCTCACTATGTTAGAAAAGTCAAATTGAGATCAACTTTCTACCATACACAAACTTATTAAAAACTTATTTAAAATATATATATGTGTTATATGTAATTAAACATGAATTTTTATCCATCCCTAATCCACTGTAACCCATCCTTAGTCTCATTCTAACTTCTACCTTATTTTTTCACTATCTTCCTCACTAGGCTTTTTTATTGATAGGCCAACTTTCATAGCTAGTATAACATATTTTAAGTTTGTAACCTTATAATAATATTACATTATCATAAAATAATATTATAACCCATCATCCTCCAATAATTTTAATGCTCTGACTTGGTCCACCCTACCTTCTACATCAAAAATATAAGAAATAAGGGTTTTCTTGTAGCTTCCACTCACTCTTCTGATAGACCAATGCCACATGGAAGTACCTAGGAGAGTTTAATACAACCTAAAATAATAATATTAGGAAAAAAAATATGATAAATTTTGAATCATATCTTCCATATCATGTCACTATTAGGGGTTTAGAGAGGGTTTAAATTGTTTTCCATTCTTAACAATCATTCATAAACCTTAAGCACTCAACCAAGAAAAAAATGCCAAGAAATTTAATATATTACCATTATAAAAATAACATGAAAATTTTAGATCCTCATAAAAATTATTCATGTTCCATGAAGCATAAATAAATCCTTTTCAAGTCTACAATACCTCATTTCATGCACACAAAAAACCTCAAAACCAATTTTCATGATTTGTCCTCTAGTATATGACATCATACTTGGTAAACACACTTGAAAAATCCTCTCATACATTTGAAATTTTTTTTCATTAGATATATCATCTTTGAAACTAAATGTTACCCCTCATTAAGACACATTAGGTCTTTTTGCACATTAGACCTTGAACTAACAGACACACTTAGACCTTGAACACACATTAAAACCTCTTAAAATTATCTCAAAACATAATAATCATGTCATAAAACCTCATACCATTACCATGCAATAGAAAAATTATTCTCACAAGTCTCAGGCTACTGACCTCATCATGAAACCAAGCCTATACCTTTTCACTAGGTCTTCTGATGTAAAGACTAAGCCAAGAACTAAATTAGTAACTTCCTATAAAAGATTATATACCTTATGCACATGTTAAAATAGTGTAAAACATATTATCACATGTCATAAAAATAAGTTTCATCATTTATATATCTTTACAATACCTCAAGACTTGTCATTGGGTTAGGTAAAGTTTAGGACTAGTCTAGTCGCATGCTTAGGCTTAAGATCTTTTCAACGTTTCATATGCATGATTGGTCATCATTAGATATACAATCATACCTATATGTATCCATCTTACTAGACCACCATATTCATACACATGCTCATGATATTACAATAATACTTAAGAATAGTACTCAAAAGTACACTTACCTTGAATCTTGATCCTGGCATGTCATCAACCTTAGAAGAATTACCATGTTTCCTTAAAATTATCTATAAAAAAATATAAAATAAGTTTTTAATAAATTATTTCTTGTCATAATACTTCCTTGTCACATACCACTTCACCATGTATGACATCAATTTATACATTGACATTAATGACATTCATCTTGACCTTGCCATCAATGATAAAATCAATGCCACAACACCAATAACATGAACATACCTCAATATACCTATAATTAAATTTATTTTATACAATTATATGTTAAAATATCACAAATTCCCACCCTTCATTGTAGGGATAAACTATGTAATCGCATATCACAAGGCTTGTCTCTACATAATATAAAACTAATTAAGAATATTAATATTTTTTCTTGAAAAATACTATGTGTAGATAAGAGTAATTTTTTTATGGCTAAAAAAATGAATTTTGGTGAGTTTTATTTATTAATGAACTAGATAATTAAGGAATTATTTATCTATATTAGGGGATCACAACTCTAGAGGCTATAATTAAAGAATTATAAAAGAAAAAACCCACATCAAAATCTCTAATAACCATAGTAGAAATGTATGTAAGATATAATGAGAAGATAAATCATTATCTTATGCCTATTTCTAATATATAATGGTATAAAACCATTGAAGAGGATTGACCAAATATACTATTGCATGCAAAAAAGATTGGACATACTAATAAGGAAATATCACGTGTATAAATTACACATTTATTAATAGATGCACATAAAATTACAAAGATATATGTATCTACTGATGAGAAAGAATTATCTATAGTTGATACTAAATATATTAATTAAATTCAAACAATATATCTTATACCTATTCATGTAAAATATATTGTATTAATCACTACATACGGTAATTAAGGAAGGCTTTCTCCATAAAATCCTACTATAAAAATGAATGGATATGTTTATGAGGAATGGTTACCATCATTAATTTACTTTATTGAGACACTCGTGCCTACTAAATTAATTTAAATTTTAGCCATATAAATTATTGAACATATTGAATAACACCAATCTACACCAAACTCCATTGAATTTATTGGTAAAGAATACCATCTTGAAGTAACCTCTCTAACTCTTAATGAAGAATATCAATTAGAAAAAAAATCATATTTAATTTAATGGTAAAGGAAACCCTCATGTGGGAATTTTCTTATAAAAATACAAAGACATCGATAAAGATAAACATTGAATTTTTTATATTTTAGTTTTTTTTAGAATAAGCTACTTGCAAGAATGTCTCGTATACTTATTTAAATTTGTACACATATTTTTTAAGGAGGAAGATACATAATAATTAGAATTTCACATGTTGAAAGAGATATGCAATTAGAAACAATAGCATCTGATCCCAAATAAGATCAGTGTGAAATGTTATAATGTCCATGCATGTGCATTAAAAAATTCCTTTCAACCATTTTTTTTATGTTGGGTTGTGATGAAAATCTTTTACTTCAAATGGGATATTGGTTTCCAACACATGAAAAGCCAATTATGTCTCTTGAATATTTAATGTTTAATTTTTATTATATTTTCCATAATTAAAATACATTTCATATTTTTAATTACATCCCACCATCATATAGTTCAATGCATTACCAACAACGACCTTTATATTGGACTTGGTATCAAGGTTATTCATGAATCCACTAGCCCAAAACTGATAGTCATAACAAAGGCTGGGTTTCAGCAAACCATCATAGTATTTTTGGTTATAAATACACAATAATCTATCCCAATCTTTAGGGTGAAAAAGAATTATTAAATTATTCCTAAAATTACTTATTATCCAAAGCTATTGGATTGGTTGAGTATCTAATATTTATTGTTTAATATTGATTTATATATTCAACCCTAAAGTTAAGAATTTTCATGTTCACTTTGTACATAACAATAGATTACCTAGTTTTTAATAAATAAATAATAAAACATCCCATGAAATTCATGAAATTACATTCAAGGATTGTAAACCATAACCACCACCCATATGAAAAGACCTCTATGGGTATCTTTACAACCACAATAAACATTTAATCATCAATAATGATTCAATCTTTGTTTCACCTCATTCATAAGAAGATTGTATCATAAAAATTCATGATTGGCCTATGTATAATTGATTTATAAATATAAATTTTGAACATTTGTGTCAATAATTTTGTATTTTTTTAACCTTATGGTGAAATGTGGTCGATATTCTTCATTAGATTAATCTACAGGTAGTGATTCATAAGAAAATAATAAAAATATAAAATTTGTTGAGTTTGTAATTTTGAGGGAGCTTTTTTTGAATTATAGTGTGTATTAAAAAACCCTCTTTCATTTTTTGTACATATCTAAAAATTTGTCAAATATCTACATTTAATGTTATTAGTTAAGGAGAAAACATGAAATAAAAGAATAATATTTTTAAAGAGACAAAATTAATTAAATTCTAAAAGAGGTTTTTTTGTGCATTGGTATGATAAAAATAAACCTCTTTCAAAAAAATTCTAGTAGAAAAAGTTTTTTAAATATAAAGTTTTCTTCTATCCTATAGCAACACAAAAGTGAAATTATCTAAAATGTTCAAAATTAAATTATGAGAGAGTTTTTTTTTAAACTCTTAATTAAAAAACCTCTTTTAATTTTTACATCATTCCAAATATTTGTGAGATATTTGGTTTTCCATTTTTGTCAAGAATATTGATTTTCAGTTAATAAAACATATTTTTCCACCATTTACCAAAGATTAGGAGCATCATATATAGACACATTCATCATCACTTATGTAAAAATAATATACATGATAACATAAATATATCTATATCATTATCCCCAAAACCTTAATTATCTTTTTAATCATTCATCATAACTACAAGATCTTCTTTATCAAAACATGCTTATATATGATGACAAAATTTACCAACATTATAGCACTATTCTAAGGTTTTTAAAGATGATGATTTGTATAAAAATGTATGTTATTAATCTTATCCAATTTTTAAGATCATTCTCTTAAATATTCTTCAAGGACTGAATTGACATTTCTTTTCATATCCTTGACTCCTCATTCAATGTTACCCTTGATGAATGGATGCGTATCTGAACTTGCCTTATGTTCCATTAGAAAACTTATTTTTGGAATAGTAATCAACTATATGGTAATTGTATACACATAATATATTCAAAATTTTATTGATTAATGACTCTATGTATCTTCTATGAACTTGTTGAGTCTCAATCTCTCTGAGTGCATCCCTTAAAGGGTTCATCAAGAGAGGGGTGGATAGACCCTTGGTGATTCGTAAGATTGTTTTCCCTTTTTCCACTTGTTATTTACACACTCATCTCATAAAAAAATTAACCCTAACCTTATTAATATTAGCCTTAGCCATTCTAATCATTTTCCTCTTTACATCATCCTTTTCTTACCTTAAATCCCTTTTGGATAGGTGGATGAAGTAGGTTGATTGGGTCAAACCTATACAGTTTATGGGTATTTTTCACTTTTTGGGTTTATTAGCCTTTCAGCCGACCTAGTTTGGACTTAGTGAATTGTTCCCAAAAACAAATAGGGTTGACTGGGTCAACCATGTATTATTGAAATTTTTGGGATGATTTTGGGCAAGATCCACCTATATATACAATTTAATTTCCAACCATTTATAATAAGATAAGTGAAGAAGAATAAGTGCAAACAAACATATTCTTATTGACCTTTCCACTTGAGTAATAAATACTAGGTTTCCATACTTTCTTTGAAGATATGGATATTTTCTTGTGGAGAAGTGCTTTAGATGCATATATAGGTTATGTATCTTAGAGATGATTTGTCTTTGTTATCCTTACATACTGCAACAATCTCTTGTGAAGCACCTTGGCCAAGGGAGATATTGAGGCTCAGTGGGTTCATTTTCAAGGCAAGTATTCCTACCTTTATTTCTCCATTGTAAGAGTAGATAGATAATGTAGTTGTGTTCTTCCTTCCATGTATTATGATTTTTTATATAGTGATGTGAGTATATGTGTTTTATGCATGTTTAGTTTAGTTGTTTATTTTATTTCTAACCTGCACTTTGTGCCACAAGATTTAATGTGCACTAGATTAGATTTATTGTCTTATTATTAGAATAAGTGAATGTTTTAAACCTTAGGAATCCATTAGGGTTGTTATATGATTATGTTAGATTGTAGGATTTTTAACCCTTCTTAGCATGATATGTTGTGACAAGTGATCCCTAAATTGGGTCCAGAGGATCCTCATACTGGTCATGCTCGTACTTAACAAGTGTATCCCAATTAAAAGTGTAAGTATGCTCTATCTTCTCTAAGAAAGGAATAATTTATAAACATGATGTATTTTTGATTGCATACATTCTGGTGAACTCAACGTGAAACTACCCTTGTAGGATTTATTTCATTATTTTTAGCATTATTTTTATCATATATTTGTCATACTAAGTTGACTCTATCAACCCAATTCTAATTTCTATGCACAAGTTTTAAGAAATAGACAACTAGATCAAATTAGATGACCCAATACAAGTTTGTATACTTCTAAACTTATATTTTAGACTACTAGGTTGACCCAGTCAACCCTGTACACTTTTGGCCATCCAAATTCAGCTACTATGTTGACCCTAATCAACCTTGAACATTTTAGGAACTCAATGGTAGGATTCTATAAAGATTGGTCAACCTAGTTGATCCAATTAGTAGAATTTTCAACCACATTCTAAGGTTCTTAACTAGCAATATTCATTCTCTACATCTCTTATCCACTAAGGTTCCCTTCTATCTCTCTATCTCTTTCTTTTTTATCTTTCTTATCATTGGTTTTAGTCTTAAAAACTACCCCTACATAGTCAATTAGGTTGACCCTATCAACCCAATTTGATGTTCTTTGTGTTATCTGAATAATTAGGTTGACCCTATTCATTTTTAAATGTTTCTTCTATAGTATAATTTTTACCCTATCAACCCTATTTTATATTTTGTGCATATAGTGTCAACACTATACCTTGTTTCAAGTTTGAATTAATATCTATATGCTAGTAATTAGTTGACATCTTTCTTTTCTAATTTATTGCATGCTTAGAATAGTTCACATTGTCTAATTATATGTTTTTAATTAACCATTTAGTTTCACTATTTTTATTTTATGCACAAATGGCCAAATCACAAAATCTAAACAAGCATTTAAATGTTTGTCTACCCAAGCCCAACCTACTTAGATTTCATCACCAAGGGGGAAGCTGACTTGATACTCTAATCAATTATAAAGCATGGTTAATGGTATATTCTGGATCAGTGCCTAACATCATTATCACTTTGGTGTGTGAAGTGAGGGGGTAGGCCCCATTACCAAGCCTTTATCATTGCTACTAAAGTCCCTTTCAGCCCAAATAACCTGAAACCATCCTTAGATTGCAATTCTAGTTCCTTATTTATATCTAATTTTCCATCACATTTAAAATCATATTTTAATAAACTAATAAACACTCAAATTGACCAATTGGTTAGCACTTTACTTTACAAGTTGATTTCTTTCTCTTTTCTCAATTATATTTTGTATTGTAAAAACTTGCATTAGCCAACATTGGTGCAAGGTTTTATGTTATCTAATTCAATTGAATTGGCCAACATTAATCCAATTGAATATTTTTTTCCTTTCAACTATTTCTTTTCAAATTAGTTGAAAAAGTTATCTTGTTTCAATCCATAAATCTATCATAATTTTCTTAAATTTCCCTTTCTGTTGTACTGGGTCGACCCTATCGACCCTGTACCTTTTTATGGCCTATACTCACTATACTAGATCAACTCAGTCAACCTTATACTATTTGTATACCCTATTCACTCTTTTTTCCAACCTTTATTCACTATACTAGGTTGACCTAATCGACCTTGTACAATTTGTAGGCCCTATTTCTTGTGTTGGATCAACCTAGTCGACCATGTATAGTTTCCTACCTCTTTATATTTCCTTGTGTGGTTATATAGTCTTATCTCATCATGATCACATCTATTAAACCCTATTTTAGATAATAACATTTCATATTTAAGGATTTGGATCATAAACTCACTTATTTCATTACTTCAGATGAAAGTATCCAATTTTGCCCTTCCTCTTCTGCTAAACCAAAACTAATCACTACACAATGTAATTTAGTTGAGGTGATTTATCCTAATCATATTCCTAATACCAATTTTAGGAATATTCCACCAAATAATCCATCTCCTATCAACACTCATACCCTTACAACCAATGTTAATAATAATCTTGTTACACACATAACAAGATCACTAAATCTTATCAATCTCCAAAGTAACATGGTTAAAACCACTAAAATTGATAATCTTGATGGTTCCAAATTATTTAAAAACCTTGATGATAATACTTTATACACTCCTCAAAAGAATGGTGGCTTTACCCATGCTTCCTTCTTCTACCACACTTAAGACAACTAACACCAATGTTGGGAGTCCTCCACCTATAAAGAATCCTCCAACCACCAACACTAATACCCCACCTTAGAATCCACCTATTGATACAACTCAACTTCTTGCACATATAGTTAAAAAAATTAACTTCATCCAAACAACCAATCAATCTCAAATGATGAATGTGAAACAACATTTATTAAACATGACTAGTGAACCACCTCAAGTCATCATATCTCAACCAAATCAAAATTGTGCCCCTCTTCCTCTTAGATATGCCAATAGGAATATCATCCCCCAAACTTCAATTAATAAAAAAATTCTTCAACATCTTGAAAATTAACCTTTATCCCTATTTATTTCATCCATAGATACTAGAAACATTTCTCCAACTATTACATATAATGGGGCTAAGGACCCTATTGTCTTTCTTAAGTCTTTTCGTAATCTCTCTAAGGAATGGGTCCAAACTGACACCTTTTCTCACACAAGTATTTTATCTAAAACCATTGTTGGTGATGCAATTTAATGGTATATCCAACTTCCTAGACATTCCATCTCACAACTAGAGGATTTAGTCAATGCTCTAGTAAAGAAATTTGAACATGATGAACTTGTTGAAAATTACAGTAGCCATTTTATCAATGCCAAACAACTTCCTAATGAATATGATCATACTTTCATAAAATGATGGAATGATTTCACACATAAATTGGACCATCACATGAATGATGATAATATTTTAAAACTATTTGTCATAGCTCTTAAACCTCCCCTTCAATACAAAGTTTGAATATTTTCCCCTAAAACTTTAGAAGAATGCTTAAACCAAGCAAAAATGCAAGACTTTATTATGACTCAATTTGAACCATATCAAATAACTACTAAAGTAAATTTCCAGTCAATTTATCATAATATTGATTCCACCCAACCTCCCCAACCTCAATGTGGGGTATCCAATTCAATCAATGTTCACCCAACCCACCCTCCCCTGAGTCTAGAACAACTTAAACAAAAATTGCCACCCTCTAAACATATGATCTTTGATCCTTCTAAATCTCCTCCAAAATGGTAAAATCCTAATAAATTTTATTGATGGAATGTTATTATAGGTAAATTATTGTTGTGATCTTCACCATTTTCTTCTTTATTCCTTGCTTGGTCCACATTTCAATCTTGATATTCTCGCAAAACAATGTTATCAAGACTATTATCAAGATTATAAAATTCAATCTCAAGAACCACAATCACATCAACATCAACTACCTAATGATAAAAAAAAATTATACCATACCTATACCTCATTTTATAATCTTTTTCAAACCACAATTATCATTATTCCTACATTAATAAGAAAATTATAGCTAACATAAACAACTTTAAACATATTGTTGCATCCATTAAACCTCAACTACTTAGGTCACATGAACCAAAAGAGTACCTAGTTCTAATTCTTACTCTAAAGCATATCATAAAGGTCCTCATTTACCTCCTCTTCCTCTTCATACCTCTCTTAAACATCCTATGTCACATTGAACCTCCTTAAAATATAACAAAACAACATATTTTCTTATCTCCAAATATACCTACCAACCCAATGCAAATCATTTTAATAGTTCAATCTTACCTCACTCCACCTCCCATGTTGGGGCATCTTGTGATGCCCATCCCTACATTCCATTACGCATTATGTCATCTTGTGATACCAAATCTTATTATATAATGAATAATAACAAAAAAATCCAACTTCAAGAAACCTATTGAGACTTATAGACTTGTATTTCACTTGTTTATCTTTGATATAGATGTTAGTATCAATCTTACTTATTCTTTTTGTCTCATTTTTTTTTTTCATGCACTTTATTTCCTTTAATTTCATTTTTAATAGCATCATTGTCTTCCTTTACATTCTCTGGTTTTTTTACACATCACATTTGCCATTTGTTTTCATTTTTATCCACATATATCTCTTTTATTTTTGTCCAATTATGTCATTATTTTGCATTAATATCTTTATGATTACTTTCTTTCCCTTATTTAACATTTACCCCCATGGGTTTCTCTTTTGTGAGTTTATAGTATAAGACCATGGATAGGGCCTGGCCCTCCTCACAAAATACCACCTTTGATTTTTTTCTCATTTTAATTTTTAACATTTTTCTTGCAACCATTATGTGTTTCTCTTTTATGAGTTGCAGTATAAGACCACGGATAGGACCTAGCCATCATAAAATTATGATTTTTTCATTCCTTTTATAAGAAAAATATCATTGATTCTCATTCTCAACTTTAGTTTTTACTTCTTTTTATAGATGGAATTTGTATAACAATCTACATTAGCATGTTTTGGTCGATTTACCTTATTCTTATGTTAAAGAATCACACTTTTCTATCATTGTATCCTCATATTTCCCTTTGTCACATGTTTTTTACAATTTCAAGCAATTCAAATTGTTCAATGTATCACTCCTCTTGGATTCCCCTTTCTTTCACTCCACATTGGATAAAATAAAGTTAAAGTCAAGATAGAAATTTTATTTTACCATGCTCTTTGAATTTATCTCTCTTAGAAACCTTGTCTAAAGTATTCAAATAAAAGTCATCTTAAGCACTCATTTTTAGTTTTCCAAATCCTTATGGAGAAGGAATATAAAAATCCATCAATAATGTTAAAAACCATTTCATTTGAAATAAAAGTTAATGTTATCTAAAAGGAAACATACAAATCTCAAAAGTCAAATTCACACCAAAAGATGTGATTCCAAGCACATCTCTTATCTTTAATTAAATCTCAAACTCCACAGTTGGCCTCACATAGAGCTCAGGTCATTTGGGGTGTGGTAGGTCAGTAGATTAGAATAGGGGAATTCAATAAACTCTATGGTGCTACATACAATCTCATGCAAGTACCCAATATTTGCAGTAGACTAATAGCTATGTAAGGCATCCTAAGGAAAGGGGAATAGGTTGTGGGGAGATAGGTATATTTTAATTTTCATGCATATAGCCTTCATGGGATGATCTATATACTTCATTTGTTGATCTAAGACTTGTATGGCTAAGAGAAGTTCTTTATAGTCCTTTAGGTCAAAAGTCCTCTTATTTTGACAAACCTAATTTGAGTGTCTTAAATTTTATATAGAGTTCCTCTACCTTGGTTCTTCCTTCATTCTCCCCTCCACCCATTTCATTTTCCCCCCTTCACAAAAAAATTATGATTCTAAATATGTTTTCCCTCTTCTATTATTCTTTATTCTTCACCTCTTAAAAACATGATAGCATTACTTTGTTTTAGTTTTATCTATCCTTAGAGTAAAAAAACGTGTTTGCACAAATATATATTACACACTTAAACCATTTATTTACCACACCATCTCATTGTCATCCTAGTCATATCATTAGGTGGTTGTGTTTTCTTACATTATATCCTAAAAAAAAAAAACTATGTTTGAATTTTCATCCTTTAGAGGTTTTTTATTTTAATTTTTCCATCATGTTCTTATTTGATATTTGTGGACTTCACTTATCTTAAATATGACATTTTACATTATTACATGTTCCTCTTTATGTATTCCTTCTACATATTTGTCTCACATCTTCAATTACATTTCATTTTTAGTCTTTCATATTTTTCTTTTTGCCTATCTTACATGAGCTTACTTTTCACTTCCATATCTTTGTTCAAGTTTTATTTCATTGATATTTCATTTGTAATTCATTTTCTACATTATTCCTAATGTGATTTAGTATGTTATACATTCCTTTTTTCCATTTATGAATTGCATGCTTCTCAATGAGATTTATTATGTTCTACATTCCTTTTTGTCATTTATGTTTTACATACTTTTCAACATGATTTATTCTATTTTCAAATCATTTTTCATTTATTTCCTATCATTTATCATTTATTTTCCATCATTTTCCATTCATTTTCCATCATTTTGTCATTCATTTGCCTTAAATATTTTAATCTTAACTTAACAAACTAAGTTAACCCTTAATTTTTCCCCCTCTTAGTATTAAGTCGATAGAGTGGATATTTATACTTGGTCAATAGTCATGTACTAAGTTATCAATCTAAAAAACACACTAGGTTGGCACATACCTACTATGTCAGCAGTGTGGGCTTTAGCAAAAAATTAGTCTACTAAGTTGATTGGGTCGACCTAGTTGTTTCTATGTAGTTATTACTCTGATTCATGGTTTTACCCATATATTTGTCTCTACTCATACATTTTTTGAACCATAATTATTTTTGAATTCATGATGATGTAGAGAATATTTTCCACTATCATATGCCAATATTTTAATTTTTTTGAATTTCAGCTATTTTTTACACTAACTTCAACAGGGTCACCTAGCGTTCTTCACATTAGATGCCTTCACTTATTATTGCAATATATTTATTTATCCACAACACTAAGGTAATCAAAGGTATGTGTTTTTAAATTATATCATTTCATTTATCTTATTTTCTACTTATTACAATTTACTTAGCCTCAACATTGTGTGTTATCATATTCTATTTCCCAAAGCACCATCCCATGTTGTACTTACATGAAACATGATGAGCTTCAAATGGGGCATATGTATTCACATAATAGTTTCAAAATTTTATTGATTACTAACACTTTATATCTTATAGTAACCTATCAAGTCTCAATCTCTCTAAGTGCAAACCCTAAAGGGTGTATTGGAAAAGGGGTGGATAGACCTTTGGTGATTTGTAAGACTATTGTCCCTTTTGTCACTTGTTATTTACACACTCATCTCCTAAAAACATTAAACCTAAGTTTATTCTTCATATCCTTACCCATTCCAATCATTTTCCTCTTTTCATCCTCCTTTTCTTCCCTTAATTCCCTTTTGGACAATCAATTATACTAGGTCAACTAGGTCAACCCTATATAGTTTATGGATATTTTTCACTTTTTAGGTTTGTTAGCCTTTAGACTGACCTAGCTTAGACCTAGTGAATTGTCCTTGAAACCATACATGGTTCACTGGGTTGACCTTATATATCTAACATTTTTGGGAGGATTTAGGGCAAGATCCACCTATATATACAATTTAATCTCCAACCATTTTTAAGAAGAGAAGTGAAGAAGAATAAGTGAAAATAAACATCTACTTATTGACCATTATACTTGAGGAATAAATCTTAGGGTTACATACTTTATTTGGACATATATATATTATCTTGTGGAGAAGTATTTTGGATACATAGATAGGTTATGTATCCTAGAGCTGAGTTTTATTTTTTATCCCTACATACCACAATAATCTCTTGTGAAGTACCTTGGCCAAGGGAGAAATTTAGGCTTGATGTGTTTGTCTCTAAAGTAAGTATTCCTAACTTTATTTCTCCTTTGTAAGAGTAGATAGATAATGTATTTGCGCATCTTTCTTCCTTACATTAGGATTTTGTATACATTGATGACTATATGTCTTCTATGCATGTGTATTTTAGTTGTTTATGTTGTTTCTAACCCCAACTTTGTGCCACAAGCTTTGGTCTGCACTAGATTAGATTTAATTTCTTGTTATTAGAATAAGTGAATGTTTTAAATCTTAGGACTCCATTAGGGTTATTATACAATTTTTTTAGACTATTCAAGTTATTCATCAATTTTTTCCATTTGGTAAATGTCAAGTTTTATGTATTTTGATTTGGTTTCTAAATGCATAGACTAAATAATAATGCTTTCACTATTGAAGAAATTTTATCATCTCAATAATTCATCCTACCCATTCTAATAATAACTTGAATAGATAATTTTAGTGATACTTTTTTATAATTAACAATTGTTACAAAAATTTTACAAGTGGATAATGATGCTTTGTATGATAGCTCTTGTATTTCTCACAACCTAATTGTATGAATCTCTCTACTATATAGCAAATTACATTGCTCAATGTAAATCATTATGATGTGTGGGGAACCCACATTTTTTTAATGCACATTTCAAGTGGATTCATATCACTTGAAGTCTAACTAGGAAATACTCATGTAGCTTGATGTGTACACACAATAAGGAGATTTATACCAAAACATTAGGCATTGTTTCACATTAGAATACTACCAAACTACACATTAATACATTGATTTAAAAATTGATTAGATATTGTAAAACTAGACATGAAATTTATGCATTATTGATTTTATTAGGATATATTCCTTGTCAACAAAGATAACTTCTCATTGCATCACCATGAATAATCTTATACAGATAATTGGGTTCATTTTGAGGCTATGGTAAAACTTATTCCTAATCTCTCCACCATGTTACCATTTTTGGAACATTCAAAAATGTTGTTAAATTTTTAAAAAATGAAAACCTTTAGGCATTGTTGAAAATCTTGGCTCAGAAAACTAGCTTGATAGCTTGTCAAGTGTTGAATAAATAACCTTGATTCAAAAAATAGTTTGTTGGTTGATCAAGGATGAAATCTCAGAAAAGTAAAAAAATAGAAACAAATAATAAAATAATTTTCCATGTCTTTCATTTTATATCCATTTCTATTTGTAGAAATAACATCCTTGTTACAAATTCTAAGCATTGCTAGTTTTAAGGAGGTGGTAGAATCTATGTCTTTATTGGTCATCTTTCCTATATATACTTACCCTATCATAGCTTGCTCCCATTATTTATTGGTTTGTGGTTCCATGTATTATCCTTTCTTATGTTCTCTTTTATTTTATTGGCCTAATGGTTACAGGTTTATATTTTCAACTTGAATCCACTATTATCTAATTTTTTCTACAAGGCACTACCACCATTATCTTGTATCCCCTACCATCAATTTGTTACATATTCTTGAACACTTGACTTGTTCACTTTTATTATGTTTTTGATATTGGTCACTTTATCATGAAACTAAAAAAAGGATATTTGTGATTCATAAAATTTATTTTTTACACCATAATATGTTTATATTTATCTAAACATACAATATACTATTAAACTTCACAATTTATATTTATTTTGATATATATTTTTGTACTTTTCAACCTTCCTACATATTATTTATATCATGTTGGATTGTTTTTATCTATACTTTCTCACACTACCTAGAAGACGTTATGTTGTTCCATCACCACAATTGATACATGCCTTGGTTGAATAATTTTGGTTTGCTACATCATTAAATATATTTGGTTGCTAAATTTCTTGATTATATTACAATTCTTGGAGGATTTCATTCTTTATGAAACTTGATATATGCATCTTGTACACCATCTTATATTATTGGTATGTTTCTACGTGTTTTTGCTATTTACATTCAAAAGGAAGAAAGAAACTAAAGATAATGGTCAGGGGTTTGTACATACCCAGATTAAGTTGCACACTGTATCCAAGTGATTGAAAGAGCTCCTCTTTGGCTATGGAGGAAGATAGTTGTAGAGAGAATAAGACTTAAATAGAAAAATGTTAGAGATAGATATGGTGGATTGCCAAACAATATGCTTGGTTTCAGAAGTGCAAAGACTTCTTTGAGGGATGACAATCCACTATTTGACAAAAAGAGTGTTGTTGGAAAGACAAATAGTGAAAGACTAAGAAAGAGAAATAGATAATGTGTACCTGATTCTTGTAGTTAATCTCTCATAGTTACCGACATCAGTAGTCCTCCCGGCATCAATATGTAAAAGATGCTGACATTGGTTATACTGTCAATGTCGGTAGGGGCAATACATCTTTGGATGAGTTTCAGGGTGTTTTTGTGATGGATGGAGGACTCTAGGAGTTTTAAGGTTTGTCCAAGGTTATGAAAAGGAGAATAGGTTCTAAGGAAGGACAAAAGGTAAAAGGTAGGTGTGAGAATAAGGTGGGAGTCAGAGGAAGGCTTTTCAGCCCTTCCACAGAGGAAGTCAGGTTTCTTTTACAGTATTCAAAAATAATAAAATAGAAACTAATTACTAAGTTAATCTAGAACTTTGAAATAGAAACTAGAAGAATACATAGCTTTTGGTCAAAGACCGAAGAGTGTCAGGATGCTTGTTCCTATTGCGGCTGATGTTGAAGATCTCGTACAATGTTTTTAACCCAATGTCTGGAGTGATTTCTGTAGAGTTTTTGTAGCCTGTTGAGTGATAATAGAATTTTGATCCTAGTCTCAAAGCGTGTGCATCATTATGCAAAGAGGATGAAGGAGAGATTGAGAGAGCAACTAATTGAAGGCCTCAACTCAACATTAGAAGTCAATTTATGTAACCAACATCGGTGATCCCACCAGCATTGGCTGATAGTTGATCGATGTCGGTAGCCAGAGAATGGGAAAAAGGGCTAAGAAACCTGCTCTCCATCTGCCAAGTGTATTTTCCATAAGAGAATGGTTGAAAGATGGGCTTATTATGCATGAGGTTAGTTAAAAGGTTGGAATAGGTCTTAGGTAGTTATGATATGAAGGACTTAGTCATGGGGTGAGTCATAGGGTAAGAAACAGTCTTTGGTGAGGTGTCTAGGCAAGGTGTCGAGGTGAGGGGATAATTAATTTAAAATAAATAACTTATTTTAAATTAATAAAGTGTAGGTTAGGAGTGTTAGAGTTATAAAGGGACCAAGGGGGGTTGACACAATATTAGTGTCTACATTTGCCCCTTTTTATCTTGTGGTTTATCTTGATGAGCTGTAAGACAAAAACAAGAGTACGTTGCATTGCCCTAGTTATGGGATGAGGGATCCCCCCTCAAAGTGGGAGTCAAGGGAAGGTAAGCTGATATTGAGTGCTAATTTGATAGGTATTAGATGGATAAGGTGAGGTTTGAGTGTGAATGCTGTAATAGTTGAGATTGCACGTATACCACTTCACATGATAGGTAGGTCAAATTGTCATAGGTCAAGGTCCAGGAGTCCTAAAATTGAAGTAACCAATCCCCAGCTTTTAGTCGTGGCTGATTGGGTTAAATGATCAAAGTTGTAGATCTAATGGTCATCATGTTCCAAGTATCCTAGGCTTAGGAAGTGCTCCCAGAAAACATGAAAATGTCACAAAGATTGAGGATCAACTGGAGCACGATCCATCAATAGGTGTGAGGGTTATGGACAATTTTGCAAACTATTCATGAGGTAGCATATGAAATCAAAACAACCAAGGTAGAGTTGTCTCAAAAGTGGTCATGGTCTGAGGAGATAGTCGCAATCTCCAAGATCTTGTGTCAAGTCAGGCTGAGATATAAGTGATCTCAAATGTGCCCTAGGAGGAGTTGAAAATGACTTCTACGATGAGGGCTGGTTGTTTTGGGCATGATTTTGGTCATTTGTGAAGAAGACTGTATGTTGATATTGCTAACGTTGGTAGAGAAATTGATATTGGTCTCAATTAGATACGAATGTCAGTGGTAATAGGCCAACATCAGCAAACTAGGGCACGGTTTTGCCAATGTCAGTGGCCTACCAAACCCAACAAAACTGGATTGGCGGCTCACCAAAAGTCATTTGTCACTATTGAAAAGTGAGAAATTGAGCTCTAAGATAGACTATGATTGAGACTTCTAATTTGTCTATGGTAGTAGCGTGGGGTGGCTAGATTGTGATTGGTTGGTAAAGTGAGTGAAGTTGAGCGTGATTGGAGGCTGTAGAGGTGGTTATGGGCCATCAAGGAGTTTGTTGAGGAGGTGAGGTAGAGGAAATGGTGAGGGTGGAGGAGGCCCCACAAGAGGACCACCACCATTGGCACCTATTATACCACTGCCGTGGTAGTGATGAGATGAGGTAAGGTTGTGTTTAATGAGTTTTTGATTGGTTTTTAATTTAATTGGATTTTTGGTAGTTTTAATGTGTTTTTGCTATAGATCGAGGGGGTGGGTAAATTAGGAGGGTGGGTACGCTAGGTAGGTCAGTTTAGGTAGGTTTAAGAGGGTTTTAGGGGGGTTTTAGGGTAAAAATGGGGAAGCCATAATTATTAGGGCTCACCCCACTTAGCCTTAGGGCTGAACCAGTCACCGATGCCAACGGTTCCACCGATGTCAGTCGACCAGCCACTAACATCGATTAGGTAGTTGGCAATGTCAGTTAGGTAAGTGCCATCATTGGCACACTAACCAATGTCAGTTAGTGTTAGGTTTGAAAAAAGTTTTAAAAAAATGATAAGTCGAAGAGCTGAAGTCATGTTGAGGGCTTCCTGAGTGTAGTAATAGGTATATAAGGTTGGTTAGGTGGTCCATTAGGTAGATGAAAGGGCAAACGGTTGAGCTAACCTCAGGAGACCCCATGTCAACTAAGTGCTACCTACATAGCCCTGGTTTTAAGGGCCTCAAGCCAATGTAGTTCTCTAAAAAGGGAAGAATAGTCATAGAGGTTGTTAATTTTTTATTCATGTGGGTGTGTGTGTGTTGGTTGGATGCAGGTGAGGCAGACATTGATGCTACAAGATCATCTCCCAACATTGCTGATGTGGATGCATCAGGACATTACAAGAGAAGAGTGGGACCACATCACTGTAGTAGGACTAAGTGGATTATGGTGCTTCTACCAAGTGGCTAGAGATGTCAGCTTGATGGTAGCACTAATTGAGTGGTGGGATCACACCACCAACACCTTTCACCTACTTACTGGAGAGTTGACAGTTATTGTAGAGGATGTGTACTAGATTTTGTGGCTGTCGATACATGGGGTATACATATATGCATGCTCAAAATACCCACATGATATTCATACGGTGATGTTGTTTAGGGAACATGCTACTGAGGTGACTTACCACTCAACTAGTTTTGCATATGAGCCAGTATATGCTATGAACAAGGATGAGCATCATCTAGCCATCTTGATGATGATTGGCATCACTATGTATGTGCTACCTAATGCAGAGGGAGGGAGATTCCCAATTTCCATGACTAGGGTTTTGGTGGACATGATCGAAGAACACACAGTACTTGCATGGGCTCCAGTGTGTGGCTCAGTTATACAGAGAGCTCTGGGGGATTAGTCGGCGGTGGTAGTATAGCTTATGTGTAGGCCACTTCCTTCATTGTTTGGTGTACAAGCACATCGTGGTCACATGACCTCTCAATCATCTAGTGGCTATCCATGTTGGGTTTAGAGTCAAGTTTAGGTGATGGTAAGTGGTCATGGTGCAGACTCGTGTAAGGGACATTGATTACTATAGGGTGTTCTTGATGCCCTGATCCCCGCAGACATCATATGGTGACCATACTTGGTTTATCTAGTATTTAGAGACTAGGTAGAGTATCTGGTGGGAGTGCAAAGTTTGAGATGGGTGAGGGGCAGATGAGTTAGTGAGCTCGAGAGAGTGCCCACAAAGAGAGTACAGTGCCAGTATGGGTTGTTACAGGATGTGCTTCTTGCCTTTCTTTAGTATAGATGAGATGATATTGAGGTGCCACTCCCATTGCCAAAGGAGATAGAGCAGCCTAATTTTGAGGAGATACCTACAGGTCTTGGTGTAGTAGATCCAAGGTGTATAGAGGCCTACTCAACTTGGTGGGTAGGGTAGTATGTAGGGGTTTAAAGAGGACCACCGCTCGATCTCTAGATGGTTATCAGAGAGAGAGATATTATAGTGTAGGAGAGAGATGATGCCATCCAAGAGAGGGATGCAGCATGAGCATAGGTCACCATTTTGTAGGGATAGGTGGTAGGGTTTCAGTGGTAGGTCATAGTTTTGACAATGTAGGTGGTAGCCTTGACAGGGTAGGTTACCATATTGTAGGGACAGTTGGTCATAGCTTAGGCACAAGGATTAGTAAGGCAATTTTTTAGAGGGCAAGGCCCTATTTAGCTACCACCATAGTAGCTAGTGCAGGAGCCACCACAGTCACCACCTCAGCAACCACCTCAGCCACAGTCATAGAGTTCATTATAGGGCATGGCATTAGGGGTGGTGGGTCTACTGTAGTCTATACCTATATCTAGGTATAACACTACATTGAATGAGATCACATATTATGAGGGTGCCATCAGGTAGTTTCCTCAGATACATTGATACTCTGAGATGCGAGATGAGCAGAGGTCTATGTCGCATGCTACTGCTTCAGGTTCTCAGAGACGGTGATGGTCAGAGGGTGGGGATGATATAGCATCATCATGGCCACCACCACCACCTCCATAGCCACATCCTTAAGGCTGTTAGACATGGTATATATACCAGTCTGCAAGCTGTTGATGCGAGATGTATATAGTTTTTGAAAGAGAGACATATATTGTACTGTTTTAAACGTTGGTTTATTGATGACATGTTATGGATGTTATGGATGTTAGTGTTTTTAGCATTTACCATATGTTTAATGATGCATGATTAATGATGTTATGATGTATGATGATGTTATGATGATGTTATGATGATGTTACAACCTTTTCCATATTGTGTGATGGTGTATTCTATAACATTGATTATGTGGTTTTTCATTCCTAACAATGTTCCATATTGGTGATGGATGTATGCTAAAAATGAATTGAGTTTATTTAAGCTTCCACGCTTTTCATATTTATGATGATATATGCTTAACATAAATTGTGTTTGGTTGTTAGTTTCCATGTGTATTGTTTACCATAGAAACTAATGTGATTGGTCTATGATGTCATGTTAGTTGTTGAGGAAGTATGTTTTGGTTGTTATGTGATGGGCATGTGATGAAGTCAGGTAAGAAGTGAAAGGCACATTGCTCTTTCATTGACAAGGACTATAATGACAACATAGATATGGTTTTTGGAAACAAAAAGACCTGTTCATGCATTACGTCATTTGACCATTGGATTGTGTTAGAAAAGTACTTGAATCACTTAACATTAAGTGAGCTCAAAATCCCTTGAGTATGTTGGGGTAATGGGTGTGTTTAGGTTCTTTGTCAGAATAGAGTAACCCTTTTAGTAGGGATAACTTTTCCCCTTTTTATAAGAGACCCTGAGAATGACTATAGACAAGTCCATGACTTTAATAGCTTGTAGACTGATCAATGCGGGGAATCTATTTGGGGATGTTGCCTTGTTTTATGGTCATGTGAAGCTAATTTATGCAAGAAGCTTTTGAGAGGGTGTTGTTTATAGCAAAAATTGGTCATAGCCATCCTTCAAGGGAATGGTCTATAGTTTACTTTATATGTTTTGAGGGCTTATTGTATAGCTATCCTTCAAGGGAGCAGTCTATTAATTACAGTAATGATGTAGCTGTCCTTTGAGGGAGTAGGCTGCATTTAGAGTTTATGACCATTGGATATTTTGTTTTGACATCCCAGTTTGTTTTTGATATAATTTTGAGTCATGGACAAGACTATAGAGGTTTAAGGGTCTCCCTTTTATTAGGACAAAGCATTCATACTTTATAAAAGGGTTACATAGTGTCTGTTAGAGAAACAAGGTTAAAAGGAATAAAAATGAAGATGTTAGGGGTTGCTCAAGGGATGAGCTCAACTTAAATATCAAGTGAATGAGTACTTGATTAATAGTAGAATGGTTGTAGATGTAAGGCATTAAGGGGCTCAGGTTTTGGCCATCCTTCAAGAGAAGACAGACGATAAGTCCCTGATCCATATATGTGCATTATGATATAAGGTCCGAGCCAATTAGGAGCAAACTTTACTTGTTTGCTTCTTTCCATATTGGTCACATGTTGGTTTTATTTAAGGATGAGATCTCTGATTTTGAAATCTCATTCTCTTAGATTTTTGTTATAGGTACATTTGATATGATTTTGGTAGATATGGAGATGGTTAAGGGCAGCAAGATGACGTTCGTCAAGTAACTCGGGTTGAGCTAACCGATCTTAATGAAACTCATCATTAGAAAGAATGTCATGTAAAGAGATGCGTAGAGAGGGTATTTGTACTTAAAGAGGTAAGACAACCTCGGTTCTGTACACTAAAGAGAAAGGTGTAGCATTCGTAGGGGTTCGAATGCTAGTGCGGTAGGCCCACAAAGTGAAGGGAATGTGGATGTGCCAATCCCTTCCGGTGTCGTTGACCACCTTCATTATAATTTTGGTTAAGATTTTGTTAGAAGCCTCTACCTATCTATTTTCTTGTGGATAGTAAGGTGAGGAGAAGCTGAGTTTGATGCCAAAAGAGTCACAATGTTTTTGGATAGTCTTATTTTTGAAGGATTTACCATTATTAGTGATGATCTTGTAAGGTACACCAAAATGATAGATGATGTGGGTGTTGATGAACTAAATGATTTTGTCAACTTTAGTAGAGATGAGGGGAATAGCTTCCACCATTTAGTGAAGTATTTAGTTGCAGTGATAATGGACTGATGTCAAAGAGATGACTGAGGGTTAATCTCACTGATTAGATCTAAACCCCATTGTGAAAAGGGCCAGAAATCCTTAGTGACTGATAAAGCGTGGCTAGGGACATGAAGTAAGTTAGCATATTGTTGGCATTTGATGCAATGCTAAACATAATCACTATAGTCTTGGTGAAGAGTGGGACAATAATAACCCAGGCGAAGGATGCGCTTTGCAAATGAGTTACCACTAAAATGCCCACCACAAATCCCGTCATGGACTTGTTTGATGGCATGAGATGTTTCAGTGGAGGTTAGACATCAAAGAAGGAGGCCATCAAAACCACTTTTGTATAGAAGACCCCCTAGCATCGTATACTAAGTAGTACTTTTGATAAAATCCCACTGTGCATTTCTAGAGAGATTAGGAGGGATAATAGAATAAGTTAAGTAGTCCACAAGTTATTTATATCAAACATCTTGTGGACTAGAGTCAATGGTGTTGACAAGGTTGATGTTAGTGGAGATATATGAAGGAAACACTAAATGATGTATCGTAACATAAATTCTCAATGAAGAAGATGAGGATGGAATGTGTGAAGCGAGAGAAGCCATAGTGTCAACAAACTTATTCATAGAATGAGGAATAGTTTGCAAGAGATAATGGTCAAAAGATTCTAGCATGGTGTCAACACGGTGTTTATACCTTTGCAAAAATTTGTTTTTACAAAGATATGAATCGTTGATTTGATTGACGACTAGTTGTGAGTTGCCAAAGATGTTGATTGTCTTGATGCCTAAGAGAAGGGTGGTTTGAAGCCCCAAAATTAAGGCTTCATATTCAGCCATGTTGTTGGTGCATTCAAAGTCAAGTTTAAAAGATAGGGGAATGGGCTCACCCTCATGAGGGATGAGAATGACCCCCGCACCCCCACCATGTTGACATTTAGATCCATCAAAGAACATTGTCATTTGATAGAAAATGTCATTGGTGGATAATGTGGTAATAGACTCATTAGGGAATTCACAGTGAGAGGGTTGGTTGTCAGGTAGAGGGGCATCTGATAATTGGTCAGTGATTGTTTGCCCCTTTATAGACTTCTATTGGATGAATTCCAAGTCAAACTCAGTAAGAAGCATGAGCCAACGATCCACACATTAGTTTTGGTATGACTTGGAATGCATGTATTTGAGAGGGTCAGTGTGGGTGATGATGTAAGTTTTGTGATTTAGGAGATAATGATGGAGTTTGGTTGCGGCAAAGACTAATGCCAAGCAAAGTTTTTTAGTATGAGAATACCAAGTTTCGTAATCGATGACAGTTTGGCTTATATAATAAATTACTTTCTCATGATGTTGTTCATCACGATGCGCGATCATGGCACCTAGGGGATGATTTGTTGTTGAAATGTAAAGGTAGAAGGGTTGGTCATCTTTTAGTGGAATAAGGACTAGTGGAGAGACAAGATAGCATTTATGAGCTTAGAAATCTTCTTGGAAATCCTTATCCCAATTGAAGGAGATGTCCTTTTTGAGGAGGTGATGAAAGGGTTGACATAGGTCTGATAATTGTGAGATAAAGTGATGGATAGATTGAAGCTTCCCTTGTAGGCTGTGAAGTTGCTTTAGATTAGTTGGTGGTGGCATCTCGAGTATAGCTAGAATTTTAGTGGGATCTACCTCAATGCCATGAAGAGAAATGATGAAACCCAGAAGCTTCCCTGAGAGATCGCCAAAGATGCATTTCTTGGGGTTAAGTCAAATGTTGTATTGTAGAAGGTGAGTAAAGATTATTTTAAGGATGGTTAAATGGTCATGAAAAAGTTTGGATTTGCCCAGTAGGTCATCCACATAGTCCTCCATGATTTTGTGGAGGAGATCATGAAAGATGTAAGTTATAGCACGTTGATATGTGGCACCTACATTTTTTATGCCAAAAGGCATGACCCTATAGCAAAATGTTCCCCATGGGGTTATGAAGGTGGTTTTGTGTTGATCTTCTGGTGTAATCAAGATTTGGTTGTATCCTGAAAACCCATCCATGAGTGATAGCATCTCATGAATAGCCATAAAATCAACAAATTGGTCGATGTTGGGTAGAGGAAAGTCATCCTTTGGGTAAGCTAGGTTAACATTGTGATAGTCAGTACAGATTCGGATCACCCCAGTTACTTTGGTGATAGGGACAATATTTGACACCCATTATGGATAATTAATGGGTTGGATAAAGGATATGGAGAGAAGACATTGAAGCTCCTCTTTGATAAGGAGGGCGACATGAGGATGCATCTTGCAAAGCTTTTGCCTAACCGGTTTAGCTTCATGGTTTGTGACAATGTTGTGAATGGCGATGTTAGGATCAATACCAAGCATATCGCTATAAGACCATGCAAAAGCTTTGCTATGATCTATAAGGAATTTGGTATAGTCAATTTTTTCTTGGGCATCTAAAGATTGACCAATCTTTAAAATGTGAGGAACATCGAAAGATGGGAGGTTAATATCAATGGTTGATTCATTTAACATAGCTTGCATTTCTGAAGGTAATGATCATTGAATGAAATAATCATCCGCACCCATGTAGTTGAGGATGGCATCATCATCTACACATTGGATAGTGTTAATGGTAGTAGATTCATCATCTATCATGTCTAGATAAATGAGAGGAAGAGACCTTAATACCCCACCTAGTTGATAGGTCAAGGGTTTTAAGTGAATGGCATTTATGCAAAAAAAAACTAGGAGGGATGGAAATCACTGACTCCATAGGTGAAGATGGGGGAATAAGCGAGTTTAGAGGAGATTGTTCTATGATAGGTTTGGGGAGAGGGTTTTTAGAAGTTTTAGATGTTATTCAAAACCCAGGCCATGTCATTTCTTGGCATTATTTATGGCTTCCTGATTTGGTGGTTCAATGGGTTGGTGGGAGCCTTGTTCGTAGCACCCAAAGCCAAAACCTTTCCATGCACACCTATAAAGATAGGTGTGAGCAAAGTTTGGGTTGCCAAGAAAGGAGAAATTAGACGTAAATAGTTTGGGTGATGAAAGAGGATTCCCATCAGTGGGAGCTCAATCTAACCCTCCATAGATGAGATTTGTTTGAAGATTATGAGGACCATAAGGGATGATCATTCTGATGTGATGCTCATAGTTGGGATTGTGATAAAGTTTCCCATACTCTCGAGGAGTTTGGAACATGTCCAAGGTGAGTAAACGATACTCCCCAAGTGAAAGCCACTAGAAGGTATCTTCCATGGGGTCTTTTGTTGTCACTTGAGGAGGTGGTGTAGGTGTAACTACTGTTTGTGAACTTGTTGAGGATTCCAAAGGTAGAGGTGGTGTTTGGGTTGATGTTTTTAAAGGAATTATAAAATCGTTGGGTTGATAAGTTGTGTTGCATGTCTTGAAAGGGGATCGGTCTACAGGAATAACATGGACTTGACCGTCATGTTCAAATTTGACACAACAGTGTAATGTATAAGGGACACAAGCCATGGCATGTATCCAAGGTCATCCTAATAACATGTTGTATTAGAACTCCCCCTCGATGATGTAGAAGAGTTTTGTGATTGTTCGTGGACCAACATGAATATGTAAGATGACGGTGCCAATGGTAGTGGCGGTGGAGTCATTGAAAGATCAAAAAATTGCATTAGTTTTTGACATACAATTCTTTGGGAGGGCTAATTGGTCATAGGCATGGGTGGAAATGATATTGATACTGGCACCCCCATCAATCATAACCCACTTAACATGAGTTTGATCAACGTAGGCTGTGATAAAAAGGGCAGCATCCTGATCTTCCAAGTTGTAGGTAGGAATTTCAGAATCATTAAAGGTAATAGAAGCGATGGTGGGTAATGATTAGACTAAGGCAGCCAGTGGTTGGGGGTCCTCGAGTTGGACCTACACTACCTATAAAGATTTGATTAACACTTGATGGTGTTGTGGGGAGCTTTAAATGAGGTCATATAAAGTCATCTTCACGGGAGTTTGGTGAAGTTGTTTCACCATAGAAGCACGGATTGTCTCTAAAGAAGTTGGTTGGGATGTAGCCAAGATATAAATCTTGGGTTTTGGTGGTTGAGAAAGTTTTAAAAATGGGTACGTCCAAGGAATATCAACTTTCCCTTTTGCTTTATCTTTTAAAATTTGTGTCTTAGTGGCCACATTGATGGTGTTAATTTCGAATAAAGGGGGTGAAAGAGGTAAAGGGACCATAGTCTGATGATGCGATGGAGGTGAAGATGTTTGAGGGACATGAAATGGTGTCAGAGATTTGTTGATAGTATCCTCAACAAAAAGGGTGTATTTTTCCAAGTATTGGTGAATGACAACCTTGAGAGCATAACAATTCTTAGTATCATGCCCTGGTGAGCGATGATATAGGCAAATTTTAGTGTCATCAAACCAAGACGGTTTTGATTTGAGAGGTTGAAATGGTTTAATAAGTGGGAGAGTGATGCTAGAAGTTTGCAATAG
Organism: Torreya grandis; assembly: GCA_037957365.1. NCBI lineage: Eukaryota > Viridiplantae > Streptophyta > Pinopsida > Cupressales > Taxaceae > Torreya > Torreya grandis. Next base: position 210,948 of record JARHVA010007775.1, read on the forward strand.
TCAGTGTAGCAAAAAAGTATATGAACCCACTAATGGGTCCACACTTGTTGATGTAGTAGATGTTGATGACTTTTGTTTGGGAGTTGTTGAGGGCATTTTTTGTACCACCTTTCAGGTTGGTGGTGTGGTGACTCATGTAGACGACACTTTCTTTGTGAGAGGTGCCAATTTTTTCAAAGGAAGTATGTTTTTGGTGGGTAAAGGGAGTAATGGAGGTGACTTGTTTTTGTTAGGTGTTGGAGTAGGGAGAAATCCTATTAAGGTAGAAGGATGTGGGCCCAAAATAGAGGACAATGGTGATGGTGGGGGAGGAGTTCTCCATCGTGGTTTAGTAGCCTTCTTTAATATAGTGTGAGGACTACTACTATGGGGGGGCAAGGCTCAAATCTACCTTCACTTGTGGGTGAGTGAGGTTTGATATGGGATGAACACCAAGGGATATAACTTGTTTCGGTATGGTGGGTGTTTGTGCAAGTTTAGGTTCAGGTGTGGATGGTTGAGCTTCTAAAGATTTGGAAGTAGAAGCTTCATCCTCATTGGATCCTTTTAGAGACTCTATCGAAGGAGGATCAATAGTACGAGATGAGGTGGGATGTGTAATATAAGGAGCTTTGAGTCGTTCCCATAATGCCTCATGTTCTAAGTTCCTTGAATGGAGAAATCCTAAATTTTTAGCCAGTCGAGAGAATGGTTTAGAAGTCATTGTGCGAGGATTTATAATTGGTTTTTTAGAATATTTGGGTGGTTGTGAGAGGGGAAATGTGTTAGATATGGTGATCTCAGGCCAAAGATGAGAGAGTGCCATTACTGGATCCTCCTCAGTTGAAGTAGGTGAAGAGACAAGTTCTTCTCTTGGTGGAGAAGGAATCAAAGAATGTGGCTCTTCAAGAGGATAAAGCATAGGGATGATCATGCCTTCTACTTGTGGTCAAAGAGTAGGAAAGGTATGGCCCTCCATTGGTAGTAGGAAGGATAAAGGTGGGGCTAGTGGTGTTGATATCGTCAAAGCATCCTCCAATATAAGAGAAGTTAAAATAGACTCTCTTATGCGTGAAAGAGGAGTGGATGGAGGACTATTAGGAGAAGAAGGCTCTTCTTCTTGTGGTGGAGAGATAGGTTGACTAACCTCTTCAGACTGTGGAAGAGGTTGGTTAGGAATAAGAGGTGAAACCATATCGATCGTGCATATATTACGCTCTTGGGGGTTTTTAATTATGGTCTGAATGTTATTTTGACTAAGAGGATGGTTAGGGAATGGTTTTCTAAAAATGTATATGTTTTGATTAGGTGGTGCATTTGGGTTATCCAAGACAAGATCACCTTTATCTAACATGTTCTAAATAATGTTCTTGAGGGTTTTGCAATTTTTTGTGTCATGACCTCTGACACGGTGATACTTACAAAAATCATTCTCTCTATACCATGCAGGGATGGCATGTGAGGGATCAAATTGAGGTGGTGGTTGAATTTGGGGGAGGTTGAGGACTCCCTACTTGACTAGTTTATCCAACACTGAAGTGTATGATTCTCTTATTAGAGTGTATTGATGATGTACGTATCATTGTTGAAATTGTCTTGTAATGCTTTGAGATGTGGAAGGTTCAGTTTGATTAGTTGTGGTAGATGATGATGATCTAAGTATCACAGCATTTGATGATTCCTTAGACTTGGAATTGGAGGAAGAAGATTTGGAAGAAGGGTCATTTGATTTTGCATTAGGGTTTTTACTACATAATTTGACTTTATCCTCTTCGATAGTGAGGAGTTTAAGCTTTCTCACTATGGTGAAAGCTTCATCAAATGTGCAGAATGTTTAGACTCACAAAGTAGATGAGATGTGCTTAGCACATGCTCTAGAGAAGAGCTCAATGAGCTTAGGTTGAGGTAAAGAAAAGTAGAGTTGGTTGATTAAACCTATCCAATGGGCAACAAAATCAGCTATTGATTCATCATCGAATTATCTAATGGAGTATAGGTCTATGATGGATACCTTTTTAGTGATGTTGATTGAAAAGTGGTCAAGGAAAAGTTGAGCTAGTTGGGTGAAGGTAAATAGAGAGTGACTGGTAATAGAACTATACCAGTCAAGGGCAACACCAAAAAGTGACATGGGGAATGTGCATAGTAATAATTCATCATCGTGGGCTATAAAGTGACTTGGGGAGTTCCCACTGACTAGGATATGGTTGAATTGGGACCGAAGGATGAATGGGTGCATTACAATTTTGTTCATATGAGAGAATGCTTCTTGAACCCAAAATAGATGTCTCAAGATTAGACATCTTATCCATCAATATCTTGATTAGATCAGTTGATGGATTGGTAGGTGGGGTGCCCCCTAGGTCGTAAGGCACTTGGAAGGTGTTAGGAAGAGTGTATGATGTACTTGGTTGTGCTTGTATAGGTGCAACATATTGGTAATTAGTCATAGGGATGGAAGTTGAAGTTAAGGGTGGTTGTGCCATAAAGATGGAGGGCACAACTTGACTTAATGTTGCCAAAGGTGGTTGGATGGTGGAAACACTAGCCAAAGGATAGGTAGTCACTCTTGTATTTATGGGTGTAAGAGTAGGTGGGATGGAGAAAATTATGTTCTGGAATGGTGTAGAACTTTGTTGAATGGTTTGTGGTTGAGGGGGTATAGAAACCCCAATGGAGGTAGGTCCAGCAATAGGAGTGGCCACACTTTGAAAATTGGCTATCTTCAGGTTATTAGTTGAGGCAATGGCCTAAGTGACCATGGGTTGTGTAACAGAGGCTGTTGATATGATTGTCGTTTCAACTAAGGAAGCTGGCATCTCGTAAACTGGGTTACCTGAAGAATCTCGCATTTGGATTCTCACGAGATAGTGTTGGAGAGCCTTGACATTAAGGTCAAGGAACCTTTCAAAGTCTTGATCCCCTTCGAGAACAATAGGGGGTTGACTTGGAGGTGATTAGATAGGAGTACGTTCAGTTTCAGAATTATACTCCATTTGGAGATTTGATATAGAAGGTGAAGGTGGGAGTGGTTGTTACCTTGTGTGGTCAACAAGATATTTGGCTTGACTACGTGTCAAAACCATTTAAGGCAAAAGAGATTAAGGTTCAAAAAATTGTGTATTTCAGCTTCAAGAAACAAGAATATGTTTTTGACAGCAAAGAGGTCAAGTTTTAAGCTTACTGTTTGAGAATAAAATTTGTTGGCAGTGACCGATGTCGATGGAAAAATTGATGTTGGTGAAGTAATTTGCTGATGTTGGTCAGGTAACCGATGTCGGTGAATATAATTTGCCGATGTTGGTGGACAAATTGATGTTGGTTTCTGTGTATTTCCAAAAACTCAAAAAACTGAAAGTTTTTGGAAGAAAAAGAAAGCTCTGAGTCATTTTTGGAACTCAGAATAATGCATCCTCACCAGCTCAAAAAATTAGATAAGAACACAAAAGTAGATGATGGCAAGCAACCTCTAGACATTAAATTACTAAGAATAAATTTTAGAGTCCTGGTGGCTTATGCCTTAGAAGAATGTGTTTGGGAATTATGATTTTAGAACGGGTCCTAAAAGAGGCAGTGTATGGTTGGTTTCAGGTTAAGTTTTAGTTTTCAAAATATGTATTAGGTTTCGTACATGGCCTGGTGTTATGAGCTTGCTCCCCTCACTTCATGAGCCCAGAGCCAAGCTGGGTCACTTAGCCAATATATACTTCACCTATAGTTTATACTCTGCTAGAGAACAGAGTGGGTTCTCCCCTTGGTAGTGAAGTCCATGTGGGATTTCCAGGAAGGGTAAGGTATCTGCTAGGTGATGAAATCCTAGTTTGGCCTTTTCTCAAGTATGTTTAGATGTTTAATTTGATGTGCTTGTGGTCTAGTAGTGTAACATATGTGCACTATGATTTATTCATAATGCATTTTTAATTACTAGATGAGCTAAAAATGCATTCAAGCAAGAATGAAATGCGATTTATTTTTTAACCCAAATTGAAATGTTTTGTTCAGATGCAAACAAGTGGGGAAAAGGTTAAGAGTATGAATTTCACTACTCTAAAATGCAAGAAAGAGGTGACAAGAAGAAAAAGAAGGATATTCTTTTTAACTTGTGCTTATGATTTCTTTTCAAAATAAAAAGTAAGAAGAGGAAGGATGCCAAAAGAAATCTTTTTCCTAATGCAACTATATGAAAGTTTTCTTTTTAGAAGAAATGAACCCAAGAAAAACTCCAAGGTCCCACCAACCATGCTAGAATGTTTCTACTTGTTTTTTCTATTTACATTCAAAAGGAAGAAATAAACTAAAGATAATGGTCAGCAGTTTGTACATACCCAGATTAAGTTTCACACCGTATCTAAGAGATTGAATGAGCTCCTCTTTGGTTGTGGAGGAAGACACCTACAGAGAGAATAAGACTTAAACAAAAAAATGTTAGAGATAGATATGGTGGACTGGCAAGTGATATGCTCAGTCCTAGAAGTGCAAAGACTTCCTTGAGGGATTACAGTCCACTATTTGACAAAAAGAGTGTTACTGGAAAGACAAATAGTGAAAGACTAAGAAAGAGAAATAGATAATGCGTACCTGATTCCTTCAGTTAATCTCCCACAGTCGCTGACGTCAGTAGTCTTGCCAGTGTTGGTATGTAAAAGATGCTGACATCGGTTATACTACCGATGTTGGTAAGGACAATACATCTTTGGATGAGTTTTAGGTTTCTATGATGGACGGAGGACTCTGGGAGTTTTAAGGTTTGTGCAAGGTTACAAAAAGGAGAATAGGTTCTGAGGAAGGATAAAAGGTAAAAGGTAGGTGTGAGAATAAGGTGAGAGTCAAAGGAAGGCTTTTCAGCCCTTCCACGGAGGAAGTCAGGTTTCTTTTATAGTATTCAGAAATAATAAAATAGAAACTAATTGCTAAGTTAATCTATAAATTTGAAATAGAAACTAGAAGAATACTTATCTTTTTGTCAAAGACTGAAGAGTGTCAGGATGCTTGTTCCTATTACGGCTGATGTTAAAGATCTCATACAATGTTTTTAACCCAATGTCTGGAGTGATTTTTGTAGAGTTTCTATAGCTTGGTGAGTGATAATAGAATTTTGATCCTAGTCTCAAAGCGTGTGCATCGTTATGAAAAGAGGCCAGAGGAGAGATCGAGAGAGCGACTAGTTGAAGGCCTCGACTCAACGTTAGAAGTTGGTTTATGTAACTGACGTCAGTGATCCTGTTGGCATCGACTGACAATTGACCGATGTCAGTGGCCAGAGAATGGGAAAAAGGGCTAAGAAATCCACTCTCCATCCACCAAGTGCATTTTCCATTGGAGAACGGTCGAAAGGTGGGCTTATTACGCTTAAGGGTTAGTTAGAAGGTTGGAATAGGTCTTACGTAGTTATGATATGAAGGACTTAGTCATGGAGTGAGTCATAGGGTAAGAAATAGTCTTTGGTGAGGTTTCTAGGTGAGGTGTCGAGGTGAGGGGATAATTAATTTTAAATAAATAACTTATTTTAAATTAATGTAGTGTGGGTTAGGAGTGTTAGAGTTAGAAAGGGACCAAGGGGGGTTGACACAATATTAGTGTCAACATGGTAAACCATTCTAATTTAATTTTGTTATTATTTTTCTCTATATTACTCATTTTTTACTTACTAGCAATATTTTATGTATTCATATAATTTTTGTGCTATATACACCATACCTCACATTGATATTACCTCAACCATCAATCTTCATACATGGCATTCTTCTTATCCAACTTCATTCTTCCTAGTCATATTGTAATCTTCCTCACCATCCCATTACCCACTTTTTCCTTTGGTTGAATCACATAATTTTCATAGTACCCTCTTCCACTCTTAGTTGGGGGGAAGGTTCTTCCACTTGAGGACAAGTGTCTACATTAAGTTGGGAGGAGAATGGTCCATACATTTATATTTATATCCCTAGGCTTATATGGAATCAAACATAAATTTGGGGGGAGTGAATTATATTATTGGTCATTCTTAATTTTTGGAGGTTTAATATTTATGAATAATTATGTCATAATTTAGAAAAAAAAGGAAAGGAAAGAAGGAAAAAAAATTGAAATATTGACTACTTCAACTCCTAGAAAGTTTTACATCATATTAGACCAAGAATGTCTTGGAAAATTTGTTTTAATGATATATGTTCCCAATGCTTTTAGGTTTATATGAGGATAAATAAACCCATTCACCCAACTAAAAAACTATAATTTTAGGCGAAGAATAATAAATGAGTGACATATGAATTATTTTTATAAGTCATATTATGGAAAAGTAGAGCTTTGTGATTTTAGACATTACACTTATTACATGCTTTCCTACTCATAGCTTATCCTATTATATTTCAAAAGGGATTTGAAATTGGTAAAGATGGGGGGTGTGATGATTCTAATAAATTTACTTCATCTTACTATATATTCAACCTTCATCCACTCTATAATACACTATTTCATGTATTCATAATAACATTATATCCATAATTGTCCATATCAACGCAAGTTATGTTTATGATGCACACATTCATTGTTATGGTTTAAGGAATGACTATTTATGGATAAAATATAATTATTTATTATTATATAGAGTTGGTTTAGTAATGGTGAAGGAATAATGTAGGTTATTCAATGGTTATCATGTTTCTCACAAGCTATGACAACTTACGGTGACTAGGTAGTGGCATCCTACAAAATGTACTCATATTTCATGTATAAATATTTTTAGTAACATATTATAACATCTACCTATATTTAATGTACCAATATAAATAGTGGAATATTATATTATCTACCTATATTTCTTATATTAATCTATGTAGTGTCATTTTATATCATCTATCCATATTCCCTATAGAAATCTAGCTATTGGTCATATAACATCTACCAAAATTTCCTGTAGCTTTTGCATGGTATAACTTTAAACAAATATGACAATTTTTTTATGGTTAAAGATTCAGTCCATGATTATAAGAGATATAATACTTCCATGAATATAGGGAAAGTAATTTTCTCAAAACTAAATCCTTATATCCTTAACAAGTAAATTATTATTCATATGTAATATTTTGTCTTATGCATAATTAATATTGTTATATATTTTTATTAAGTGAAAACATAGATTTATGGTTGAAACATCTTATATTTTTTATCCTCTAAATATGGAACCTATCTCTCATATATAATAATAAGAGTTTACGTTGCATAAAATAATCAAGTTTTAATCAATCAATTAGTCAATAGTTATAGAGTTGTAATTTTTTAACTCTGCTATCAGTATAATTATTATTTTTATGGAATAAATTTAGATTGAAATAATTTGTCTTAATAAGGATATGAATCAAGATCTATCCCAAATTAAGTAGGTCGCACTCATACCTTCTAGTAGAGTAAATCCTTGTCCATTAGATTAGTATTACTCATGTATGGTTTGCATGTATATTTACTATATTTTGTTGCATCATTATAATTTTTGTGATTTATTTTATAATCATATTTAATTATGTGTACTATTTTTAATTAAATTATTAAATAGATTATATTTATTCATGTCAATTAAAGTCTTACAATCTATTATATAAAAGTGTGTTTTGTTTACACAATAATTAGGACCCAACATTCTATAGAGAACTAGTGCCACATATAGAGTGATAATATCTTGTCAAAGATAAACACACCTTAGGTTAAAAATTAATGAAGGTAGTAGATTTTATACACCAAGTGGATACTTTGTACTATGAGCATAAGTGAAGTTTTACAAGGTTGTCAACTTTAATTGGTAGTTAAAATTATTATCATCACACTTATCACTCAAAATAACAAATAATTTCAAATTTAAAAGTTACCCTTTGGGTCTTCCCACATGTTTCATCAGGGCAACTAATGGAAATTTTTAAAATATTCACCTATAAATACATGTTTAGAGTCTTTAATTTTCCCCACTTTATACTCATTTGGTATGGGTATGAGAATAAAAAAATTAGGGAATCTATTATATCATGTTCCCCAAGACACTGTACCTCATTCATGTCACATCATTCCCACACTACTCACATGTCTACTCCCTATGTTTTTTTTTTGTTCAAAGTGTATGGAATACCATCCCTCATTCACCATCACACCCCTTCATCATTTACTACCCCACCTTATTCCCATGCCGATCCTTATTCAATATTCAATCATATTTTTTAATTTTGTTCCCCCACATGGTTTCTCATTCCATTCCATTTCAAACACCATTTTAAACACAAATATCCACAACATTATCCATACTATTCATATTACATTTTATCTAAACATTTTCCATTATATTCAAGATTTAATTACTTTCCACTATAAACAATCAAAGGTTTTCATTACATTAAATTCAAAAACATATAAAATAAAATTCATAATTTAACATAAGGCTCAACTAAGAATGAAATGACACCATATTGGAAAAAAAAGTGTTTTGGAGGTCCATGAATTTTTTTCCTATTAAAAATGGTTCCATTCCCTAATAGAGACCTAGTTTAAGACTATTTTAGGTATTAATCAATTTTGGACATTTTATTCTAAGTGGTTAGAGTAGAATATACATATATTTAATATTATGTTTCATCCTCATTATATATATAATATTAAATCAAAATATACATTTATGAAAATAATTCATGTGCCATTTTTATGATTCCACATTATATAGAAAAAATGATATGGAAATAAATTTCCCACCCCATTCCCCACATCACTTCCAACACCCTAACCCACATTTTTTCCCACATGGTTTGTTATTCCATTAGGTTCCTTTGTATATAATCCCTTGTTCATATCATCCCATTACCACATTATTCCCATGTATATTCATTACTTTTTTCCCCATTCCCATATTTTTCTCCACCCTGCTACTACATCATCAACACAACATTTCCCATATGGTTCACCACCTGATTCTAAAATCATTAACCACCCTATTTTTATTTGAAAAAGTTAAAAAAATGGGTTTTGATTTATCCTATAACCAAGATAGTAAGTGGAGGATTAAAAAAATAGACTAAACATAAGATAAACAATAAATAAAGGCCTTATAAGATACACAAATTATTCTAAACATCTACTAAAACCTCAAATATATGCTAATACATATAAGGAACAAACCAAAAAATAATATAAATGAACTTGAGGGGATATTACTCAAAATATGTGTAATATACTAGTGATTTAGTATTATCCTTAGTCTTCTTTATTTTCACTTTTTACAAGCATCCTTTTATGTGTTTACTTGGTCCTTCAGTATTAGCATCCAACTCTCTATTCTTGATAAGAGTGTATTTTTTCAATCCTTAAGTGATAGATTCCATCTCTTTATTATTAACAATTGTATATTTACATTTCTTAATATTATATTCATACTTGAAATTGACTTTATTGTTCTTATTTTACTTAGTGACCATATCTCTTTCAATTTCCATAAATTTATACAATGTCAAGATGCATAATAATTTGTGGTTTTTATAGATGCCCCCACCTCATTTTCCAACAATAATTATCTAAATTATAAACAACTCATCCCTCAAATATTTTGGGTCATCCTTCATTTCACTCTAAATTTCCAATTTCTAGGATATTTTGACTTCTAACTTTTCAAGATTCACCTCCAAATCCATGAATTTGATGATTCTTACCATGGGAAATTCCATGTTTTTTATAGTCATATCATCCTCATTCACATTATTTTTATCTTTCCCTTTTAATTTCAATCTTTAATGTGGATGCTCTAGTGCTTTCTTTAGTTTTTTCATACCATACTTAGATTTATTCACACGTGTTTCTAAGATTATCTCCTTACCTTTACTTCTCTTTTACTTATCATATTTCTACCTCACTAAGTTGATAAATTTATTTACCCCATAGGAGTTTTTATTTCTTGACTATAATAACATAATACCCCAATGAATGATATAAATGGCATTATTCTATTGATAGGTAATGATATAACCATCTAAATACCTTAAGATGAAGTAAGGAAGGATTAATTTCAATTTGTCTCCTTTGAAGTGTTTCATCAATAAATGGTGTGAAGATAGAATCATGTGCTTACCCTACAAGATTTATTACTTCATAATTTTAAATAAAATAACTATCCAATGCATTGGAAAATTCATTATAATATATCCTTTCTTGTTAGTCTAGATATCCTCATAAGACTTAAAGAAACATTTCATTATCTCATTTTTGCACCTACTATCTTTGATGGACTTCTCACCATCACAATCCCTTTAGTTAGTTCACTAATAAATTAATTTATAATTCTTATGCTCTAGCCCTTCATTTAGACCACCCTCTTTTCTTGTCCCATTATAAAGTCTTTCAAAATTATAGGATCAAAAATAATTATTGTCAACATAAAACTTGCCAAACCTATCTTCATTATAATGTGCCAGATGGATGGATGATATTTTAATTTTATTCATAAAATTATTTCAATCCTATCTTTATATCCTCTCGTGACTATAAATTTCTCTTCCTTTAACTTCTAATTGAAACCATAATGAGACTTATCACATGTAAACATAGTATTAAGGATGCCATGTATATTAGTTATTGTTTTGCTTAGTCCTTTTGTTGGATTCTAAAATATATTTTCTAATCCTTGAAATTAATGATTACATAATTTCAAGGAAATTCACAATGAGTGTATCTAACCATTGACTAGTAATAAACATTAGTGTGTCCTTCAACCTAAGGACATAGGACTTTTAACACATCAATCATAGGAATATTAATAATATCAGTAGGTAAGTCCTATACCTTATTTAAATGGATATAATAAAGGTGTACAAATCCCAATTTTTTCATTCCATATAGATAATTATTCCCATCCCTTTAAACATGAGATATACTAACCTCATTGAACTATTCTAAGAGTATTTTTTCCATAATGAATTTCCAATTGGATGGACTCAGCAAGTTTAGATTTATCAAATAAGTAATATAACATTGAAATTGGTTCAAAACAAGTCATGTTATACTTCTAAATAAGTATATCCATTATTTGATATGTAAAAGATAAATATATAAATAGATGACTACCATTTATGTCATTCTATTTGCACAGTATACACCTTTTGGAGATGGACAACCCTTTCTAGACTAGTTATCGATAGAAAGGATTTTGTTATAAATAAATAACCTAAATAAAATGTTAAATTTTGGGATGAGGTTCCTAATCCTTAAATTATTTGAATAAAAAATCATCTTCATTTATGTCGATCTCCTCCAAATACCCATATTTAAAATATAATTATCCACTAACATTTGTTGTCCAAATAATAACATCTCTATTTGGAAATATACTTAGGTGGGTTTATTGTAATTTTTGTTTCAAGTATCAAAAACTCAAATAAGTGACCTTGATATGTTATTATATCTATAATATTTTCCATGTTTTATTGACATTATTTTTAATTCAATAGTCTTTGAATTTTGATCAAACATTTTCCTTCAATAAGTTGATTACTTTAGCCAAATACATGTTGAAAGTTAGAGGTATTAGAAAATTTATGGGTCATCCCAGAAGTCCACCTTTTTCCCATATATAACACTCCATTTTCTTCCTTTTATAAACATATCTTTGTTTCCAACTAGGGTATTTTAGAAAGTTGAACTATTAATACAGACCTACTCAAGTAGAAATCTATCATCTTCCTTAAATTCAATATATTTATAATTAATGATATTGGTCAATTAGTTTTCTTCTTTGATGACTTTTCAGCCTAGTTTAGCTATTAAATCTTGGTTCATTCTCTTAACCCTTCTCAACCTGATACCTTTACTCACCTTTAAAAATAGACTTTATCCCAAGAAACTAAAGGAAATAACGATCTATCCTCTGATCCTATCTAAATAAAACTATTCTAAATTTTCTCCACTTTTGTAGCTATTTTATAAGGAATAAAAAAGAGTGACATCAATTAAATTTAATTATTTGAAGAGATCTCTTAAGGACTTGTATTTTACCTACCTAGAATTAAAAAATAACATTTCTAGCTCACCATCATCTTTTGAATTCTATCTAGTAGAGGATTACATTTATATAAAGACATTCTTCAGATAAAAATTGGCATTCCTAAATAAATAGAAGGTAGGTTTTTGATTTATCAATATAGAATTTAAGATAAATTATTCAATAAATCCTTCAACTTATTGATGAATAAGGATAAATTTTGAAGTAGTTTATACATTGTCATAAAACCTATTCGTAATAAATAATGATTCTCTTTAAATCATTGGATTCTTCCATTATAGCTTCTCCCATAAAATATGTGTCACTAGCATACTATTAGTGAGTAATCAAGGCCACTACATGGGTGATTTTAATGCCTTTGATGTTTCTTCCTATCATTTTTTAAACTTCTTCCAAGATTTTTTGTCAACATGATGAAAAGGCAAGGAGATAGAGGGTTTCCTTATCTTGAAATTCTACTATCTAGGAAAAAAACATTTTAGAACTAGATTAATAAGGATTAAGAACATGGTAGAGGTAATGTATTCTAAAATTAGTCCTCTTTTTGTTTTATTAAATTCAAATATGTCAAGAAGCCAGTATAAGAACCTATAAGAAACTGAATCATATAATTTGTTCATGTCCAATATTAGAAACATGGCTTGTTTAGAAAAGTTAGTAAATGAGTGTATAGCTTCATGAGAAATAATTATACAATCAATAACTTGTCTCCTAAATATAAAGTCACCTTGTTGCTTAGTTATAATCTTCTCCATAAGGGGTTAATCCTGAAGGACTAGCGTTTTGATGTAGAGGTTTTAAAATGTTGTACAAATGATAATAGGTATAAAGTATTTCTATTGGTTTCCCCCACTTTCTTTGAAATAAGAACCATAAATGCATTATTCATCTCCCTAATAATAGTTCTCACACTAAAAAATTTAGACACTATTTCCACTACCTTAGATGGGGTGATGTATAAAAATTTATCAAATAAGAAAGGGGTAAACCAATCTAGTCTTGGGGATTTATCCCCTTCCATTGGAAAAAAAAACAAATTTAACTTCATATGGAGAATGAGGTTTGGTAAGGGTTAAATTTACATCCCAACTAATGACCTTAGGGAGGAACCTAAACATCTATTCTTATTTAACATGATTCAGGGAGGGGATTCTATATAAAATTTTCTTAAAGTAGAGGATGGTTTCCTATTCTATATAATTTTCTTCCTTACACACCCTTTGTTTTTCCTTAACTAATTCATTTATTCTATTTGAAGTTTTATTTCTAGATGTTGATAGATGGAAGAATTTTATAATTTTATCCCCCTCTTTTAACCATAGACATCTAAAATTTTGTTTCCAAAAAACTTCTTCTTTATATTATAGGTTGTGAAAGGTGTTAAGACTACCCTTTTAATTTCTTTTGGAATTGTGAACTCAAGCCATTCACATTAATTAATTATTTTAACTTTTGTAGTTCCTCCTTAATGTTCTTATTTTAAAATAAGATTTTCCCAAACATGCCTTTATTCCATATTTTTATTTTTTTATTAATTTTCTTTAGTTTCCTTGCTATTATATAAATTTTATCTGAAGAATGGTTCTTTATACCACTATTTTAAAGGGTCCAAAAGAAATAGGTTGAAAGTCTACATTTTTATAAATGAGTAGTTCTTGATTTTATACATTTATTCACCAAAAACCACAATCAAATTACGGTTAGAATCAATCCTAGGGAAGGAATTAAAATAAATAATGAATTATATATCATAATTAAAGTAAATAATTAATCCATATATACTTACCTTAATATGGTTATCCATAAGTCTTCTTTTATTCCAAGTGAAAGGATTACCCCTTAAATCCACATCAACCAAAACTACTTCAAAGATGAAGTCATTCAGATTAGCCATGCTAGTAATGAATTATTTTAAACCACACTTTTTTCCATTGGAGAGAAAGGGGAATTAAATTCCCCATAATCTATTTAGTTCCATTTATATAATTTATTTTGATCTCTACTAATTCTATCCAAATATATTTTCACCCTTCTTAGGTGTTCGGAGCATATATGTTAGATAAATTCTATTCTAGATTTCTCATGTTATCCTTGAATTTAACAACTATGCAATTTTTGTTCTTGTTTATAAATATCCCCTCAACTATTTGAGGGTCTCAAAATAAAAATAAACATCCTCTAGACCCATTAAAACTATAACCAACTTAGTTATATTTACTCTATATTTTCTCTGTTATTTGATTAAAGGTTTATTCAAACATTTTAGACTCTTGTAAAATAATTTTTTTTAGGTTATTCTTATTTATCAAATTTTGAAATAACGTATTTTTTTATTGTTATTAATGCCTCTGACATTCTAAGTATTATTCTCCTTTTTTTATGCTAAGAAAGTGTTTATGAAGGGTTCTTTGTGTACCCTTTACTACTTCATTAGATGTTTCCTCCAATTTTTAATTAGATAACCTACCTAAATTTGTTGCATCTTTCCCCACATCACCCTTCTTATTTCCTCTTTTGGTTTTAATGTGTATTTATTTATCTTCCTCAATGGTGTTAACATGTGTCAATTTATCTTCCTCTTTCGGTTGATATTTCTCTTTTATCTTTAAAGAGGGGAATTATCCCATCTCCTTACTTCAACCTTGTCACCCTCATCTATTCTAGAAGATAAACCTTAATACTTAGATTCTTTGTTTCAAGATAATATCTCTTTATTTTCTATAATTTAACTATGAAACTTATGTGAGGTAGGTATTTTTATATATCTAGCTCCATAGTGGTCATTTGTTGAGTTGTGGAGCTAAAAGCTTCACTGAATGTGCAAATGTGGAGGTTGCTGGGTTACATAGTAATCGACATTAGTCAGGACAACTAACATTAGCTATCTTTAACTACACAATAACTGACATCAGTTATGGTCAGCTGGCATCGGTCAGATAGGAACCAACATCGATCACCTATGTGTTTCCAGAATTGTTCTAATTTTAGACGAATAGTTAGTTTGCATGTAAAGACTAATTCTAGTCTTGAGTCTGTATTTCTAATTATTGTTTGGTTTGGGATCTATTTAAGAGACCCATGGGGCTGTATTGTAATCAAGTAAGTAGGCAACAACAATTGGGTTGATTGTCACTGAAAGAGTAGGAAACAACAACCTTTGGGTTGATTGTCACTAGAGGGAACACATCAGTGTTGAGTTGGTTGTAATTGATTGAGAGAGAGAACTCTTGAGGGAGAAATACTATACACCCAAGAGGTGTGGGAAGAGTGAGATGTATTCATTGTATTTACTTTTGGAAGAGTTTAATATAGATTGTATTATTTCTTGTATCTCTTATTCTTTGTTGTTTTTGATTTCTAGTTACTTATTACTTCTGGTTTAATTCCATGTTTAGTTGCATATACAAAGGTAATCAATTGTACTCTAAGGAGGATCCTAATAGTTGGTATCAGAGCCTAGTTGAAGAAAAGCTCAAAGCTCAGGTTTCAGAGTAGGTTAGTGTTTGTTGATTACAGGTCACTCACAGGGGTTTCTATTTGAGTGGGAGCAAAGCAATGGCAAAAGAAAGTAAACTAAGAATGGATAAATTTACTGGCAAGAATTATAAATTATGGAGGATGTAGATAGAAGATTATCTATATTAGAAAGATCTGTACTTACCGTTGGGTGGGGTTTCAAGTAAGCCCACATATATGCAAGATGAAGAATGGAATGTTCGTCATACAAAGGCTCTGGGATTTATAAGGTTAAGCCTGGCATCGTCTGTGATTTCCAACTTATCACAGGCAAAGACAATGGTAGAGTTAATGGATACTTTGGAAAATTTATATGAAAAAATGTCAGCTTTAAATAAGGTATTTCTTATGAAGCAATTATTTAATTTGCAAATGCAAGAAGGTGGATCGGTATATAGTCATCTTAGTGATTTCCATGGATTAGTAAATCAGTTAGTTTCAGTCAAAATAGTTTTTGATGATGAAATTAAGGCTCTCTTAATGTTATGCTCTTTACCTAAAAGTTGGAATAGTTTGGTAATGGCAGTTAGAAATACTGCGTCTGCTTCAAATATCTTGAAATTTGATGATGTTGTTAGTGTAATCTTGAATGAATAAATTCACAAGAAAAGCATAGGGGAAACATCAAGTAATGCTTTAAGTGTTGAATGTAGGGGAAAGAAAGGGAAAAGGGCAAGCAAGGGAAATCAAGGTCAAAGATAGGCAGTAGATCTAAATCTAGAAATGGAGATATAACCTACTGGAATTGTGGAAAGAAAGGGCATATAAAGAAAGATTGTTGGTTGGTAGAAGATCAGCATGAAGAAAATAAAGAAGCAAAAGATGCAAGTATTGTTGCATAGGATGCTCTTATATTTTCCTTGGATAAAGTAGAATCTTGGGTTTTATATTCTGGTGCCTCTTTCCATGCAACCCCAAATAGAGATTTTTTCAATGATTATGTCCATGGAGACTTTGGAAAAGTTTATTTAGGGGATGGTGAGCCTTATCAAATTGTTGGCAAAGGAAAAGTGCAACTGAAATTGTAGAATGGCAACATATGGGTGTTGAAGTATGTCATGTATGTACCCATCCTGAAGTAGAATCTGATTTCTATAGTAAAGTTGGGTGATGAGGGTTGCACAGTAACTCTCACAGCAGAATCTTGGAAAGTTTCCAAGGGTGCACTTGTATTAGCTAGAGGTAAGAAAGTAGGTACACTTTATCTATCTACTTGTATTACGGATTCTCCTATTTTATCTACTTCAGTTGTAGATGCAAAGATGTGGCACTGTAGGCTTGGTCACATGAGTGAGAAGGGAAAGGATGTTCTTAAGTCAAAAGGTAAGCTTTTAGATTTGAAAAGCATAGATCGATATTTTTTGTGAGCATTATATTTTTGGGAAACAAAAGAAAGTGAGGTTTCTCATAATTGGGTTAACAAAGAAGAAGCACAAGTTGGAGCTTGTTCACACAGATGTGTGGGGACCAGCTCAGCGAGCTTCTATTGGAGGATCAAAGTGTTATGTTTATTTCATTGATGATGCTACAAGAGAGGTACGGGTTTATTGCACAAAGAGGAAATATGATGTTTTTAACACATTTAAGAACTAAAAAGCCATGGTTTTTAATGAGAAGATGATGGACAGTGATTAGCTCAAGAAGCTGAATAATTTTGAGCAGGGAAATCTTGATTTGGACAAGATTATGATCCAAAATGATCTCGTGGGTAAAAATCATCACTCATAGGAAAACACAGACACTGACATCAATAAGACAGAGACTGACATCGATCAGGGAGGAAACGATGTCAATCAGGTGAAGACCAAAGTCAGTGATGTTAGGCAAGTGAAAACCAATGTTAGTCAGGTGAAAACCAATGTTGGTCAGGTCACTTAGGTGGAACTGACATTGGTCGGGTGCAAACTGAGAGATGACCAGGATTGGTCACTGCCAAAACAAAATTTAGGTAGATAAGAAGCTATCAATGAGTCTCAAATGCCCATGAGGAGGTCTAAAAGGGTAAGTAAACCTCAAATTCATTATTCCCCTTCTTTATACTACTTGTTGCTCACTGATGGTGGAAAACTAGGAAGTCTTGAAGAGGCAATGTAGGTAGAGTCCAAGAAACAGTGGGAGCATGGCATGAATGAGGAAATTGATTCCTTGGAAGAGAACCAAATGTGGGATTTGGTAGAGTTGCAAGATGGAAAGAAAGCACTAAAAAATAAATGGATTTATAGGTTAAATAAAGGAGAGAATGGACATGTGAGACATAAGGCCAAGTTATATGGTCTTGAGAAATCTCCAAGACAATGGTATTTGAGGTTTGACAGGTTTATGATAGAGCATGACTTTAGTCAATGTCAATGTGACCATTGTGTTTTTTTACCAAGTTGGATAATAGTAGCTACATTATCCTATTAATGTATATAGTGTATATGCTTGTTGCAGGTTCACACATGCAGGGAATTACTGAGCTAAAGGTAAAATTATCTCAAACATTTGCCATGAAGGATTTAGGAGCAACAAAGAAAATCCTTGGCATGATTATTTCTAGAGACAGGGAAAATCATAGGTTGATTTTGTCTCAAGAGAATTATGTGAATAAGGTAGTGGAGAGGTTTAATATGTAGGATGTAAAACTAGTAAGCACACCTATGGTTAGACAGTTCAAGCTGAGTAAAGAATAGTGTCCTAAATCACATGATGAGGTTGAGTACATGGTATGTACTAGACCTGATATTACCCAAATAGTGGGAGTTGTCACCAAGTTTATGGCCAATCTAGGAAAGGAGCACTGGAAAGCAGTTCAGTGGATTCTCAGATATCTGAGAGGCACCAATAATAGGTATTTATGCTATGCAGGGTCAAACACTTCTCTACATCAGTATTTAGATTTGGATATGTCATGTGACTTGGATAGTATGGGAAGCACCACAAGATATGTGTTCACTATTGGTGGAATGGAGGTTAGTTAGATTCTAGAGTTGTATAAGGTTGTTGTAGTCACAGTGGCTAGCAAGGATAAGAACCTTGCTGATATGTTAACAAAGATGGTAACAAAGGAGAAGTTGAATCTTCATTCAACTTTTGTTGGTCTTCGCGATTAAACTTGAAGATGGAGATACAAGCTAGAAAAATATTAGAGGATGTTGTTGTACAGGTATAGGTACAAGTGCAGCTGTTTATCTCCAAGTGGGAGATTATTGAGTTGTGGAGCTAAAAGCTTCACTAAATGTGCAAATGTGGAGTTTGCTGGGTTACATAGTAATCGACATCAGTCAGGCCAACCGACATCGGTTATCTTCAGCTACACAGTAATCAACATTAATTATGGTTAGTCAGCATTGGTCAGATAGGAACTAACATCGGTCACCTGTGTAATTCTAAAACTATTGTTCTAATTTTAAACAAATAGTTAGTTTGCATGTAAGGACTAATTTTAGTCTTGAGTCTATGTTTCCAATTATTGTTTGGTTTGGGAGCTATTTAAGAGACCCATGGGGCTATATTGTAATCAAGTAAGTAGGCAAAAACAAACATTAGGTTGATTGTCA
>JARHVA010007775.1:235000-315000 GCA_037957365.1 Torreya grandis
TAGGTGT
The DNA here is from genome assembly GCA_037957365.1 of Torreya grandis. Classification (NCBI taxonomy): domain Eukaryota; kingdom Viridiplantae; phylum Streptophyta; class Pinopsida; order Cupressales; family Taxaceae; genus Torreya; species Torreya grandis. Next base: position 235,008 of record JARHVA010007775.1, read on the forward strand.
ATGCATATGACCCAAATAAAGACCATCATGTGTTAGAATAGTGTAATGTGAGATGTTTATTTGGGATCAAAATATTACAAAAAAAGAGCATAACTGAAAATAAAATTATAAAGAACTATAAGCAACTTAAATTAATTAAAATGTAAATGCATACCTTTGCTTACCTTATTTATTTAAATAATGATTCATGTGTTGCAAGTCATAGAAGGAACCCATTGAGAAGAATTAAAGGTGGACTTGAAATATAGAAAACCCCAAAGTTTTGATAAAAAAATATTAGCACCTAAAAATTATCTATCTCACCAGGATTCTAACTATTCTTTTAATTCATTAAAATTACCTATTAAAACTAATGTATCTATAGTAAATTTAATCCTGAATTAAATAAATATAACTTTCAAAGTTTGAAATTTTTAATATAAATTAGTAAAAACTATTCATGTTCAAAATTACTATTCTAGAAAATTAGGGAACTACATGAGCAAAAATAATTCTACAATATATTATGGTGTTTTTATGAGGAGGGAGAGGTGATAGATGATGTACTACAATTGTAGTTAAACCCATGTAGGTAGATGATGCATTTATTGTTCATTTTGTTATTTTTGGTAAAAAATAACTAGATTAGGAAATATACCCATTGTGGATAATATGTGTAGTGAAATTCACCCCCAAAAACATAAAAATGAATCTACATTTGTGATAGGTAGTGGGTAGCTAAATAAAATTTAAAATTAGGGCCAAGTGTTTTTATAAAGGATAGAAACAAATCGATGCCCTCGTACAACTATATCATCTAGGAAAATATATATTTTTAGAGGGGATATTAACTTTTGGATGATACATTAGGGTATGGTTGATATAATTGGGTTATGTGCTATTAAATATAGTATAAATTTGATAAAATAACCAATAATGTAGTTTATGGCTAGTAGAACTAGGTAGATAAGCATGGTTGATACTATAGGGTATTACCAATGTAATCAGATGATATGTTGGTTGGTATTATATGGTATTTCCAATGTAATATGATTATATATTGGTCATTACCATATGATATGGTTAGTTAAATTATAAATTTACCTTTTCTAGTACTATAGGGTATGTTCAATATAGTAGAATAGTTTACATGGCTGGTACTATAGGGTATGGAGGTGCTATAGAAAATCTAAATGTGATCAAAATATCTAAATGTTCATTGTTCAAAGAAAATATTCCTACACTTATTGAATTATATCAAGGTTTCCATTATATGGTTTAAAGATATAGAAATAGCTCAAATAAATGCTTAAATGAAACATGTTTGACTTATAAGACTATCTAATTTTCTTAGTAGGGGTTGGTAGGACACAAGGTAGGTGGTTTATTTGAATTACACCTATGATTATATTTACATTGATAGCTTCCCCATTTTTTTTAACAAACATGTTTTATTAGATATAACAAATACCAATTCCCATATCTCTAACATTGGAAAGCCACTAGAATAGTAATAATCTCAACCTTATTATTTATAGCTTGAAAAATTAATTGTCCCTATAAAATTTTTGACAAAAATTCCAAAAGGAATGTGGCATTTAGATGCACACAAAATATTTGAGAAAATTCATCAATCAAAATGTGTGTTCATAAAATTATCAACTCACTCCACCTCGCATGGGCTAGGAGGTTACTTATGATGGTCACTACTTTGATTTTATACCTTGAACATGCATTTTTATCTCAAATATTGGTGCAATATATAAGAGACACACCATGTATTTGACAAGATGATAAAATGAAATTTTATCCTTTTGGAAGCCTATGAACCATTTGAAAAAATGTTTCAAATCAAATTCATGTCCCTCATTATAATAAATGCTATATATTTAGGCCAAACACAAAATTTTATATTGGAAATATAGGCACGAATATTACTACACCAATAAGTGATTTCATGCTAACTGGTTTTCATATGATTTTACTAAGATCAATATCTTATCTTCATCAAGTTTTCCAACTCCTTCAAAATTTTGAATACCGTAGTCAAATTATATGATGTTCTAATTACTTATAATATTTGTATGAGATTCAATATGAAAATATGATATGCTTACAAACTTTTTAAATCTATGGAATCAAGATAAACTACATATTGAATGTCCATCACTGTGCAAGCTATATAAAAAATGAACTTTACTCTATACTTACACTATAAACTAACCATAAAATATCATTATTCAACAAAATTGTGAATTTTTACCCTTATAATTTTATCTTTAGGATAAATTTTATCACTCTGTAAAAATTAAAATAAATTGTATTGTCCTCATAGAATGGCTAAATTGGAACATGAAAATCACCGCCATCTTGTTGTAGATTACTTTTTTACACATCCAAATCTAAGGCTCTACTCCTTATGTATTATATAATAAAAACATTCATGGACCTATTATTTTAATAACATTAATTATCTATCAAGTTATATTTCATTATTTATTAGGGATGCTTGTGCTTGACATAGAATCACTCAAACCCATCAACTTATTTTAGAATCTTGAGCTTCAATTTACCATTTTCCCATTCTCATAGTTAATGGAAATGACACCAGACACTCATCATATAAAAGGATAAAGTTATTGAGTGAATGCACTTGTAAACTCATTCTTCACCCCAAGGTCCCAATGAAAATATATTTCCATCCTCTAAAACTTAAATGAAGAACAAAATCCATAATAACATTGATGATGAATGATGCCTTCCTCTTTGAAAAACTTAAGATGACTACTTTCTAACATTGTTCTACCATTCTATTATCTTTTGTAATGCTTTGTATAAATATACACATTGTTATAATGGTATGTAGACTCTCTAAATTTAAGTTTATCTAATTTCTAGTACATGATACCTTTGCATATCCCCATAGTTAATATCTCATTATTTATGTTCCCAGATTGAGTTATTGAACTTGATTTTATTAGAGAATTGGGAAATCCTTCCATTTGAACAAAAGTAGAGTTAATTGATTTTTGAATCATATTTTAAAGCTTCCTTATTACTATGGGTGACTTAAAAAATCTTTATCTCATTCACAAGATTAGAATGATTAGAGCATATAAGCACCATGACATTAGGTTTGGTAAGATAGTTGAAATGCATGTTTTGAATTTAGATATCCCATTTAAGACATGCATCGAAGGCATAAAGATAAAAATTTTAGTTATTGGGTGATAGACCTTGGATAAAATAAACATATAGTCCTTTATAAATAACCATGAATGGTAGTACTACAATCTTCAATGCAATGACTCTAAATTCAATAAGAAATGTTTAATACTTGGCTAAAATATAGTAATGAAATTTGAAAAACCATTAATTATTACTATTTTCCAATGTAAATTTACATTATGTATCATTAGTAGAAGCCTCAAATCTTAAAACCAAATTCTTTAATATATATTTTTATGCTAGAGGAATAAATTACTCCATGACAGATTAAGTTGCAAGCTATCTCAATTGAATTTCTTAAACATACATAATAACTCCCTTCGAATTTTACATCTCTCTATTCTATTTATTTTTAGAACACATATGGTGGCCATGAAAAGGTAGGACACCAAATAAACAATTCAAAAACAACTATATATGCCAAACTATTGAAAAATATATGCACAACAAATGTGGGGCTACAAAGTAAGAATGTATCTATTGTGCTTTCCAATATTTCACCAAAATAATAAGAATTCATAAAAGAGCACAACAACCCAAATTCATTATGGCACCTATTTACTTTCTAAGTCACCCCCTAGTTGACACTAGGCCTCCCAGGATCATACAAGAATTTAGCATAGTTGTGAGGTCCCAAGCACTTTAGGTAGAAGAAGTGCAAATACTTCCCATCTGTACCTAATCCTGAACTAGAGGCATAGATCTATGCAAAAAGGAATTAATGATTCATGCCAACATAAGGATATCAACACATATATTTGTGTAACGTTTTATGGCGGGTAGGTTAGAAGGCATGCAAATTTTTAGAATGTGGGGCCCTAAACTTAAAAGTGACCAAATAAAAGATATGATGTAAGAAGTAGTAATGGGAACACTCTATTAGGCCTAGAATATTTATCTCATTGTGTGTTGTACTTTAAAATATTTGTCACACCCATCCAAGATAGTTTTTCACCCACATGTAAGATCTCACATCTACACCCCTAAATGGTTTATCCTACAACCTTTATTTTTTTGTCACCAAGTGTCCACCTTGCACTCACTTGAACATAAGGAAGTTTTTATCTACCCAAAACAAGTGCCATCCATCCACATGTCACACTCATGCCAATCCTATCAAATAATTCAAAGATCTTCCCCAAGAGTTCATCAAATCACCACATGTTAGGAGGTTGGCTAAGTTAATGAAGTTCATTAGAGGTAGTTGAGTAAAGCTTGAGGTATTATCAAAATAATCTAATGTAAAAATAGTTATTTGACCTCAAAGATTGAGTACATGCCATCCTCTGACACTGATAGGTAAATATTATAGTTTCCAATACACATGTATTTAGAATAAATCTTATCATCAACCTAGGTTCAATCATCAAACAAACTTCAAGAAGCATGACCATAGCACTAAAAATGCATTAAATGATTCTCCCATCACCCAAGTGGTGCATTTATTTTAAAACTAGTTTGATCTTCTATAAAATCTTGGTTCTTCCATTATAAAAGGGGTTGACACATTTTTAGTAGCCTTATGATGCAAAATTTCTCCCTCCATGAGTACTTGTATTGGCTAAATCCTTATATGCTAATGACAATTAAGTTCACCTCTTTTCATTATTTTGATGATCTATATACTCTTTGTGTTTATTTATTCCTATCTATGTGTAATGTTTTTCCATCTCTTTAATTATTCATTCCTTTCACCTCCTCATTGAACTTACAGTTTATTTATTGGTCACATACAGTGCACACTCAAGTTTGTGTTAACATTGTTGTGGACTATTTTTTGTCCCTCTCATCATAGTGTTGTGTTTCCATACTTGTTTATGAAGTACTCATGCATGTAGAGTAACTAGACATAAACTCTATGATAATATCTTTTTATTAAGTAATTGCATTTTGATTATGGTAGTAGGAACACTCACTCTATTCTAGGCACATCACCCTTTTATTTTATCCACTCTTACCTTCTCCCTCCTTTTTCATTAACAAATCATTAGGTTTAAACTAGAATTAGATTACATTTCTACTCTTTAGGTCCATGCACTAGTCTTAAACTAGTTACATTTAGAATAGATGGAATATGGCCTACTCTAAAGACTCATCTCAAAGAACACAAGGGTCCCATGCTTTAGGGATGTTTCCATCATTGCAGTGAGACAATTGATACTCACATGTTTAGCTACACAATAATAATCTCATTCCAAATATCGAGTCTTACCATGCCCTGCATAGGACCTCCATGTCTAATGCCCCACCACAAAGTTTTCCCATGCCATCGAGCATCTATAAATGCATGTTTCAAATGACAATAGTTTATGGTATGCCTAGTGGGACTAAATTTGAATAATCTATGAGATTTTTTCTTTTTTTAGCTATCAATTGTAGCAAACACTCAATAAGATCACCTAGCAACTCCCAACACCTCTAGTTTATAAAGACTAGTGCCTTATTTACATGTCAAGAATAATAAGATCATCTATAAGAGGTGTTGATCTCCATTTCACTTAGCTTCTAGTGCCATATAGAATAATGAGAGCTAATGTATATTTATTCCTTGGTAAGAGGCATGATGCAAACTAGTCTCCACCTATATCTTAGTATAAACCATCATTTAGAAGGTTATATCTTAAAATGGGCATGTTCTCTATCCCATTTATGGTGGTGTTAAGGAATCAGGTATTTATTCCTTTTGACGGAGGCAGTCCATTAGTTTTACTATAATATGATTATATTCTAGTGTCTTCTCTCAAGAGTCTACCCTATTTCATGGGCAAGAATTAGACCTCCCCTATGGAGCATATATAATAAATTATGTATATTTGTGTAGTACACCATGTGACATAGGATAATGTTGTAGTTATATTACTATATTCTTCCTTGAATGGAAAATCTCTTCAATGCTAATGAGGCTTACAATCTAGCTCCATTCATCACTAGGATGAGCTTGGTGAGGAGTTATGCAAGCAGTTGAAGGACTATATTGATCATCTATCTCTGATAGATTAGCTCATGAATATAAATTGAGCACCACATGAAACAATGGTTAAATTATAATTCAAATTCTAGAGGGTTTGGGATATAATCCTAGCTTTGTGTAGTCTATCTCCTAACACTACATTTTTAAATTTCCTAAAATCTCTTAATAGTGATATTATAGTGATGATTCAATCCATGGGAGGCATAATTATCCCTAATGCTTATGAAGTTGTAGTGTATGTATAGAATATCTTGATTTAATTACTCAAGTTTACACCTAGACCACCAATGCCTATATTCATAAAACCTCTTCCAAATCAAGAAATTGTGCAACCTATGCTAGACCATATCCTCACTATAGTAAGCATACCTGCTTTATACTCCACTCCTTCAAATGAATTTCATGAAGTAAAGATGCCATTGAAATTTTTTAGGAATGAATTCATTTCCCTCAAAATTTAGCAAGTGTAGTATCCCAAATATCATTTGTCTTTCACTTAGTAATAACAACCAAATAGACCTCCCTACCAAGGTGGTGCATAGGCACATAACTAGCTCACATATAATAGAGTGCCTTCTATGTAGAAGGCTGATGTCACTAGTACATCTAGATCCCTTATCTTAGTAAAAAATAATATAACACATGATACTAAATGGTGTTTTCCATGAAACCAATCACATGATCAAGCTATGTGCACAAATGAAGTTCTAAATTAGGAACTTATGGTATAAAGCATGCCTAAATTATAGGAACAAGGAAATAGTGCACCTCCATAAATGAAAGAGAATCCAACACTATCTAAACTCATGAAGGTGAATGAGAATCATAAAGGCATATGGTAGTTATACTTAACTAAATATTGTTGTTGAGTATGAGGTGTTAATTTAAGGTCTTTAGCTTATACAAAAGAAATGATTAAAGATGTTGTAATCACTAGGTGATAGTGACTTGGTTGTCAAATAAGTCTGAGTATGGAGGATGACCAAAAATAGCTTGATGAAATCCTACAAACAAAGGGTGTGGGATATGATTGAAGGGTTTTATTCCTTTAACATCACCTCCATACCAAGAGCATAAAACACTAATGTAGACATGCTGGTAATTATAGATGCATAATATAACATTTTTTAGACATAATGAAAGATTTGAAATAGCTTATCAAGCTTGTATTTAGACAGGTAATTCCTAATAACATGGAGAACTAGAAAGTATTTGAGAGTGGTGAGAAAATCATCAATTTCATTTAAGATGAAGCAGAGTTTTGCACCATGAATCAAGCATAACTACAAGCTTGATATGAAGAATACATCATCTAACTAAATTGTAACCAATTATTAAAGGGACTAGTCACCCTAAAGAGTATATTTGATTCTAATGACTAATTCATAGGAGAGAGGCATAACATGATAGCCAAGGAAGACAGTTCTATTACTATAGACATTTTAGAGGGAAAAGTTCTTAATGTTGGTAAGGTGTGTTTTGTGACAAAAATTAAAAGCTTCATTCAATTTAGTAGTAGATATGATGACATCTTCACATAGAGCTAAAAAATTTTAGAGGTTACAATCTAGGTATCATGTAGCATACAATTTAGCTAGATCCCAATGTGCATCTCATATGACAAAGAGACCTATTAATTCAAATATAATACTATTAATGCACAAGGATCTCTCTAAACTCATTGGGGTTAGTATAATACTTCTAATCAAGAACTCCTCATGGGTTGCCAACTTGGTACCAGTGCAAAATAATATTGGGGAGATACACCTTTACATGGACTTTAGGGACTTGAATAAGGCTTCCCTCAAATGCCACTATTCTCTTCTACCCATGGATCAAATCTTGCAAATGGTCATAGATGCAGAGAGATTTTCATTTCTAGATGGTTATCTTATTTGTAACAAGATTCAAGTGCAAGAGTGTGACCAAAACAATACCACATTTACCACTAAATGGGGAACCTATACATATTAGCGCATGCCTTTTGGCCTAACAAATGTAGGTGCAACCTTCTAGATATCCATAGATATGGCATTTAAAGAGCTCATAAAAAATATCATCTTGGTCTACCTTGATGATATAATTTTTTCACAAATCATGTAGAGGATCATTTGGGCCACTTGGATTAGGTCTTCTAGAGGTTCCATGAATTTAAAATATCTTTGAACCATAGAAAGTACATTTTTAAAGTTCATGAAGGCAACATATTTGGGCACATTGTTTCTAAAGAGGGACTCACAATTAATCTAAAACAAGTCAAGAATATCTCATCCCTTCCCCTTCTAAGCCATAATAAGAATCTATAGAGTTTTATAGGGAGAATAAAATTTGTAAGAAGGTTTGTGCCCAATTTCATTATGATGTTCAAGCCCCTCACTTTGATGTTGAAAAAGAACACTGCATTCAGCTGGATACACAAAGGCAATGATAGTTTCAAGGCCATCAAGCATGAAATCATGAAAGATCCCATTTTAATCAACCTATATTATAATAAGGACTTCATCATTTATGTATTTGGTAGAAAATAAGGCATCTCAACCATTATAATGCAATAAAACATGCATCAACTAGGGTAACTAATTTTTTCTTCAACCAGGCACTGAGGGATTATGAGTTGCATTATAGTTTTCTAGAAAAGCATACCCTCACAATTATGAGAGCATTGAATAGATTTAGGAATATAAGCTCTAGAAATAAGATCCAACTCATGGTCATGCATGAAATTATTAAGGTATTCTTCTTATTAGAGACATCAAAGAGAGAAGAGCTAGTTGGATCACTAAAGTGATGGAGTACGACATAGACATCTAAGTCACTAGGTCGGTGCAAGGAAAACGAATATGTGAGTAGTTAGTCAAAGTAGAAATGTTTTAGGATGGTGTAGTCATAATGATGCATGAATAAGAGCACGAAATAAAATAATCTATTCCCAATTAGGTAAATGACATGAGATAATTCTTTCAACATAACATATATCCTCCTAGTCTTGATAAGGCCAAGTGTTGACATTTTTGGTTTCAATCCTTTCCTTATGTACTTATAGATGATGCACTTTTATGAAAAGACCTCAATGGGGTCTTCTTAAGGTGTGTGAAATTAAATAAAATCAGTAAAATTATTTAGGAATTCCATAATGGCCTTGTAAGAGGCCACTACTCACCTAAGACCACTACCATGAAGATCATATAGGTTATCTATTATTGGTCAACCCTATTCAAAGATGTGCATGCGTATGTGAAAAATTAAAAGTGTGCCTTCTTCACAAGAAATAAAAGGCTTTTAGCCTTACCACTATGCTCAATTCATGATGAATAATCCTTTGCATAATGGGGCATGGATTTCATAGGCATGATTAACTCACCATCAAATGATGGGCACATGTGGAACCTAATAGCCACCAACTATTTTAAGAGGTGAATAAAGGTGGTTGCACTAATAGAAGCTAACAATAAATCCATCCTAAGTTTCTATGATGGTATTTTAACAAGATTCAACATTCCCACCATCATTATCTTTGATAATGTGGTATATTTCCTTAGGACTAGGATCAATGAGTGGGCCATCAAGCACAACATCTACTTCAACTCCGCATCAGAATATTATTCCTAGGGTAATGGTCTAGTTGATTCAACTAAAATAAACCTAATTTGTATCATAAAGAGGACTTTAGAAGACAATTAGTGAGCTGGGCATACTAAGCTCAAAACTACTCTTTGGGCTAATAGGATCATGCCTAAGAGAGTGTTGGGAAATCACCTTTCATGCTAGTCTATGAAAGGGAAGTAGGTTAATATTATCCCTTGATTTACCTTCCTTGGAACTCACACATCAATTGGAGCTCCTTGAGAGTGATTCCTTGAAGTAAAAATGGCATAACTCATGTATCTTGAAGAAATTAGAGAAAATGATATGTGTATCATGGAATTTAAGTAGGCACAGACCAAGAGGATATTTGATAAGAAAATTGGCACCAAAACTTTCAAAGTATGGGACTTAGTAATAAAATGGGATGTAGAAAGTGAAAAAGTTGAAAGGCACACTAAGGTTGATGTAATATGGAGTGGCTCATACACCATTACTAGTTTCAAGCCATCCAGTGCCTTCTAACATGCTATAATGAATGGAAGAGAGTTACCTATCTTAGTCAACAAGATTCATCTCAAGCACTATCTCCATTAACTCATTGTAGACAATTTTAAATAAGTAGATTATTTGATTTTATTTCCCTAAAGGCACACTTTATTTGCCCATGTTTTAGAATAGTTTGAATTCTTGCAAGTGATTTTACATAGTGTTTTGTTAGCTTAGGTTTTTTCCTCTAAGCACCTTCAATGAAGTTCATGTCTTGTCAGGTGAATCTTATTTCATTCTAAGAGCCAAAAGTTCATAATTGACATGATAGGAGAAGAAAGAGCTAGTGGCTCCAAAGACTCCATGTGTAAAGGATTGCGTAGAAGACTATAGGGTCCCTAATTAGTAGATAAGTGGCCTAAAAAGGTCACCAAAAGTTTTAACATTCTAAATAACCCTCTATTTAGCACAAGGCCTCCCATGATCATACAAGAGGTTAGCAGAGTTGTGAGGTCCCAAGCATTTTAGGAAGAAGAAGCATAAATGCTTCCCATTTGTGCCTAAGCACAAACTGTAGGCACAAATCTACGTAGTAGGGTAGTAATGATTCATGCTAACATAAGGATATCAATGCATATCTTTACACAAGGTTTTGTGGTGTGAAATTCAAAATGTATGCAAAGTTATAGAGTATAATTCATCAAACTCTAAAATGACTAAGTGAAAGAGACAGTGCAAGAAGCAGTTATGGGAACACTCTAGTACACCTAAAATCTTCATCTTTATACATGCTTTACTTTAAAAGCTTCATCACACCCATCCAAGATGGATCCATGCCCATGTCCAAGATCTCACATCTACACCCCTAAATGGCACAACCTACAGCCTTTGTTTTTTTGTCACCACATGACTAACTTATAGTTACTTAAACATAAAGAAGTTTTTAGCTGCCCAAAACAAGCACCATCCGTCCATGTGTCATACCCTTGCCACTCCTATCAAGAAATTCAAAGAACTTCCTCAAGAGTTTGTCAAAGCACCATGTGTTAAGAGGTTGGTATAGTTAATGAATATCATTTGAGGAAGTTGAGTGAAGTTTGAGGCATTATCAAAATAATTTAATATAAAAGTGGCTATTTGACCTTAGATCTTAAGTACATTCCATATTGTGACACTAATAGGGAAATTTTTTAGTTTCTAATACACATGTATCCATAATAAATCCTACCATCCACTTAGGTTGAATCATTAGACAAACATTGAGAAGCATGGTCATATAACTATAAATGAAATAAATGCTTCTCCCATCACCCAAGCAACACATTTATTATAAAACTAGATTGATCTTCTATAAAATCCTAGTGCATCCATTGTAAAATGGGTTGACACATTTTTAGTATCCTCATACTGTAGAAATTTGTCCTCCATGAGAACTTGTATTGGAAATTCCTTGTATGCTAATGATAATTAAGTTCACCTCTTTTCATTATTCTAATGAACTATGTGCTCTTTGTGTAACCTATTATGTGTTAATCATCAGTATCTCTTTTCCAATATGAATCCTACTACCTTCATGAATCATCTCATTCTCTTGAAAGGTGGCTGAGTTTTCCTTATCTATTCATTATTATGCATGAAATAAACTCTAAATTAAAAATCTTATTTTTTTTTTACTTGTGTGGATCCATAGAAGCATTTTTCAAAAATAAACTCTTTTATTATCATAAATAACTTTTTTTATTGTATTTTATTTGATGATTGGTATGAAGAGGAAGATATTTTTTATTTTATCTCATTTGTATAAACCTAATTATCCCCTAATTTAGACTCATTTGATACACTTATTTATTTTATTTTTCCTTACTTTTTCCACCCAATGTTTCCCAAGTATGCATACTCCTTTTCTTACCTTGAATCTCTTCATGCTTGTAACCAAAATTAGACCATGGGTAGCAATAGAAAATCAAAAGCATGGGTTATGTTCCATCATTTCCAAGAATATGTTTAATAGAGTTATTAATATTAATTTTCAATGAGAAGATGCACTTCAAATTATAGGAATCAAAGGCACCTTTTCAATCTGTAGTGTAATTACCAAAATAGTTGGTGTAAAATTTGGTCATCTTGGTTTTTTGACTCACCCAAAAATAGGCAAAGAAAACTCACCAAGGATTGGAGATATCACCATAGATAATGGTAACTAACCTATGTATTTGAGAGGGGAAGTTCCATCATATGATATGAATAATTTAATGATTTTTTTTACTTTTATCCAAAATCACAAAAGGAAACAAAATAAAAATTAAACTAAGAGCGGAGGAAAAGCACATACTAAGATAAAAGTGAACAACCACCAAGATAACTCGGGAATACATAATAGAAATATAAATTCTTTCTCTCGAAAAAATGAACATAGTATTAGCATGGGTTTTAAGAACAAAATAAGATGCCTAGAAGTACAAAGTCTCCTCAAAAACCATATTACACACACTTGGTTAAAACATTCATTGAGATAAAACATGCAAAAATTCATGGATATCAATAAATTTTGTACATGGGGTCTTCAACAAAAATTTTGGAGACACTATAGGTTACACATAATTAAAAATATGCATAATTGAAATGGAGTCTTCATCTACAAATATAAACTCTTAATTCATAAACAAAGGATATCAAATTCTATAAAGCCTAAGGACAATCTCACCTGCTTGTTTATATTCCATTTCTCTAATCTAAAAATTACATAACTCCACACCAAGTTGCATCTAGCTCTCTCCAAGAGATTGAACTAAAGAATACCCTATAAAAATATTAGATTTTTTCATTTTGTACAATATTTTACATCACTTGAAAAATCAAAAGTTATTTGTTTGCCTCTATTTTAATTTTCTTATTTAGGAAAATTAACAATATTAAAATAGAATCTTACTCAGTCATTTGATTCATGATATCAGCTCTGCCCTGTGTGGACAACATTTGAAACTAGTTTCTTCCTACCAAATTGGGCCCCCTAAGTGTGATCAGTAGGATCAAAAATCCAATGGAGGATAATACCAATGTCAGTGTCTCTAGGGATCTATTCAAAAATATGATAGTGGATAGTCCATCCAACAGATGGAAGAAGGAACTTACAAGTGAAAAGACGTGCCCCTCAAAAAGCATGTCGAGTCTCCCTGTTACCTTTGAGGGCACGACCCTGAATATCCTAGATGATCTAGTGGAGGAAATCGTGGCATCCATGGACCTTACGTTGGTAGGTAATTTTTTTTCTTTTCATCCTAATATTGAAATGGTTAAGAAATGGCTTTTGTCTAGGTGGAAAGTTAAGGGTAGTGTTTCGATCACTACCATGGCAAGAGACCTATTCCTTTTTATATTTATGAATAGGGAGGACATGATAGCTACTCTTGCTAGAGGACCATGGTTGTATGGCCCAAATTCTCTTACCTTGTGCTCATGGAAACCAGGTTTTGATCCTAACTCAGACATTAATAAGTCTACTCTTGCTTGGGTAAGACTGTTAGGGTTCCCTTTGGAATTTTGGGATGAAAAAGTTTTCACAGCTATTGGCAATTCTATTGGCCAGTATGTCACTACAGATCATACAACTAGAACAAAGTCTAGATGTATGTACGCTAGACTTTGTGTCAATCCTGAAATTAATAGGACTCTCCCTACGTCCATAGAGCTAAAATCTAAATATGGGACTTGGAATCAGCTGATCACTTATGAAAATACTACCACTTTCTATCAAATATGTAAGAGAAACAGACATTTAATGACATAATGCATAGAAAAGCAAAAGGGGAGGAAAGATGATTCCCAGGTTAAAGGGGCAGATTAGGCTCTCAATCACAAAAAGAATAGCAAGTAGGAAATGGAAATTAATGTGGAAAATCCTGACATTACAGAAAAGTGATAGGAGGAGATGGGAAAAGCTGTCCCAAAGGAAAATATAGTATCAGATGATAGTTAGAATGCTATATTTAACACAACCAACCCTCTAGAAAAATAGACTAATATGTCTAAGGAAGGAGAAAGAGGTAACCATTTGATAGATGAAGTTAATGAAGAAGACAAAGTTCTAAGAGATGGGCATGAAGAAGTAACTCTAGAAAGTCCCACTAAAGGAGAAGTAGACTCACAGTTAAATACAAACATTTTCCATGCTTTGGAAGTCAGAGACCAAGTAGGAAACTACTTAGCAATAGGTGAAATAGGACAAAGTGGTAGTAATGAATAGGAGGAATGGGTTACCCAAAAGAAAAAGAACTAAAAAGGCAAAAAATTTGTAGATGTTGGCACTGAGCCCAAATAAGGGAGACCAACCCTAAGAGAAACAAGACAAAGAGAGATTGCTAGGGAGATTACCAGTGGTAAATAGAAAACACTAGAGACCCAACCCCCCAAATCCTCTAAATGAGAATAATATATTGGAACCTGAGGGGATTTAACAGTCCCTCAAAGTAGTTTGAGGTTAAAAACTACATTTTTGATAATAAATTAGATACTTTATTACTCCAAGAATTCAAGATGAATGAGGAGAGTTTTACAAAAATTACTGCCTATATATGGCCTAAGGTAGCTTTTTACATTAGTCTAGCTGAAGGGGCTTCAAGGGGGATTGTCTCTATGTGGAATAGTGCTAAAATCTAGGGGTCTCTTATGGCTTATAATAAGCACTTCTTTATTACTAATTTCTCTATGAAATCTTTGAACTGGTCATTGATCAATGTCTATGGACTAAATAACAGAGCTTTGAGATAGAAATTATGGATAGACTTGAGCAATTTTAGGAATAATCCCTAGAACATTAGATGGATGTTAGTTAGATATTTTAACACTCCTCTATACCCTTTTAAAAAATAGGGTGGAATTATGGATTACTCAGACAACATGTTTGACTTTACCGAATTCATCAATGATTGGGGATTATTGGACATAAAGCTGCAAAACCAAAATTTTACCTGGACCAATAGAAGAAGAGGAGATCAAATGAATCAGGTTAAATTAGATAAATTTATTATATCAAGCAACTAGAAGGATTATCATAATATGTAGGTATAGGCTTTCCCTAGAACCATGTCTAACCACTGCCCAATCTTCCTCAGTTGGAGAGAACAGAGACAATCTAGACCTTCCCCATTTCATTTTAAAGCTATGTGGATCAAACACAAAGAATTTAGACAAATGGTGGCCAAATGGTGGAAAATTCCTATTCAAGGTACTCATATGTTCAGAATAGTCAAGAAACATGAGCACATTAAATAATAAGTTTATGGATGAAATAGATACAGCTTTGGGTAGGTCTTCCAGTAGAAGAAAAATATAGTGGGAAAACTCAATGATATACAACAATTGATAGATCAAGGGGATGACTCTAAAGACACTTTATAAGAAGAGAATGCCTTGTCTTCTAAATGGAAGAATCTTATGGAAAGAGAAGAGGTTTTGTGGAAACAAAAATCCTATGTTCAGTGGCTTAAAGAGGGGGATAGGAACACTGCCTTTTTTCATCTCTCAGCTATGAAACATAGGAAAGCCAACTCAATAACTAAGCCTATCTTGGATAATGGTGACATTATTAACAAGGATAATGAAATAGTGGAACAAGCCAGGGCTTTCTTTCAGAATTTACTCATGGAAGAAAATAATAATGATAGAATTGATAGACCTATGAATCAATTCATTGATAAAATCCCTTGTTTGATAATGGAAGAAGATAATTTGGAGATGTTAAAGTATATATCTAAGGAAAAAGTCCATGCTATTTTATTCTCCATGGGTGCTTTCAAAGCCCTGAGTCTTGATGGCTTTCCTCCTATATTCTTTCAGGAATATTGGGAGATAGTAGGAATGGATCTCACGGCTATTATTCATGATTTTTTTAGATCAAGTAAACTTTTGAAACAAGTCAATAATACCTTCATAGTACATGGTCCTAAAAAATCACAACCTTCACACCTTACTAATTTTAGGCCCATTAGTCTATGCAACACTGTTTATAAGTTATGTACCAAAATGTTGGTTATGAAGATTCAACCTTTGCTAGACAAAATTATTTCTCCTGTTCAAAAAGGTTTTGTCTCGGGTAGGTAGATTCTGGATGCTGTGATCACCACACATGAGACTATTCACTCCATGGATAAGATCAGAATCCCTGGTATGGCTCTCAAGCTGGATATTTCTAAAGCTTATGACAGAGTCTCATGGATATTTTTGTTCCAAGTGATCAAAAAATTTAGGTTTAATGATAAAATGTCTCGCTTGATGTGGAATGCGGTCTCTTATACAAAATTCTTAGTGCTAGTTAATGGTGTTCCTAGAGTGTTTTTCTCATCCTCAAGAGGAATTTTTTAGGAAGACCCTCTCTCCCCATACTTATTCATCATTATGGTGGAGGCACTGGGAAGATACATACAAATAGATATAGCCTCAAAAAAGCTATTGGGAATAAAACCTACCTCCTCCCTTCATCCAATGGTGGTACAATAGTTTGTGGATGATACCATCTTCTTTGGCATATCATCAGTGATTGAAGCTAGAAGATGGAAGAATATCTTAAATAATTATGCCAGAGAGTCAGGACAAAGGATAAATTTCCAAAAAAGCAATGTGTATTTCTTGAACACTCCTAATGAACTTAGACATATAATCATTGATATATCAGAATGTGCTGAAGCTAACCTACCAGTTACCTACCTAGGTCTCCCACTCTCAGTCAAAGAGGTATCTCCTAGTTCTTGGAATGAAATTATGGAAAGAACATAGAGGAAACTTCTTGGTTAGAAGGGGAAACTACTCAGTAGTGCTGGTAAACTACAACTTCTTCATGCTTAGTTGCAAGGTATTCCTACATACTTCCTGTCTCCTTTTAAACTTCTTGCATATATTGTTGATAAACTGGAATATATCCAAAGTAAATTTTTATGTATAGGAGAGGAAGATAAATAGAGAATGTCTTTAGTCAGATGGGAAAAAGTGTGTCTTCTAAAATCTCATGGTGGACTCAATATTAGGTCTATTAGGAACATGAACAAAGCCCTTCTCTCAAAAGTTAGTTGGAACTTGATCCATAAAAATAATGATTGGGGGGAAATAATGTATGCTAAATACATGCATATCATTGATGATTCCAACTTTTTTCAACATAAGGGATTACCCTAGAGATCTGTGATATGGAATAAAATGCTAAAAAGTAGAAGCCTTCTTAAATAGGGAATTAGATGGAAACTTGGAAATGGCCAGCATATTAAATTTTGGGATGATACCTAGTTAAAGGATAAGACTCGCATCACATAGGGAAACTATGGAGAGATTACTAACTTGGCTACCTAGTTTTTTGGAGATAGGGTCAGTGATTATATGGAAAATAACAATGGGATGAGGAACTAGAAAAATCTATTAGATTGTTGTGATCACTGGCCTGAGCTTTTGCTAAGAGTTCAAGAGATCCAATAGTGTGTTTAGGAGATCAGAATCCCTCTCTTCCCCTAGGAGGATGAAGAATACTGGTGGCCAGATAAGAATGGATCATTCTCTATCAAATCTACTTACCATCTGCTCATTCTTGAAGCTCAGAATAAAGATATATGGAAAATGGTTTAGAATCATAAACTTATTCCAAAAATTAACATGTTTTGGTGGGCTACTACTCATAACAAAATCCTTACTCAGGATAACCTTAAAAAGAGAGGGTTTACTCTAGTTAACAGATGTTTCTTGTGTGGTTCAAAAGAGTAATTAGTTTCACACCTCTTTATCCACTATGATTTTGCCTAAGAATTATGGGGCACAATACTTAACAACTTTGATATTGAATGGGTCTACAATTCTAACCTTAAAGAAGTAATTCTTAGCTAGAACCCAACCTTCACACACCCCTGGCTTATGGAATTATGGAATCAAGCTCTACCATGTTTGAGCTAGATTTTATGGAAAGAGCACAACCACAGAATTTTTAGGGACACTGCTAGAAATGCTTCTCAGGTGTTTAACTCCTTTGCTAAGACCATTATGGAAAGTGTTACAATATCTCATATTCATGTTATAGAGAAACCCCTATCTTAAATTGAAAACCAAATTATAGCCAAATGGAAGGTTTTAAACATGATCCCTAGGTATAAAAACTCCAAAATGCTACATAGACTAAATACTAAATGGATCCCCCCTAAACCTAACTAGATAAAACTCAAGTTTGCTAGAGCATCCAAGTTGGATGGTAAAGCTAGTGGAAGAGGAATAATAATTAATGATAAAGGATGGATGTCTGTTGTCTATGCTAGTGGAATTAGATGCCAGAGCAATAACTATGCTAAAGCAATGGCTTTACTATGGGGATTAAAGTTAGCTATATCCCTAGGAATAAGGAACTTGAATATACAAGGAGACTCTAAGATGGTTATAGATGCCATTAATAAAGAATCAAATGTTGGAATCAAGATAAAAGACATCATTGCTGATATCTGATTTCTCTTACAAATTTTTTTCAAAGTTGAGATTTCCCATACCTACAAAGAAGGAAACAGGGTCACTGATGCTTGTGCCAACCTTGGTCAGCAATTTTTAGGTTAGAGGGTGTGGTGACAAGGTGTTCATATTCCCTTAAAAATTAGGGAGATCATTCAAAAGGAGATGACTCTTCAAGAATGAGGCACATTGATGACAAGGATAGCTCTCAGAGGTGGTCCACGTGGAGAGGGCCATCGAGGATCTCGAAACTTGATAACCTTAGTAATTTTTTGGTAGTCATTCATAATTCATTGTATCATGATGGTGAGGCACATGGGTCTCATCATGAAAATAAAGGGAAAATTATTTTCAAGTATGGGAGTAGACAACATCATCTCTACAGTGTATTTCATAAAATGAGCTATCATATATGCATTATGCATAAACAAAAGCAAGGGTTAGCTACCAGTTCAAAGCTAAAGGTGGAACTTAAGAACTCCACTATTTGGGTCTACAAATATAGAATGGGGGGAGATCATATTATAACTGAACCTATCTCTTGCTATGAATTTAAAGATAATCTACTAGTTTGGAATTATTCTAAAGAAGGGGGTATTAACCCATATCTAGAAATGCTGAATGGTTATGATGAAAACTTGTCTGAGCAATTTGTGAGATCCTGGTTAAATAGGTAGGTCATAGTGGGTAGAATTAGTTTTGAAATCTCTAAAAAGGTGATTTCTATGGCCCTGAGAATGACCATGTATGGTATAAAACTTCAAAGGAAAACCAAAATCATGGATATGGCTAGCCATAAACTATTTCTGGGTGAGGGAGAAGAACTCGTCCTATATTAAGGAGGGTTCAAGTGCACTAACCTTTTAGAGCCATGAGATGGAGTGTGATTCATTCTCATGAAATACTTCACACTCAAGGGGAAATTTACCAGGGGCTAATTTTTTGCTTATAAAATTTTCATCGTGCCTTTGAGCCAACCAAGAATATTAGAGTTGATAATGGAGACATTCCTTCCAACCCAGTGTTTGGCAATGCTATTTATGAGTGCTAGGTTTCCCCTACAACTACCAAAACAAAATATGTCTCCTTCTCCACCCTTGAAAATACCCCTGTTGATACCCCTAGCTCTTTTGTGAGCAAGAAGGGTAAGAAGAGAAAGGTTGATGAAGAGGAAGAAAATATTAAAGAGACTATGGAGGGGACCCATAGGAATCTAGGTAGGGCCATGCGGGGCCAAGGTGGCAAATCTCACAAGCCTTCCAAAATTAATAAGGAAGGATTCTCCTCTAGAGTGTGAAGTTTAGGTTAGATTATTGGTAAACCCACCATGAAGGCCAAACTAATTGATTACTCAAAAAGTGCTTCGAAATAAGCAACCAAGGAGGAAGAGTCTAAAGAGCTAGAAATCCAAGAAATTTTGGAGGACACTGGAGGGAAATAGGCTACTAGGGATTTTGAGGTTACTAAGGAGTAGGGTGCTGACACTAGGGAAATTTCTGATAATAATGGGAAAATGTATGTCAAGGAAGCTGGTGAGGGTACTGAGAATGAGACTGATTGGAAAGCTAAAATTGGGGCCTTGAAGGACTATATTCAGAAGCTAGAGAAGGTTTTCACCAAAGGACTTCAAAATAAAATTTTGTTGAACATGTCTATGCTAGAAGTGGTGGGTAATACTGGGTATGCTAAAAACATGGAGAATGAGAAACTTAATGATATTATCAAATCAATATTTATGTAAGGGGAGTCCTCTCTGACTCTAGTCTTTCTATTGCTTGTGTTTTATTTTTATTTATTATTCTCGACTATGCTGTCCTCTCTCTAAAGGCATATTTTGTTTGTTTTCCTTCTTTTATTTTTTGATTGTAAAGGGTTTGGCCCCCATTTTTCCACCTTACTTTATCAAAAACAATATTAAAATAGACTTTTTAATTTGTTTATACACCTATCAGGTTCATCAATGTTTTCTTGATGATCTATCATCATGTAGATGAATAATGTGTTGAGTTTATCATTATGCTCGATGTGCATGTGAGATGTATTGTGATTGATATTTAGTTTTGACTCAATTATCTCATAGTGGTGACTTAGATCTAGGTTCACTGGGACTCTTGTAGGACTTCCTTGGGATATGTGCATTTGGCATCTAGAATATTTCATATTATCATGTTCTATGTTTTTGGTGCCTTATAGGGGTTTCCATGTCAATTTATTACTTTTAAAAGTTTTATCTATCAAGATCAAACTTATATTATTCAAACACATTTTTAGAACTCATCAATTGGTTGTGTAATGTTAAGTCGGTCATCATTACTTGACTTGAATATTCTAGGTGTGTTAATAATAAAACCCAATTTCAAGATAGGAATAATAACATTGTTATTATTGTAACTAAGCCTAGATAATATTGGGCATATGTTTAGTTTTATATAGATACATAGATATATAAATATAGATATATTAAAATAATATTTTTGAGATAAATGGATTTAATAAATAGATATACTTGGGTAACTACACAAATTTGGGAGCAGGGGATGGATGTGAACTAGGGTGCATGGGAAGAGGATGGGGACAATGAGGAAGATGGAGATGATGTGGAATGGAAGGTCTCTTTGATGAAGATGGTAGAAGATGATTTTATAGGAAGGGACTTAGTGGCAATGGTATCAAAATTTAAGCAAGGAAGGCCCTTAAAATCTATGTGTTATATAGCCTTATGCTTGTGTTTCAAAGTGTTAGTTTCATAGTTGTTAAACTAAGATCAATTAGTTACAAACAAGCCTTTATTCAAATTCTAGAGCAAGTGACCAAGAGGGTTTGACCCTTGGTCAAGATCAATTGAAATAACATACAGGAGAATGGTAGGATTTGTTTTGGGCTCACATAGTCTTGGGTGTTTTAAGGATGCTAAGGATTTATTCCTATACTCAAATATTTAGAATTTTTAGAGGTGGGTTTGGGTGATAATTTTCATCTTTGGAATTTGTTTTAAATCTTGAGAGGGAAGGATAATAATCCAAATGTAGTAGGTCATTGGTCTTAAAGTTGTTTCTCATCCACCCACAACTTGGTTGCTCTAGAGTGGAACTTCTACAGGATTCATGTTGGGTTATTTTACCCCATAAAAACTTATTGGGATATTATGGGTATTAGAGGAACTCATCCCCTTAGTGCTACTAATGTCTTGGGTATTAGAGGAGTCCTACCCAGAGTTTTGCTTGGCTACTTAACTAATGGATAAATCCACTCATTTCACATAGGGCTTGTAAGTACAAAGTCTAATCCTAAGGTGTTTTTTGGAAGGAAGTTGGATCTTGGGCCCAAGAAGATTATCCTTTAATAAAGACACTATTTTATATAATATAATGGATGTTAGAGGAGTCCACTCTCACCTACTACAAGCCTCAGGAAATATATCCTTCAAAAAATGTGGAGGAAGGTAAAAGTTGAGGTTCTCCTATCCTTTTCATGTGGTTGATAGATAAATCCACCTCATAGGTTCTAGTAGGAGGCAATGCCTACTTCCAACTTCTTAGTTGTGTGAAATTTGGTATTGAATATTAGGCCTCAAGTATGCCCCATCAAAGGATATTCAATTCTCTAAATTTTAGTTTTCTATTACACCCTTGTTTGATCTAAGGTTGTGGGTGCCTTTACTATGATATATTAAAGTTGTGAATCTTAGTGGGGGTAAAATCCCACTCATTTTGATTTGGTTGTGTGAAATTTGGATGGAAGATTCATGTGAAAAAAGACCTTCTCTAGATAGCCTTCTGTCTAGTAGTGTACATAGTAAAGACATGATAAATGGTGTCAACCCTTCCAAATTCACTATTTTATATCACTTTTATGTACTCAAGATTGTGGGATCCTTAAAACCCTTGATTATGGATACATTAAAAGCCTCATGTGTTTTATTTAGTCATGTTTAGTAGTGTGGAGATTGGGTAGAAGACACAAGTGGCAAAAGACCTTCTTTAGATGGTCTTCTATCTGGCAGTGTCCTCATAAATGACTTGACAAAGGAGGTCTGTCATTACTCTAATGTATGGAGGTTGTTTGGAAGACCCTGGTGGTGGAATATGTCCTTCTTTGTTATATACATATTTTTTTAGTGCTCTCAAAGAAGATATGATGAAGGGAGTTATCCCTTTGAGATTCACTATTTAGCATTATCTTTGTGTACTGTAGGTTATGGGACCCTTAAAACCCTTGGTTATGTAAACCATTAAAATCATCATATTCTTTAGTCTCACCATGGTCATGGTTACCTTCACTTTAATTTTTAAATATTGGGGAAGCCTTCAAACCCTCTTTTCTATATTTGTACATTATGGTACCCTTAAAAACCCTACTTATGGGAATCCTTAAAACCCTCTTGTCCTCTAGTCTTGCCCAGGTCATGGGTACCTTTACATCACTTTTTAAAGGCTAGAGGAACCTTAAAATCCTCTATTTTTTACTTGTTTGTTAGGGGGATCCTTCAACTTCCTTGTTTCTAGATGTGGCTCCAGTTGTCACAACCCTCATTTGCTTGGTTCTTAACTCTAGTTTCAAAATCATTTTACCCTATTAAATAAAAAAATGTGAACAATTTTTGTGATAAAAAGTGGGATACATGTGGATATCAATTTCCTAATATTTCAACAATAATAAATTTTATAGATAATTTGAGATATCTACACTCCAAATTTGAAGATTGTATAAGAACATGAAATGTAAAATTTCAAGTCTAGTTTTGAAAGCACTATTTTTTTAAAAATGGTTAAGAATAACCAGGTCAAGCATCTAAAATTTGAATATGAACTCCTATTTTTAAGAAAATATAGTAGATAGATGGTCATGCAGTGCACCATTTTTTTAGCAGCATTTAATATTATTTGAATCCCTTTGGTGAAAATTTAGATAAGATATTCTAAATTGTGACCTGTATTTTTTATATTTTTTCAATGAATACCTTTTTTATGAATTTTTCAAGTAAATAGATGTGTAAAACTAAAAAAAACATAGATAGTCATCTATGCAGTGGGCCTAACTACCTTTAAAAAATGAAAATTAGTTTTTTATTAGGCCTAATAAGTGACCATATAACAGCGTTTGAACTAGGATCAATGAAAAATAAATTATATGAACAATATAGGCATGTAGTGGAATAAAAAGGTTTAGTTACAAATTAACATAGTTTGAAACGTTAAATTAGTCAAAAAATTATAAAAATCATATTTCTAGAAAGAAGAGAGTGTGTTTGTTATGATGGTATTAAGTTTTTGAATTTTACCATTAAAATTTATAGTGTATTTGGTGATCAAAGTTGAATTTTTTTTATTTTTATCAAAACTCTTAAAATTGTTTGGAGATTGATAGGTCCAAGCCTTTGATCTAGGAATCCATGCCATTTCTAAGCCAAAAGGTGCAATTTTTGAATTCAGATTCAAATAGTGCAATCATGTTAATAATGCAATCACATTATTAATGTGATTTCATTATTAACCATGTTATTAACTTGATCATATTACTTAATAATCCAATCATGTTACTAATGTGATCATGCTATATATTCATAACACCTAAAATCACAAATTTTCTCTTTACCTCATATTTTACATATGATTTTATATGTTCTTGATCTCCCTAATATTGGGGTTATTTCATGTGATATGTGAAAATTACCTAACCTTATATAGTGAATTAATGTTTCATGGTATCAAATCAGACATCAAAACTTTTAGGGGTAATTTAATATGTTGACTTGACTGCTTATAATTACTTGTTTTTAAGATGTAACTCATTATACCTTTTACATTATAACTTATTTTATCGTGAGATGTAATAATATTTATTTTTAAACCTTTAGACAAAACATAGCCTTTGGAGTACCAATCTAGTTGTGCATCTAAAGTAAATTAGGGCTATTTAGAGCCCCTTCAACTTAATTGCATGAATATAAAATGTGATTTGAGGCTTTAATAGCTCAAATTTAATTAGCTTTATTGAATCAAAGAAACATTATTTATTTATAGACAATTTCTACATGTATATAATAGGGTTTTGAGATCAATACACTTTAAATCATTAGCTAATGAATGCAAATGTTGATTAGTTCAATTATGGAGGTAATTAGGGTCAAAATGATCCACATGAATATATTTTAAATTTAATATTCAATGTGAGTTGTATTTAAATTAACCCTAATGTCATACCATATATAATTATCCAAATATTTTACTCATTTAATATAGGAGGCATTTGAGTCCAATTTGAACCTCTTGAAAAGAAAGATATGATTTGGGGCAAAATTAAGTTTGATTATATCATGAATTGATCCAATTAGTCAATTTGTGTAATTGGGGGCATTATTTTGGAAAAATTGACCCCTTAAACCAAATTTATGGCTCAATCAATTATATAAAATATATACATGTATGACTTAACTAACCCTATTTTTATTAGAAATGCAAACATGAAGGTAATTATCATAAATAGGTGAAAAATTACCTCAATTTTTCTTCAATTACCTTAGTGATTGGACCTTATATATGATATATTAAACCCTAAATATTATACCATTTAACTTTAACCATAAACCCTATACCATTTACCTTAAACCCTAATCTATAATCCATAAACCCTAAACCCTTTATATTATAGACACTAAACCCTAAACCAATAAAACTAGCCCTAATTAACATCTGTTATATATAGTAATAATTAGATTCATAGGGATGGAATTGGTCAAAAATTCATCAATCATTACCATAATTTACTTAATTGGCTGAATTTTTGATGATGTGGTGGCTAATTAAGCCCAAAATCACATTCTTTACTCATAGATCTAGGTTCAAGGAGCTCATATTTGGCCCAATAACCATCATGATTGTAACTTATATACCCTAAGACCTATACCACAAGACCTAATAACTAAACTTCCTAATCCCTAAACTCTAAACCATAAATATAAATTCTTTAAACCTTGAACCAATCATTTTAGCACAAATTAACATCATTTAGACTTAGAATTAAGTTCACAAGGATTATTTTGGACTAAATCACATGAAAAATTGCCCCATTTGACTAATTAACTCAACTTTCATGATGGAATGGAGTATAATTATAACCCAAAAACACATTATATACTCACAAATGGGTCCATGTGATTGAAATTATCCTCAATTATCCTTGAGATTGAGCTTGTGTACCCCAAACCATATATACATTAAAACCTAAGCCCTAAACCATATACCCTAAACATTATACCATTAATTTTTAATAATAATATTTTTCCATTTACCAATTTATTTAGTCCCAATTAACATCCCTTTTAGTAAAAATTAGGTTCACATGGCATAGAGATATTAGACATTATATACACCCTTAAATCTAAACCCTATTCCCTAATCCATAATCTCTATTGCATAAATTGTAAGCCCTATGACCTAATAACATCTACATGTTTCAAACATACATGCCTTATGATATAACTAATTTTATCATGAGATGTCATAAAATGCATTTTTAAACCTATGGCAAAATCTTAGCCTTTGGAGTACCAATATAGTTGTGTATCTAAATTAAATTGTGGTTATTTTGATCTCCTTTGACCTAATTATATGTCTATAAAATGTGATTTTGGGGTTTATGAAATCCAATTTCATTATATTTATTGAAGTAAAGATACATTATTTTCACCCTCAATCTTAAACCCTATGCCCTAATCCCTAATCCCTAAAACATAGATTGTAATCCCTATGCCCTAATTCCCACTACATGATATACACATACATGTCTTATGATATAACTAATTTTATCATGAGATGTTGTAAAATTTATTTTTAAATTGATAGCCAAAACTTAGCCTTTGGAGTACCAATCTAGCTATGCAATTGAAGTAAATAGGGATTATTTCAAACCCCTTCAACCTAATTGTGTGACTATAAAATTTTATTTGGGGGTTGATCAACTCAAATTTTATTAGCTCAATTTAATCAAAGAAAAAAAATTATTGATATGTAAGTTATACATGTATAGATATGGTTTTTCACTCAATAAACTTGAAGTCATTAGCTAATGAATGCAAATATTGATTAGTTAAATTATGGAGGTAATTACAATCAAAATAAGCCACATGAACCTATTTTAAATTGTATATGATGTGATTTAGAGTGAAATTAACCGTAATGTCATGTCATATATAATTAATCATAAATTTCATTCATTTAATTAAGGTATTTTAGGTGAAGTTGAACCCCTTCAAGAGCAATATTTAATTTGGGGCAAAATTAAAAGTTTGATTTTATCTTGAATTGATCCAATTATTCAATTTGCATAATTAGGGGCATGATTTAGGAAAAATTGAGCCCCTATTCTGAAATTATAACTCAATTGATTATATAATTTATGCAACATGTATGGCTTAAGTGACCCTACTTTTATCAAAAATACAAAAATGAAGTTCATTGTCCCAAATACATAAACAAGAAGATCAAATTTTATTCAATTACCATAGTGATTGAACCTTATACCTGATAGCATAAACCTTAAACCCTATACCATTTAACTTAAGCCCTAAACTCTATAGCATTTAATTTAAACCCTAAGCCATAAGTCCTAAATCCTAAACCCTTTAAATTATATACC
This sequence comes from Torreya grandis, assembly GCA_037957365.1. Lineage (NCBI taxonomy): Eukaryota > Viridiplantae > Streptophyta > Pinopsida > Cupressales > Taxaceae > Torreya > Torreya grandis. The sequence continues at coordinate 262,363 of JARHVA010007775.1, forward strand.
CTAAACCCTAAACCAATAAAGTTAGCTCTAATTAACATCCTTTATATATAGTAGTAATTCAGTTCAGATGGATGATATTGGTCAAAATTGCATCACTCATTAAACAAAAATTGACTTAATTGGCTCAATCTATGATTATTTGGGGACTAATTGAGCCCAAAATCACATTATCTACTCATAGATCTAGGTTTAAGGATATAAAATTTACCCCAATTGCCTTCATGATTGTACCTTATATAGCCTAAAACCTATACCCTAAGACTTTATCCTTAAATTTATTACTCCCTAAACATTAAAACTTATATATAAAAACTTTAAAACCTTAACCAATTATTTTATCCCAAATTAACATCATTTTAACTAAAAATTATATTTGTAATTGACCTTGTGTACCCTAAACCTAAGCCCTATATCTTAAACCCTAAAAATTATACCTTAAATTGTAAACCATAAATGTTCCCTATTTACCAATTGATTTAGTCCCAATTACATCCTTTGTAGTAATAATTAGGTTCACATAGCATAGATCAACTATACGTTATATACATTTTTACACCTAAACCTTACATTCCCTAATCCCTAAAATCTAAAACCTAAAACTTAAATTGTAATCCCTATCCGTTGATGCCAAATACCTAATCCCTAAACCATATGCCCTAATGAAATAATCCTTAATCCCCTAATACTATGCATTAATACCTCACATTATAATGTGAGCACATTATTAAATAATTTAATCATGTTATTAAATAATGTGATCACATTATTCTTAATATAGATAACACTTACTTCTCAATGTCTATGTTTAACCCCAGCTGATTATTAAGAATAACATAATGAAATTATTTAATAATGGGATTGTGTTATTTACTAATGAAATAACCTTATTCTTAATATTAAAAAAAATCACTTCTCAATGTCTATATTGAAGCATTTCCTAGTATTAAGAATAACACGTTCATGTTATTTCATAACACAATCATGTTATTATTAATAGATACTAAGCTCAAATTTCAATGTCCATTTTAAACCCAAATTGAGAATTATGTTCCCACAAACATTCTCTATAGGACTTGCAAGACCATTGTACTTTTGACCCCACCTTTGAAAAGATGGTAATTTTCCTTTATGGGTGATAGATCATGTTTGAGGAAGAGGAATATGTTGAAGAACAAAACACCAAAGGAATTACAAGTTTTGAAAGAGAAACACAATATATGAATGCAAAAACTTCATGGTAGAGATGGTATAAACCCTAATCCTAATGAACCAAATGTCATAGATAATGACCCAATTGATAATAATGAATTAAAAAATGATGAAATTGAACATAATACATTGAATAATGATGAAATTGACTATAATGAAATGAATAATACTTAAATTGACAATAATGAATTAGATAATGTTGAAATTTTACATTCAAAGTTCCAAGTTTATCATTTTGTTGATGATGAGTCTATGTATGATGCTTCACCCCCATGAATAAATAAAATTTGATTGAAAAAAATAATGATGAAATTAAAAATCAATAAAATTTCATGGAAACATATAATGAAGAAATAAACAATGAATAAAATGTCATCCCACCTCTAAACAATGAAAGTAATAACTATTTTGAAACGCCCTCTTAAAAAACTCCACCATTAACAACACCTATAAGAATTGTGCATAGAAAAGACAAGTACTTAATTGAAGTTGATGAAAATATTTTAGAACTAATGCATAATAAAATATCTAATCACCATTCAAGAAGATTTACTCAATAAATTTGGGATATTTTCTTTCATAATTTTGATTATGATAGTCATAGATGTCAATTATTTGTTTCATTGATAAAAATCATTAAGATGAGACCTATAATGTACACATTAGGAATAAGAACATCTAACATGGATGATGAGAAAAATGAAATTGTTGAAGATATACATGATGCATATCATACTATAGGCCCAAAATAATTCACCTAAGATTGTAATGCTACCCAATGTATACTTACAACTTGTGTCAAAAGTGACCAATAGGGAAAAAATGAATGGTTTAAAAAATAATTTTAACACTTAATATAAATATAAAAACATTAATGAAAGTAATTAATATATGTGAAAGATTTAATGAACCTAATACCAATGAACTCTAGGCATTCTCTGGTAGAATTTAGTGAAAGGTCAAGGATATAGACAATACTCTCAAAAAGTTACTCAATTCTGGAAAGACAATAAAAGAGTTTTGCCCAAAGTAAGAGATGTAGTGAAAAAAATATTTTGTTATCATAACCATGAATTATATCTAGAACATTTAATTGATATGACTCAAACACAATTATACTCTAAGTTTTTGGAAAAACATCCAAAATTTTCTATTTGTCAAAGATATTTTGAGATAGTGAAACCTTTTTATGTAAAAATAAGTCACACACGCACCACTTATTATTATAGGAAACATGTTTAATTTTAAATGCACTATGATTTTTTCACCATATTTATTATACTTTGCATACTAACAACATTTTTTAGGAGTATGGTATTGAATTGCCACCAAAATCATCTAAGGAATTTATTCTCTCTTGAAAAAGCTTAGATAGACATTTATTTTATAACAAATCATGATTAAATGGGAATTACAACATATATGGTGGATTACCAAAACTAAAAAAATGTATCCATGAGGATATTTCAAGTGAAATTAGATAGGAATTAGTTGGCTTAAGCAAATATAAATCAGTGAATTATCAAGTAAAAGATGGCAAAGAATCTAAAAGGTGTGAGCTTGTTACAAAAAGATATTTATTTCTAAATTTTTGTTCAATTTTAGAGATAAAATTATTTATGAGTATTCATGGAATACACATAGGGTTAGATGGTTAAATGAACATTTCAATACCCACTTCATTTGATTATTTCAATAGTTGACTTTGCTGAAAATATCACATTCAAACCCCAAATGGAATTTTAGTCAAAATATTAAAACTCATCATAAGTTGTTATATTCATGTATATAGTATTCATGCATGCACCTAATAGTACATAACAATAACAAAAGATATTAAGGGAGTACCATTTCTATATCAATGATGACCAATAAAATTGGTTAGAGTATGTGTAAGCTTGTTTATAGAATTTCTTTGAATAGTTGAGTTAGAGGAACATTACTTTTAATCATCATTACATTTGGTTAGATAATTACACATTGTAATTCAAAAATGAAAGAATGTTTTATTAGTTGAGCAGGATGCATGTTAGCACTAGTGTAGAACACATTTAGAGTTTCATAGAGGCTAGCTATAGAAAAGCGGTGCATGATGGTGCTAGAGTATGTGTAAAACGTGATATTTCAAGGGAGGAGTTAAAATTTAAAGAGGGTGTTCATTTGACAAATGCAAACCCATGGTTGAATTATGTAATGAGGACATTTGTCATGGTGCTCAACCAAGCTCTACTATTCATAGGCATTTCTAGTTAATGAAGGAAGAACACTTCGAAAAGTATGAAGATTGTATGACTCTAAAGTTAAAGTGACTTCCACTCATTCCATATCTCAAATTCAAGTTCTTGGACTATTCATATGAGACACTTGGCATGTTTCTATTTTGCATGCATGGACTCTGTTTGGAATGAGTGTGATTAATAGGAGTGGCTGGATGATTGGAGTTCTAAACCTATAATTATAATCAATACATATTAAGTTTCAAAAGAATTGTAACTTACAAATATGACATCATCAAATGAATTTGACCATGTATATGATCTAATGCATCTAGGTAGATTAATTTTCATTATGTATAATTTATTCTCATTATATATCTTCATATTGTCACTAAAAACAGTTGTTTGTGATACAGGCATGTTTTTGGAGTTATTGAAGATGAGGATAATGAAGAGGGCATTGGTTACTACTTGTGTCAGTGTGTAGAGAGAAAGAAAAAATAGAATTCCCTAGTTATGGATGAAGAAAACATTGACCATCCCACTGGGACAATGGTAGTCACTGAAACTTGGTTTTGATGATATCTTATAAAAAATTAGATCAATGGTTGTTTAAAGAGTTTAAAACACATAGTAAAATACTCCACTATTCAAATTTGATTCTTGCAATGAATATTAATTTAGAAAAATAACATGGGAGGACGTTAAATGGAAAACTATGGAATGTTTTGGAGTTCAACCATGAAACTATTCTTGATATTATCAAGTTTAGAGTAGATCCTAGTGGTTTGTTAGATTTAAATACATAGGTATGTTGACTTTTCAAATGTGGATGTAATCAGTTTTACCAAATGTTTTTTTAATTTTATATGTAGTACATATGAATTTAATTTTGAATTACTTAATTATAACTATTTGTAGGTTAGTGGTACCAAATAAGATTCCACCTTCATGTGGTTGGCATTATCAGTAGATAATTCTATATTCTTTAAGCAAAGAGAAGCTCCTAAACGGTAGTGAAAATGTACTTCCAAGTAGATTTGAACATTTTTTTAGTTTGATAATGTGTAATTTACCTATATGGACATGATTTAAGTGATATATTATTACGTGGAAGTCTTAGAGGTAGAAATGGTAGTTGGAACTCAAGAAGTTGCTTGTTCAATGCCAAAAACTTGCATTTTTGGACCTATCATTGCAACTTGTCCAATAGATTTCTCTTGAAGGTTCCACCTGACTGATTTGAGGTATGATTAAAGGTATTAAATAAGTAGGATAGGGATTTTATGTTTCATATAAATGTCTTACATGTTCATTTTATGCATGTTTAAACTTAGGCTAAAAAATTGCATTTTTACTGTATTGGGAAGGGCATCCTTAAGGCTAAAATAGGTGGTGGGTTTGTCTATCATGACTAATGGGAGGCCAAAAACCTAATCATAGATGTTATCCACCAAATATACATGTTGGTAGTGTCATTTTTTTTGTTATAAATCATTATATCCATAATTATACAACCACAACTTTAACTTTAACAACATTTGTTTTCAGTGTTTATGCATTCTTGAATGGTAGAGAAAATACACTTTTGGGTGAATTTGAATATCATGGTGGTGTGATAATTTGTAATTTGCTGATATAGACTTGATTAAACTAATAAATTCTTAGGTGGAGGTCTTTGAGGAAGAAATGGTAGTTGGAGGTTAAGAAGTTACTTGTTTAATACCAAAAAGTTTCATTTTTGGACCTGTCACTACAACTTATCCAACACATTGCTATCAAAGTTTTTACCTGAGTGCTATGGGGTGTGATTATATGGATTAAAGAGGTAGGGGAGGGATCTAATATTTCATATAAATGACTTACAAGTTTCATTTTATGAATGTTTATACTTATTCTAAAAAATTATATTTTTCTTGTATTGGGAAGGGTGTTCATGAGGCCATAATAGTTGGTGAGTTTGTCGATCAAGATTGATGGGAGGCATAAAAACTAGTCCTATAAATTATCCACCCCATAGATGTGTTGGTAATATAATTTTTTGGTCAAGAATCATTAGAACCATAGTTATGTAATCATAACATAAACATTGACAACATTTGTTGTTAGAATTTTTGTGCTCCTAAATAGTAGTGAAAATGCACTTTCGAGTGGATTTGAACATTCTGGTATTGTGATGATGTGTAGTTTTCCTATCTATATGCGATAAAAGTTATATATTCTATGATGGAGGTATAATAGGTATAAATGGTAGATAGAGGTCAAGAAGATATTTATTTAATGCCAAAAATTTATTTTATGCATGTTTGAAGTTAGGCTAAAAATTGAATTTTTCTTCATATTTGAAAGGGTGCTATTGAGGTCGAAATGGGTGGTGCATTTCTCAATAGATCTAGATGGGAGGAAAATAACATGATACTATTTATTATATTCCCCATAAACATGTTTTCAATGTTAGTTTTTGATCAAGAAGGATTAGAACCACAGTTCTGCAACCACAACTTAAACTTTGACAACATCTATTGTCAATGTTTCTATACTCCTAAACATTAGTTAAAATTCACTTATAGGTGGATTTAAAAATTTTAGAGGTGTGATAATGTGTAGTTTACCTATTATGATGTGATCAAAGTGATATTTTCTCAAATGGAGGTCTTGAAGGTATATATGAAAGTTTGGGATCAAGAATTTTCTTGTTCAATGCCAAAAAGTTGTATTTTAGAACTTATCATTACAACTTGTCCAATAGATTGATATTAAAGGTTCCACCTAAATGATATAGGTTCTATTTAAAGGGAATAAATAGGTAGGGGAAGGATTTGATAGTTCATGGAAATGAATTACATGATTTATTTTATTGGTGTTTGAACTTAGGCAAAAAATTGCATTTTTCTTGTATTGGAAAGGGCATTCTTAAGGCCATAATGGGTGGTGGGTTTGCCAATCAGGCCTAATAGGAAGCCAAGAACATGGTCCTATATATTATCCACACCACAAATTTTTTGGTAGTTTTATTTTTTGGTTATGAATCATTGCAACCATAGTTCTAAAACCATAACATAAACTTTTAAAACATTTATTGTCAGTGTTTCTGAACTCTTAAATGATAGTGAAAATACACTTCCAGGGGGATTTAAAAATTTTGGTAGTGTGATAATATGTAATTTGATTATATAGATGTGATATAAGTGATATATTCTGAGGTGGAGGTCTTGGAGGTAAAAAAATAAATTGAAGCTCAAGAAGTTGCTTGTTTAATGCCAAAAAGTTGCTTTTTTAGACATGTCACTGTAACTTGTCTAATGGATCTCACTCAAAGGTTAAAAAAGAGTGGTAGAAGGGGTGATTATATGGATTAAATAGGTATGTTATGGATCTAATGGTTCACAAAAATGACTTATAGGGTTTTTTATGCATATTTGAACTTAGGCTAAAAAAATAATTTTTTCTTGTACTGGGAAGGGTGTTCTTGAGGGTAGAATGGGTGGTGGGTTTGTCAATAAAGCCTAATAGGAGACCAATAACCTATTATTAGATTTTATATGACATGTAGACATTTTTTTAGAGTTATTTTTCAATGAAGAAGCATCAGAACCACATTTTTGCAACCATAACTTAAAATTTGACAATATTTGTTGTCAGTGTTTCTACACTCCTGAGTAGTAGTGAAAATACACTTCTAGGTGGATTTGAACATCTTGATAGTGTGTTAATGTGTAATTTTAATATATTTGTTTGATAAATGTTATTTATTCTTAGTGGAGGTCCTAGAGGTAGAAATGGTAGTTGGAGCTCAAGAAGTTGCTTGTTCATTGCCAAAAAGTTATATTTTTAGAACTATCATTGTAACTTGTCCCATAGATTATTATAAAAGGTTAAAAATGATCTATATGGGGTGAAATTATAGGGATTATAAGGGTAGGTTAAGGATCTGACATTTCATGTAAATTAATTATAGGTTTCTTTTTATACATGTTTGAACTTAGGCCAAAAATTGAGTTTTTCTTGTATTAGGAAGAGCATTCTTGAGGCTAGAATGGATGTTGGGTTTGTCGATTATCTTAATTCAAGGCCAAGAAATTGGTAATAGACATTATAATTCAATTTTTATGTGTTTCAAGTGTCATTTTTATCAATAATCATCGAAACCATAGTTCTATAACCACAACTTAAACTTTGATAACATTTGTTATCACTATTTTTGCACTCCTAAACGGTACTAAAAATGCACTTTTGGGTGGATTTGAGTGTTTTGGTGGTTTAATAGCATGAAATTTTAATATATAAAAACTATTTAATTTATATATTCTTAGGAATAATTCATAGAGGTATAAATGTTAGTTGGAGCTCAAGAAGTTGCTTGTTCAATGCCAAAAAGTTGCATTTTTGGACATGTCACTGAACTTATCAAATTAATTGCTCTCAAAGGTTCCACCTAAGTTCCATAGGGTGTGATTATATGGATTAAATATTTAGGGTAGGTATATAATAGTTCACATAAATGACTTACATGTTTCATTTTATGCATGTTCAAACTTAGGCTAAAAATTACATTTTTCTTGTATTGGGAGGGGCATTCTTGAGGCTAAATTTGGTGATGGGTTTGTAGATCGAGCCTGATGGGAGGTGAATAAATTGTTGCTAGATTTTATCCACCCCATTTTACCTGATTTTATTATCATTTTTTGGCTAGGAAATATCAAAATAATAGTTTGACAACCATAACTTAAACTTTGACAATATTTGTTGTCTTTGTTTCTACGTTCCTCTCTCCCTTTTCTCACCCACATTTGAATGAAATTGTATTTTTAGTGTTCAAGGTGATTTAGATGATATAATAATTTTTTAATATTTTAAATATCAGTTGTCAAATATCAGTTGTAGGATGCCTAACACCCTTAAGTAATAGGCCTAGAAAGCAATAGAATGTTAGGAGTAAGGTGTTAAAGGTGATGAATGAGTGTGGTGTTAAAGGGTCAAAAACTATTATAAAAAATAAATACATGTATAATCTATGTTGAAATTAGTCTTAGCTAAGCTCTTGTCCTACATAAATTCTAACTAAATCTAATATAAGGGTTTTAAGAGTAAAACACCTCTAAAACTCAAAATATTAAATAGTAAGGTCTAAAACTTTGTGATAAGCTAGGAAATGGATCTTATAACTTAGTTAAAGTATCATTGAGTTGACAAAAAGTTTGAAATTTTATGTAAAAATGACTATTTCTATGTACACCTATAAAAGACCAATTTTTATAAAGTTGTGCATAAAGTAAGATGATTTTTTTGTTTGAATTGAGTTTTATAAACTTTGGTAAGTGTTAAAACATGTTACAATTTATAAACAACTAATAGAAATATATATTTTTGAGAGCTACAAATTGTATTTTTAGAAATTGACCTATTAGAGAAACAACTAGGTCTAGAGACCTAAAAACTTAAAAAGATAGAATTTGAGAATGAGAGATTAATTTATTAGAGACCTATAGCTGGTTTATATATTTTAAGTTTTGACACATACATAAATCCTTTATTTTTAATAAGACCTATCAAAAGTGTCTTAAAGAATATTGTTCAAAAGGAGAGTAGATCTGAGAGATTGGTGACTAGCTAAGAGCAGACCTAATGAGTAACTGAGTAGTTTAATAGAATATTATTCGAGAGTGGATTTTAAATTGATTTGAGAACATAAGTGGATAATTAAGGTTATAATTATTCATGATCTTAGAGCATATGAATAGGACTTTCATATCCTTCTTAAACATAGAATGGAAAATTGTGCATTAGGTGGTATTTTGGGATATTAAAGGGTTTTGGCCAAAGATGGATCATTATATCATTAGTGAATATTTTATTTAAAGTCAGTAAGGTTTCATTTTATCAGACTAAATACATTATAGTCAAGGTCAGGTAGAAGTTCATCTTGTAATTTTAGCAAAGATAAAGTTGTAAAGATGAATAAGTAGACTATGTACATGGTCACCAAAAGGAGTACAATAATTAGACCATGTACATGTGTATAATGTCAATAATACATAGATTCATATCATATAAATACAAAATATTACATATACTAACATAGTATATAATGTTGGGTGAATGTCATATATGTCTATACAATGTAAAATATGCATAAATTATCATATAGGCATACATAAAAGCACATCTCATATAAGATATCCTATTCATAAAATAGCCTCCCTCACTTTGCCTTACTCAAATAAGAATCTCCTTGGGATGCCTTGCTAGTATATGGAGATTGCTTTGATGACTTAGACTACTCCAAGGTCTGATTACAAGTCTTACGCTCATAGCTTGTTTGCAACTGAACTTGTTCAAATACAAGTATTATTAAAAAAATTGCATAAAATAAATTCAACCAATTGTTCATAGATTAATTAAAAACTAAAATAAAAAATAATTTAAACATGCACTTACTACAAGCTTGCGGTCTTAATCAATCTATTTTTAACACTCAAATAAGTCAGTGGTAGGCTCAGATGTTTGAATAGGCATATGAAATAGGGAAGAAACATGAGAACTTACCCTATTAATCATCTAATTTGGACTACCAAAGTCATAGGATAACCTTGCATAAAAAATACATTTGCATAAGTTATATTTTCCCGAAGTATGTAGTAAATTTATTAAAACAAGTCTATTTTTACAACTCAAAATTACAGGTTAATATATACCTCTATCAATGCCTATGTAGATGACATTGTAGAAGTAATGCCTATGTATATCTTAGCTCATAGTGATGGAGGATTGTCTACATGAGCCATAAAATATTTATGTAAACAAGGTCTCACTTACTTTTCTATAAAGTATCAGAGATATATATGACAAGTTTTTATCCTTTATTAAGCCAAGAGTGTATTTTATAGTACTCTACTTGAATTTTGAGATCCTTAATAGATAAATTTAACTTAAAATCATAAGGAAAATTTACCTAGACTAAACGTACATAACACATAAGATTAAATCAAAATTTAAAGAGGCTTTAAACCATCTAGACAAGTTAAGCTTATGACACATCATTAACTCATCGAAGACACTATCTTACTAGCTTAAGCTTTTATTTAGGAATGTAGAATAATAAAAAATATTTTAGTTATGTATGAAAACGTTTCAAATCAGAAAATTAATTTTGATAAGATCTTGATCTATTTTTTCAACACTCAGGTGACTGCATATGCTAAGATAGTTGTGTTGTTAGGTTTCCAAATTAAATTACTTCCTTCCACTTACCCAGGAATGCCATTAATTATTGATCAACTCTAGGTTTTAGCATGGAATTCATTGATTGAAAGATTCCAAAAGAGTCTTAGAGGATGGAAAGGTAAACTCTTATCTCAGGATGCGAAGGTAGTGTTGATTAATAACATCTTACAAAGTCTCCTGGTATACATTTTATCCTTGTTTAATCTTCTTGAGGGAGTGGAAGATAAACTTATCAAGATTAAAATAGATTTTGTTTATTATAGGACTAAGGAAAAAATAAAATTTCACCTTATATCATGGAATAAAGTTTGTAACAAAAGAGCTTATGGTGGTTTGGGCTTTGTAAATATTCAATTGATCAACAAATCTCTATTTTTCAAATTTGTTTGGAGATTTATAACTAAAAATTTAGTTAGTGGAAATATTATCTCATTCAAATATCTTGAAGGGACCCAATCATCATGCTAATTGAGGATCAATTTGTGAGAGGCTCTCATATCTAGAATTTCTTAATTACTAACAAAGAGTTAATTATTGAAGGGTCCAAATGGAAATTAGGTGATGCTAGGAGAACATATTTTTGGAAGGATAACTAGAGCTCAAAGTTGATGTCAATTTAGAGGGACATTAGTTTACATATTAGAGAAAATTTGAGGCATAAGTATGGAGATAATGTTGTTAAATGTTTGTAAATAAGGGAACTAGACATTATAAAGATGTAAGTCTATATGTATTAAATCAAAATGATAATTTGAATTTAGTTGAGATAAATAATGATTCACACACTATCCATATCCCAGGGATAGATAGAGAATATAAGTTATTTTTTAAAGATTATTTTGATGGTTAATATAAAGTTAAATTAGGTTATGATCTTCTCTCTCTAGAAAGGAACATGAGGTTAATTATAAAGGGGTGTGGGATACATTTCTTACTCTAAAAATTAGCTTTTACTTATGGGTGGCCTTTTTTAAAAAAATGTTGAATGTAGGTAATCTATGGAAAAGAGGATGCATTATTATTAATATATATGTTTTGTGTTAGGAGGAAAATGAAACTATTTTTCACCTATTAGTAAATTTCTCTTTCATGAATAAAATTTGGAGTTTTTTCATGAAAAAAATAAAAAATTCATGGGTGAAACCTAGTTCACTTATGGAAGTTTAGATATCTCAAATTTACCCTTTCAAAAACTCTCATCTCAAATAGCTATGAAATTTAACTTTGCTAAACATTATATGGGGGATTTGGGGAACAAAAATAACAAAATTTGTAGGGATCATAAGTGCAACAACAAGGATATATCTGAAATAATTTTTATGTATATCAAATAAAACCACATGTTAATTTAAATCAAGAAAGATAAAAATTTACTCTCCTATGAACAAATTCCATCTCAAAATTGGAAAATAGACACTTTATACTTAGGGAAACCAGATCCTAAAGATGAAATAAGAAAAATAATGAAGTGGAAACCTCCACCTAAGGGATGGAAGAATCTCAATTTTGATGGAGCTTCAAAAGGAAATCTAGGAGTAGTGGGGGGAGGTGGTATCATTAGATAGTTTGAAGCAAATCTACTTGATACTTATGTGGGAGATATGGGATTGAAAATAGATCATTGGGTTGAAGATCTAGCTTTACTTTAGGGGATCAGATTGGTAAATCAAATGAATGCTCAAAATATCTTGGTGGAGGGTGACACTTTAAACATTATTAATTTTTTGAATGGTAAAAACCCCAGAAGCTAGTCTATCAAGCATGTCATTGATGAAGCTAGATAAATTTTTAACTCTCTCCAATAGTTTCATATCCAACATAACTTACAAAAAAGGGAATGGGATTTCTGACTAGTTTGAAAACAAGGGAGTTGGTAATGTGGATTTCAAAACTTGGTTTGCCTAGGAAGACCTCCCTCAAGTGTTGATTTTAAAAGTTACTAATGAAGGTAATAACCATGTTAATAATGCTATACATATGGATGCTTACCTGAATAGATAGAGGGGATGTGAATTTGTATGTAATGAATTACAGACTTAGTCCTTATGAGCCTAATATTAGTTATTCTAAGGATAACAATATAAAAGGTGAAAATCATTTTTAAGAAGGCCAAAACAATAAACATGGATAATTCCCTATTTGGATGGTTTGTGAAAACAAATATGATAGAAGTTATTGGAGTGAAGACAAGAGGAATTCAATATGCCTTCCAAATAGGATCAAACCTAAACTCTAATCAAAATTTAGAAAGAATGAAAGAATATGTAATGCCTTATAGGTAGGGGTCTCCGTAGGATTCATGGAAAGATTTTAGGAGTTTGAAAGACATCTCTCTATCATTTTCATAAAGGTTTGGGAGGAAAGTTATATTACCATAAATGGTATCATGATTTATATCATAGAGTATCTTATCTCAAATGTGAGGGGCCTTAAAATTGATGGTACTAAGATTTACTATACTCCAAGAAAATTTAAACTAGATATAGAGACTTTTTTGGAAGATGATAAGTAGTTGGTGTAGCTGCATAATGGTTTCCATAGGGAATCACTCCCCAAGCCATTCACTGAGGTATATTTTTACCTTGTTTAGTACATTAATTTAGAGGGTATATATAATGTTGATGAGATGTCCTATGTTGAGAATGCTTAATTACTTTAGGCATGAGCTATCTTTAAGCTTTCTTTTCTTTATTCTTAAATCCATGGAGATCTCTATATTAAAATTCAAGAATGGAAATTATTCCACTCTGAGATATGAGGGGGTAATTTTCCTTATCTTCAAATACTTCGAAGGCATGAACCAAATAATTCATGGAATTCTTTTGAATCAATAAGAGAAGATCGAGGACGGGCTAGTGAATATAAGGAAGATCAAAAAAGTATGTATTAAGTATCTAAGTAGATCGAGTAAGATTTTGGGAAGTAAGAAAAAATATGTAGAGAATAAAATTTTCAAGAAAGATAAAACCATCATTAAATAATAGAATAACATTAAAAATAATATAATAAGTGATTCTAAAATCATTAATCAAAACAAAGAGAAATAGGGGAAATAGGGGAACAAGAGCTTATAGGAGACATAGAAAAAGAGAGGAGATGATAATGTTACTAATGTGGATAGAGATAGTGAGGATTTGGAATAAATTAATAAAGAGGGAGATAAGAATAGAGAACATGTTCAGAGATATACAATGGTTGAGAAAAATATAGAGAAGGTGACTAAAAATTTGGATAAAGTGGAGACAACACAAAATTGAAAATGCAAAATTATAGAGTTCAACCATCTGTTGGCCTCACTCAAAGGAAAGGAGAATACATATAAAACCATATAATAACTTGTCCTTCAAAAATCATTAATGAGGTGTTTCATGTGTGAGATTATGGATTTAAATGGTAAGATGAATTTTCTTCAACATGAAATGCTAAAATGTCTAAAATCTTGGCATAGAGAGAGGACATTTAAATTTAGTGCCTAAATTTTAAGAGTGTATCTACTAGAACATGCTAATGAGAATATGCAAAATAAGATATGTTTTTTGGTTAATTATAGTAAGGATAAAATGAATGAAGGTATTTAAAACATGAAAAATATTTAGGGTTTATCTTAGATAGTGATTTGAACACAACTATGTTGGAAAAGGTAAGGGAAAAAAGGGTCAAGGTAGTAGTGCCTAGCACACTATAGATCATGAAGGTTTATTGATGTAGATAGATCTAAATCTAAATAAAATGAAGGAATGATAGGAATATGTGTCTAGAAACCTAGAATTAGATTAGTTTTTATATTATTTCTAGGCTATTTTAGGTTGTTTCAATGTTGTTTTGTATATGTGTTTTGACTGTGTTGGTCCTTGTTTTTCTATTTGGCTTGGATAGCCTTTTTCATCTTTTGTATTTGATATTTTCATAGTATTTGGGGAACCTATTACAAAAAAATAGCCCCCTTTAACCTAAATAAAAAAAACTCAAATTTGTGTCTCTATAAAATTAAAAGGTGTTAACCTAACATAGACAGATGTAGTAGTCGATGGTCTAGAAGCTGGATCCAAAATGTAAACAATGGTTGCATCAATTCAAATTATAAAAATGTTGACTATAATGATGAAGGAACCATCACCTCTTAGGACATAAAAAATGACATAATATTATTAAATTTATATGTAAATTTATTTTTAGATAAAATTAATTTTTAGATAAATTAAATTTGCAAATATAACTCAAATTTGACATGACATTTATATAAAATATACCTACATCTCTGTAGTGGTTGATGTCTTCACACTAAATGTGTGTGAAAAAAACTCATCACCCTTAAATCTATTATCCAATCCCTCTAAACCACCAACACCATCATCATCAAAAGGTATAATGCATATACCTCTACAAGCACTATAAGGGTGGGGTCGAGTATGCACACTAGGTGGTGTATCTCTTGCATCAGTCTGTGAGAGCTTACTCATATGTTGAACAAGTATATCATTGAGTGAAATAAATTTATATAAAGTGTTTATCTCCAAAAAAATTTGAACTATAGATGGGATTTTAGGCTCAAGTGAATTTTGGATATAAATCTTTGTAAACTGATTAGGTGTATGACATGCATATGGTTGATCCTATGTAGAGCCTTTCCCTTTACCCTAAAACTTAGTATAATCAAAATAGTTCTAAATATAAATGAGGATAAACTCATAATAAAGTTTCTTAAAAAAATAAAATGGGACCTCATGGTTTTTACATGGTGGATAATCAAACACCATCCACCATTGACTTAAAAATTGGTTGTAATTAAACTATGTTGGTAGTGATGGATTGGAAAATATTTAGTAGTTAACAAAAATGGTGCATTAGTAGATGGGTCAATGAATAAGGTACAAGTAGATTCTTTTGATATGTTTTTTTCTTAACCTCAAGTGCTGACAATTTTTAGCATAATAAGCCCTATAATTATCCTTATATGAAGCGCATCTATCAATTTGACTAATTATAGAGTCAATTTGACCTAATAATGTCTCTGGGGAATTAGATAGATAGGTGTGGTGTGTGTTGGTGGATGTGGGATCCATCATTCTCCCTATTAATTCTTTAATTTCAATATTATTTTCCATAATGTGGTCAATTAGACTCTCAGAACTACTTGGTGGATTTTATGGAACTATAGGAGGGCTAGAAGGAGGAATAGGAAGGTTATATGGAGGGTTAGGTGGAGGAACAAGACAATTATATGGAGGGATATGAGGGTTAGGTAGAAAAATAGGATGGTTAGTAGGATGGGCTATTAAAAATAAATAAATTACCAATTAAACAATGAAAATAAATATATATATATATATATATATATTAAAATTTAGAATTAACAAGTGTAGATTTTTGGTGCTTACTTATTCTATGTGGTGGCATCATAATTTAATAGCTTCCTATGATGAATTTTGGCAAGGTTTATCCTCACTCACCCATAATTTTATCATGAAATGTAAACACATAAGAAATAAAGAAAGCTTGAATATAAAATGATGAATTTTGCATTCAAGTTTTGGTCTTTATTTATTTTGGTAACATAGGGAATGTGATCACATTATTAACATGATTGAATTATTTAAAACAATGATAATGTGATTGAATTATTAACATGATTGTGTTATTATTTTAAATAACATGATCACATTATTTAATAAAATGATCAGATTATGTAAAATGTCCATGGAATTATCCTTAAACTCCATGCACTTGTTTAAATATTTGAAATTTGAAATAAATAAAAAAATGGTTTTAGATATTGTCATCTTAGTTTATTAAAATATTAAAATACATATTTGGGTAAATTTATATTTATGTTAATAATAGTTAAATAATATTACTAGTTGGATAATAAAATTAATATCCTTTATTACTTGTTTTCTTAGGGTAATAGTAAATCTAATCGAATAAAAAAAATTAAAGCCAATGACAAACCCATTAGTGTATTAATGAAAAAAAAAGGAAAAGAAAAGGGTGAAACCATAACCATAAAATATAATAATAAAATTAAAAAAAAAAACATATCTTTCATTTAAGAGCTAATCAAAAAGAGGAGACAGTCATTTAGAAGTTTATCCAGGGAAAGAACATGTGAAGAAAGAAGATGGAAGATGGAAGAGGAAGAAGGAGAGCTTGGGAGATGAAGTAGGGAGTTGCCTTAATTAGGCAAGGGATTATCATATCAAAAACCCTATTATTTTTCCAAATGAATAACAAAATAGAAATAAGGCATCCTGGAATGCTTTATTTTTTCAAAATAAAATAATGAATAAACAAAAAATACAAACTATAGACTTTTAGTAATGTCATGATCTATCAATTTTGACTCCTAGAATAAATATGTGATCTTGTTTTATTTGAATATATGATTTTAGAATATATTAGGGTTGATGGTTATTTATTCCTTATATATATATATATAATTAAGAAAAAATAAAAAATAAAAATTTATGGATAGGCAATTTTTTTTGATGTTTTTATTTTTATATATTTGGGGCTTATGAGGGTGGGGGGGGGTGTGAGGGGAGCACTGGGGGGGTTGTGTTATCCCAACTCCCTCCCATAATATGGATATGAGGGGAATGACTTGTCAATCCCTGACCAACACTATTCTAATGCCATACCGATAGCCATGTCCATGGTTGATGGCCATCGGCAATGGGCTACTAGCCAACCTTAAGTTAGGGTTTTTTCTTTTTGGTTTAGAAAACCAAAAAACCAAGAATAAATTATAGATACATATTATAAATATATAAAATAAATAAAGCTTTAATAAAATAAAATTTTTATATTTATAAAAAAAGGGGGTTAATAAAATATGGTAAAAAGTTACATGTTATTCATTAATAAAAAATAAATAAATAAAAAATAATAATATATCAAATACTAAATATATTATGCTATTAAATTGCATATTCTCTCTCTCTGTGTGTGTGTGTGTGTGTGTGTGTGTGTGTGTGTGTGTGTGTGTAAAGGAGATAATATTTTATGTTATTTCATGTTAGTAATATTTAAAATATTAAACATGGGTCTACAATAAAAACTCATATCTTTTACTTAAAGATAAGTAAAATTATATTTTATATAGTCTGGTTAATTTTATATTAACATTAAATGGATAATTACCTATCTAATGCATGTGTATATATTTTATTGTGTTGAAACAATTATTAAGCATATACTTATAGGCCTATTGCCATTTTTTCTTCATTAACATTATTAGAATTTAGATTTTAAGGTTTATATAAATGTAAAATTTAAGTAATAAAAATGATTTTATTATAGAATGAATATTCGATACGTATGCATGTAAGTAGATATGTAATGGTGGATTCTTCAGTCACTATAATGGTATTTTTATGGAATTGAAATACCTATCTATGTTAGGTGAAGATTCAAGACTAGATCCTTGCTACCATTGGGAAAAGATTTACCTTGTGAAATTTTTTGAGGTTTTACTCTAATTACTAATTATGTAATATATAAACATTAGTAATAATACCTTAGCTTAAACTTGTGACGGCTTAGTTCACTTCAGGTAACATTGAATAAGATGTTAAGTGTGTGTTTCACCCTAATGAATATATAATTGATTTCATACTTCATTTCCAAACTAATAATTTAACAAATGAAACTTATCTATATAATCTTAGTATTATTTCTATTAACATCATACCTAATACTAGTTTAAAAAGTAACCAGTTTTATAATGTATAGGAATGTTAGTTTTTTTAGCTTGACCTTAAGGTATGACGTAGTGATATGTAATGTTAAGCTGTTATCATTGGTGTAGGGTTGATTACAATTATTACAGGTTTGGAGTAGACTTGGGGTGCTAGTAGCTATGTGTAAAGTGGATATTAATCATATATATATTTATTCATTTATTTCTCTTGAGTACTTTAATGATTTGTCATATGTATGTTGTTTTAGTCAAAAGTTTAACATTTAGAACTATTTATTATTTTTAAAAAGATAAGTACATTAGGGAGTAGAGATATCTTGCTCAGTGTAATCTAACCCCTTCTATTTTTATTATTTTCACAGTGTAGGTTGGCAAGATTTTAGAGATAGATAAAGTGTAGAAAAATAATATTCCTATTGGTTTAATAGCATCTTCTTTGTGTTCATTCGGAGTTTTAGTTTGATTAGATGGAATCTATATGTATTTTGTCTAATGGGTCGAATGTAAATTTATCTTCCTAGAGATGGTCACTAGTTTGGTGTGTCTTACCTTTAAAAATTAATCCATGTATGAGCTTATCTGCTTGATAGATTTAATGGTTGTAGTATTATTTATAAGATATCAATGCATAATAATAGTTCTTAATCTAAATTTTTTAACAATCTATATGTAACATTTAATGCATTGATGTTAAATGTAAGTTAGTGCTTGACCAATATAATTACTTCTAATAGTGATTTGGAAATTTTTTATCTTTGAATTGAGAATTGTGTTGAGGAAGAAAATTAATCATCAGTTAAGTGAAAGAAGTAATCATTTTGATAAATAAATACTCTGGTTTCTAATATTCATAATTGGATGATAGCATCAGTGTTAAGAACACATTATTTTAATAGTTGAATAAAGTTAATAATAATATATGCTAATAAAATGGTAATGTCAGACTTCAAATATAGTGAGTTTAAATTACCTTAGCATCATAAAATTGTTTATTAATCCTTATATGAAGTATTAGTCCTAAAAATAGCATTGGGACCAATACTTACAATTAAAATTAATGAGAAAAGATAGTAAATTACAACTTAGATTATCATTGAGTGTCTTTATGTAAACATAATGATTCACATAGCATTGTCA
Organism: Torreya grandis; assembly: GCA_037957365.1. Taxonomy (NCBI): domain Eukaryota; kingdom Viridiplantae; phylum Streptophyta; class Pinopsida; order Cupressales; family Taxaceae; genus Torreya; species Torreya grandis. The sequence continues at coordinate 281,848 of JARHVA010007775.1, forward strand.
TTTTAAGAACCCATTTTGGATAGGTTGACCATGGTGAATCTCGAGGTATACGATGGAATCTTATCAATGGAAGTGAAATAAAATTGAGACTTAACTTACTATCCTAAAATCACATAGATAGACATATCATCCTCTAGGATCATTTATAGATTGTTGGATGGTTGGGTGCACTCTTATAAGATTCAATGCCAATTTACACTAAAAATTTTTTGTTTAGAAAATCAACCAATCTAGCTTAGAAATAAGATTCACTTAATAATAGAACTTAAGTATTTTTGAAAATGAAAACTTGTAATCTTTAGATATATTATTTTTTAATCGGATTCTTTAATAATAATTTTTTTAACCTATCCTGATAATTTTTAGAGGATCCATTTCCAAGGATGTTTATCTAGTTTTTTGCACCTAATTCCCTTTCTCAGCCTATGAAGTTGATTCAAAATGGAGTTGTCAAAAATAGATAGAAAAGTCTTAAATAGAAATTGGATATTTTTAGTTATTATTTTACCTTGAAATTTATATAGTATCCTTTATTTGATGAGTTTATGTCTATTTACTATCTTTAGCGACCCCTTTCCAAATCATATTTATTCAAAAAATTCTATTGTTCTTGATGTTAGTTTGTGAGGTCACTCTAGAAAGGGTGTGTTAATAATCACTCAACATTTATTAAATATGAAAGTTGCAACCTCTTGCTTTGAGTTTCGTATTTTCATTTAACTTTTCATAGTTTTTATTTAAAATCCATTTGATATTTTTGGTTAGTCCTCTTTATACCCTATTCGTTAATAGTATCCTAGGAGAATCAGATTTCTATTGGTAATTCCAGTTTGGTTTAGACATTTCATTTTATTTTTTATTATATTAGGTCTATTTTATGACTCGTATAAGTGGTAATTATCTTAATTATTTGATTTACAACTTTGGTTTAATTTTTAATACTTATAGGATATTTTATCCAAAGTCATTTTGTGATCCCGTGATGTGTTTGTGGTTTTGTGGTTTTCAACATTATACTCTTCACTTAATTATCCCTTTGCCATTTATAAGGTCATGATATAATTTTTTGTTGATTATCATGTTATTATATCCAATATGTTATCTTATTTTATTTGTTTAAAATATGGGATCATAAGGGGTATAATCTAGTTTCACCAAGTTTAAATATTCATTCTTGTTATGGAATTAAGAGTTGTGAACCTTCGATGTGGGCTTGTAATTATTCAGCCCATTTATATATGTGCCTTAACTTTTAATGTGTTCCATTTTATCACACAAGGTTGAGGTACAGCTCTAGTGTGTTGTGATTGAGGAGTGTTTTTGGAATTTAAACCCTTTTATAGTAAGTGTTGTTTACAAGTTATTGTCCTTTTTATAGCTGTATGTGATTGTTGATTCTTCTATAATTGTTAGTGGTAGTGTGTTTGAGTGAAGTGTTTTAAAAAAATTGGTGTGGTTTTATGTGTACCTGAGATGTAAAATTTGGGCATTACATTTTGATATTAGAGCACTATTAAACATTAGGATCTTTGGAGTGATGGTATTTTGCTTCATGCCTTCTGTAGCTTTGCTCACATTTGTATAATCGATATGGCATGGTGAAGATGTATGTATTATATCAAGAATCATAAAATACTAATTACATGAGTCATTCCATTGGTGGATGGGAGCATCCTATCATAAATAATGCATTTGGAATTTGTGTGTTATTGTGGTAGAATATGTAGTCATCATAGACCATTGAACCTTGAAGTGATTAAAATGAGATGATAATAAACTATTTTTGTTGATTATTTTTGTTTTTGTGTCCTGATAATAGATGTTTATGTTGATCAGGGTGTTATTCCTTAGTATAAAACACTATATAGAGAGAAATTTTATATGAATATATGTGGAGTATGGTAATTACATACCTTATTCTATATTCTTGTATACTTCTAATGATTATGTATTAGTACATTGGATGAATGTAACCAAATAATGGAGCATGTATATAGTTAACAATTTGATAACATTGAGTGTTTCTTTAAACCAAAATATTAGGTATAGTATCTCTAAGCTAGTATGCTCTAGATAATGTCTCATTGTTTATCTTGGTTAAAATTAAGCCATGGCACTATCCAGAGGCCTTATTCTATTATGTTGTAGTTTTGGAATTTAGTTAATCCTAGTGCATTATTAACCTTGTGTATGTTGGTTTTCATATAAAAAATGGTATCTACTATGGTTTGGAATGTCTTACACTTGAAACAAGGGTGTTTTAAGTTTTGATCCTATGCTTGAGTTATATAGTTTTAACCTTGTGTTCAACCATAAGTGATTCAAAAGTAACTATGAGGGTAAGGTATCTATAGATTGCTTTCGTGTTCCCCCTCTTCGTTATGAAGAATGAATGTATATTCCTATTTTGAGATAATTAGTAATCTATTTATTTTTATCTCAATATGACCATTTGTGTTCCAATTACATTTCACTTGGGTGTTTGTTTTAGCATGGAGTAGTGGTTGTAAATGTGAGTATAGGTTTTATTATATATATGACTACTCTACTTGGACATGTTAATAGAGATTGAACAATGTTATATTCCTAAGAATTATTATAATAGTATAGCTCTCAAGATCTATGAATTAGTGATTTTAGATGAGAGCTCTCTATGCATCTTATTGATTTACACTAGAGCAAGACAACCAAGATTGTGCATAGTGTTTTTTTGGGAAAATCATTTGAGTAAGTGAAACAATTACAAGTGACACATTATTTGATGATAGACTTGTATTTCAGATATTTTAGAGACTTTGAGATGGTTGGAAAATTTCTTAGGTTACTTTTTGAAATGGGTGCTAGGTATGAGATTCATACTTGGTTTATATTTACATAGTTATATCATCACTTATTAATGGTAGGCATAAGGAGGATTACTATTGTTCTAATTTCTCCTACCTCAAAGAGGTAGTTGATACTTACTTTATTACCTCTAGGAAGTAATAATGTTTCTATTTTGGGAGATATATGGAGATTGATAAAATGTTTTCTCCTACCTTAGAGAAGTAATTTAGTTATTTTTATTCTCTCACCTCTGGGAGGTGATTGAGTTTTATTGATTATTTCTCCCATACAGTGACTTTTTATAGTCACATAGTTCTAGTAATATGACGTTTTATACTTATTTTTATTTGAGAGATAGTACTAGTCCTTGATCTTGACATTACATTTAATTTTTATTTTTAAGATTAAAATATTTATAATTTATTTTAATTGAACTTGAAGTAAATTATTTTAGATTTGATTGCATTTGAATTTGATTTTTTTTTTTTGATGACTTGATAATTATGACTTGACCTTGTTTTATTTAATGAAACCAACTTATTTTGAATTTGAATTATAATTTTTGATTTAATTTTATAATTTAATTAACTTATTTACTCTTAAATTTATTATTTTTACATTTGAATATTCAAATGATTATGGTATTTTAGTTTTTGACAAATGGTGGTTCATGTGTGTTTTATATATATCTTGTAATGTGCATAGTGTGCACTGTGTGGGGGAGAAGAAGTGGCTTTTAAAAGATATTGGCTCAAGATGGGAATTGGTTTGGAATAGGTTCATGACACCATCCATCCCACCCACCAAACATGGTGCTGATTGTTCTTTATATATGTATGTATTTATATATGTATGTACACACACACACACACAGAGATATATACATATATATACATATATACATATATATATATGTATATGTATATGTATATATATATATATATATGTATATATATATATATATTATACATATATGTATATTTATATGTGTGTATAAATGTATATATTTATTTATGTATATATGCCATTTATTTGGGAGGTCTAAAGAAGGAATAAGGAGGATTTGGGAGATCTAAGTAGTTTTGAGATGTCTAAGGAGGTTTGTCAAGATGTTATTGATGATGAGGTTAATGGGGACTATTATTATTTGCACATTCAAGTGTTTTTTATATATTTATAACATTATATGCTTTCTTATATGACTTGGTAATCATTTTCCTCATTGTTCGTTACATAGTAGATACAATATTATATTATTGTATCAGTGATTATATTCTTGTTAGTGATATTGATAGTTGATCATTTTAGTTGCTCATTTTTTCACCCTTGGAGAGGTATTTAAATCCTATTATAATTTATTTAAAAAATGGGATTAGCCTAGATATGTGGGTTGTCTATAGTGGCGGTAAACCTCTAGATTGAAGGGATATCTCCTTTGATATATCTATTTAATCTCATCACTTATGCCATTAAATTATTGGTATGAAAATGGAAAGAGAAACATGAAATAAATATAACCTAATGATGTGGTACACCAACATTAACTTCACAATACTAAAATTAACTTTCACTATGAAAGGCGATTCACAAAACTGATCTCAACACCTAAGGTTTCTATAACATAAATATTTTAACATGGATGTAAGATGAAATGAATTTCTCAAGGTAGATGAATAATAGGTCTAAATATATAAACTATTACTCCTAATTACACTTAAATACATAAAATAACAATAATTACACTTCATGTGACCTATTAAAGAATAGACTACTTTCATAAAACATGAAAGAGTAAGGTAAACATAAAGATATATGATTATCAATTATCAATTATCATTCAACTATGCACTAATTTGAAATATTAGACAAGAATTTGAGAAATTAAAATATCATTTTAAATATTTTATTGAAAGGTAAAAATAATACTCAAAGCATCAAAGATTTTCCATACTAGATGTGGATTGTTTACAAAGCCAAAAGTGGTTGCTTATATAGAGAATTATGAAGAGAGAGAAGTATGTAGTACTAAAATATTAATAAGAGTCCATGTAAGTTAAACCAAGAAAGGGGTTATGTAATATTCATAAACATACTTCTAAATCTATGTGTCTCATTCTTGAAGATGATCCAACCCTCCATATGACATATGAGTTAGAACTTGGCTTGACACCTTAGCTAACTTCCTGAGAACTACCCTTCCTTGCACAACAAGAGTGAAAAATGGAATTATCCATCATGAATTCACAATTAATTCATTAATACCAACTCATTTGACACCTACCATTCCTTAATAAACTCCTTTGATCTGACATTTCATCAATCATGTGTATAGGTGTCTTGAAACTCTTCATTTCCATGTCAAACTTAGTCCAAGTGCCCCAAAACTCAAATTAATCTTATTAAATTCTCTATTTCTCTATGTATTTTCTTAAAATATATTTCATTCCTAAAATAAACCATTTTTGTTCCTAGATCTACTCTCAAAACTCCATTTTGCTCCTAAAGCTCTCATTAGGATTATTTTCCTTGTAACCCTAAATACCTATAAACCTCCTTACATAAGAGAAATTATATATGTTAATAAAAAAAATTAATATTATATGACCCATTATGGTCTTAATATTCATTTCAAATTTGATATTTTGATTCTGAGTGGAAGTCCATCTTTTATGCCTTTTTCTTTCTTCAATTATGCCTCAATTAGGTCTCCTTGACTAGAACACTATTTTATTGTTACAAACCTCTTCCACACATGTTAAATAACCAAAAATAATTTAGTTCACTTTCTATAGATATCACAAACGTCCATTTCACGTTTTAGGTCCTAAGACCCTATGGAAGTGTGATAACCATGAAATGACCTTGCCACCTAGTCTCATTTTGGGCTTGTTTGAGATTGCCTTGGAAAATGAACCTTGTTTAACCACCTATATAACATATTTTGAATAATTTTTTCCTTAAATATTTATTAAAAATATAAAATTACCTCATCAATTTCTTATGAAGCTCTCCCTTTCTCAAGACACATGCAAAACACCTAAAAATGCAAAAAAGGGCATTTATTATACTCTATTGAACTAAAAATATATAAAAAATACATGTGGATAACATAATTGGAGTAATAAACAAAATCAAATAGGTTTAAAGATATAACTATTTCATTATATGTGCTTTAGAGATCCATTAGTTTTTATTGGTCACTATCAAGATTTGAATAGGGTTTAAGACTTGTTTGGGGTCTTAACAATCATTCATAAAGCACTAACCACCAATTAAATTAATTTCACTTCTATAACCTTATTCACTGACCCTCCCACCTATTTTAAATGGATCAAATTCCCATTAAAAGTGTGATATATGGTTTTAATGTGAGAAGTTGCTCATCGAGTGGCAAACTTAGCTTTATTGAACTTGAGATAGGTCTAATTCAGGTTTTGGGCTTAGAAAACCAATCACATTGTTGGGAGAGGTTCATAAACCTACACAAAAATATTACTCATGACTCTATATGATTTTCCAATGATTATTACTGCATTGTATGCATTTGGTGCACTAGTCAAGGGACTTGGTGTTTAAGGCCTATCACCTCCTTGCTAGCTTTCAAGGGTATTTGGATTGAAAATTGAGTTTTTGTGCAACATTAAAAATTTATGGAAAGACAATATATGTTTATTTATTTCCCCAAGGGCCCTCCATGTATTTTGACATGTTTATCTTATTTTTTGGGTTCAAACATACCCCTTTGTCTCAAGACTTCCCCTTTTCAATGGAGTGAGCAAGGTCTGATAAACAATATTGAGTATACTTTATACTTTTATGGCCTTGATAGGACCATGAATATATTGGTCCACTAATATCCATCCATTTTATCCATTAAAAAGTTTAATTACTCCTAGGAGGCCTCAAAACATCAATCTTTCTCATGACTGGACTTGGATCTACCTATGTGTATCTTAGGCTTGTTTACCCTAAAACATATCTTGTCTTCATTTATCTATTATAATCATATATGAGGATTATATGAGATGATTATAATATTATGAAAACATTTAATGTGTCTTCCCTCTCTCATATTTTCTCTATTCATGTTATGCATAAGACTCTTACTTAGCCAAGCAATCAAACTTGTGTATGATCTTAGACTCATTAGGCATAAAAAAAAGTTTTAACCATTTCACCTTTCTTTTTATATCTAAGGTTTTAAAATAGGTGTTGATAAAAATATTAAAACATTCACTAGATATCATTCATCTCTTTAGTCCTCTTATAGCACTTGCCCTTTTCAAATCAAGAAAAAACACTTTTGAAGAGAAGGTAGACCTATAGGTCGCCTTTTGATTATGTAGAGGCTTGGAACTCAGAGCTGACCAATATTATTCATGATTCATTTGGTCTCAAAGTTAAATTATGACCTAATATCTATATGAGTTAGACCTTAAGGCCTCTCATACATCTATACCCTTCCCTTTAGGCTTGAGACCAATTTGCTCCTCATTATCAACCTATATGTGCCCTTTTTAGGGAAGTCTAAGTAGTAGATTTTGAAATCTAAACTCCTCACTATAATGGTGCTTAAAGAAGTATAAATATAATATAATTATCATTATCACTATCTTAAAATATTTTTTTCTACTTTATGTCATTTTTAACCATTTTTTCTTCCCAGTTCTGTACACAGTCTTATAGGTGGCCTTTAGGATAGTTTCAATACTTTAATGTTTTCAAGGTATTAGAATTATAATGTAGATCATCTCAATGTATCTACCATGTGGTTGATAGCTTAAGATTTTCAAAATGTATTTAAACTCAAAACATCACTTATATCACTATTAACAAAACCCTCCTTAAAGGATGGTTATATGTGTGTCTTAGGATTCTTATTTCAATTCCTTGGTTCTCTTGGCTGTCTAATCACTCAAGTGCTCTTTTATGGGTTCTAACACTAGATACCTCTACAGTAAATTTAAGTTCCAATATTTTAGCATTATTTTTATTGATTTTATGTTAACTTTGATCCAAAATGAGGACCTATAGGCTTGGGATCTATAGGGATCCTTCTACTTGTTTTAGGTCTATAAAAGCCACTTCTAAAATTTTTGACACTATCATCTTCATCACACATCTTTTTCACTCCTTCAAGGGGTCTACAAAGTCTATGATAAGAACCATGTCACCTTTTCTAGCCTCAGTATCTGATTAGTCTTTATGGACTATATATAGTTAACCATATTATATACTTGTTTGAGACAATGGTTTGGTTTAAAATATTAATAAATTGAACTTCAAAACTCCTCATATATATTAAACATTAGTCTCATAACCATACTAATTAAACATGGCACTCAGAATAGTGGAAGACCATTTATGAACTTTACTATGCATTTCAAGATCAAGGTGTATAATATTTATTTAAGAATAACAAGGACATGCTTCTCAAGAGTGGACATTTGAACTATGGGAGAGTTATGAGATTTTATATGAATAACGGAGTTTTTTAAAGCCCTAAAAGTGACCAACACCTCAAACAAACAAAACTTTTATTACAAGTAGGTGAAACACTTTTTACATCAATACCACTTTCCTTCCAAGGGAAGAAACATCATGGAGATGATTTTTTTAATTTAAAAAAAATGAAAAGGATATCTTTGACCTATCAAAACATTTCTCAAAACCATTCCTCTCCATCAAATTCTAAAGTAGATAAATAGATGCAAGAATAGACCCTACTTAGATGGATATGACATAGTGACCTACTATCTTTGTTAGAATTTTTTCATAAAGAATTGATCATGAATATAAAAACCAATTTCAATGATTTTAATCTTAATAGGACCCCTAAAAATTCCCAAACTTTTATCTCTCAAATATCTTTCTTTGTTAACAAGGTTTATTCATTTCAAATTTGCCTTCTTAAGCTTGTGAAGGTAGCAATGGAGGAGAAAGATTTCTTAAAGAAAATATTCAACTTGAAACTTGTTACAAAGATATAAAATGATCTAAGGGATCCCAATGAACAATTAAAACCCATTTATAACTGAAATATGATCTTTTAAGACTATACGAGTGCCCAAAAGTTTTTGTAAAGTGTCATTTTTCTTGGTTTAGGCATTGAATTGTAGATGATATTAGTATCTGACTATCCCTAAACTTTCTTTGACACATTTGTTGCATTAGGTACATTTTATATCTTTTTTAAATGTTTGAATTTGAATATGGTGTGTGTAATTTTTCTAAATAGGATAAAACGTGACCAAAATGTGATTTTTGCATATAATAGCTAAAAAAGGGTTATTTCATGATATTATGATCTTAATGACACCTCAATAACATTTATTAATAACCTTAGACCATATTACACCTTTGACTATGTTTGAAAATTTTAATACCTTGAATTTGACCCATAATAATAATCAATTAAACATAAGACCAAACTTTAGACAATGCTATACAAGGAAAAATATGACCATATCAAACTATTTAATACCATTTAATACCATGACAAGAGCATGAATTTTTTTTATAAAAGCCTATGAAGTTTCAACTTGAGGGGGTGACCAATTTTGAGTTGAGGTCAAAATTTGGTCAAAATTTTGAAGATTCAAAAGGGTAAAATGCCTGCAATACTAATGGACCAGTGGCCTTATTGTTCCATTGGTAAATGGAGACACTCTTATGCTATAATCTATAGCTTTTATTCCTTTTAAGTACCGCAAACTCCTACCACCCCATACAACTAGAAGAAAACACACACTATGCCAAATATACTTACGAAAAACCACACAATAAAGACTCAAAACTACACACCTAACCTGCTATGTACAAACCTAAAAACATGTTTGAGTTGAAATTATTCCACTTAATTCAACTAGGATCAAAAATAAAGATTATTGATTCAAAACTACTCCATGGGAATAAGTCACCATATGATGGATGTTTGTCAAAGAAAATTTGTTTGTGAAGGTAATCAAAGGATTTACCACTCATGGGACCTATAATAAATAAAAGTGAACCACTGGAAACTCCTTTCAATGGTTTTTTTAGATCTTCTAAATTTTTATTGACATTTTAGCTTAATTGGTCTCTTTCATTCTCATTTGATGCTTCTAAACTTGATTCTTAGGAGTCATGAAAATTTTATTAGCTTCACCTTCCTCTAGACCATGATGTGATTTTGTCTATGGCCATCATACGTATCTTCTTGCTATCCAATCATGTATGTAAGTGACTCAATATGGTATTGAGGCCTACGTCACTCCTTAACCACATTAAGTTTTACCTTTGGTAGATTTCATTCCTCCCAAAATAGAGCCCACTTGATAGTGACTTGACACTCTTATTCATGCTTATTAGTTCCACCAATGACCTTACTATCAAGATCATGTTCTTTAGGAAGGATATTTGGGCCACTTTTTCAAACTCCTAAACTATGGCATATAACTATTGTCATAAATCATCACACTCTTCATGAATATCACACTCATGTAATTATTTATTTTAGGTAGGAAAAAATGTAACATCTTAATTATTATCATGTTTTATTACATGTTCAAACTCATCATCATCATCATCCATATGAATAAAGTAGTTACCCCATTGATATTGTTTAAGGGAAACATCAAGACTTACCTAAAGATGCTCATCATGCTCATCAGGAATGATATAAATGCCAAGACCTATCTCTTCAATGAAATCATAGGGATCATACTCAGGTATTAATACCATATTCATCTAGAAAGATATGATAAATACCTTCAAGATGAGAAGATGATCTATCATCTATGGCATACTCCTTGTACTCATTGATAGTGTAATTTAGATTAAAACTAGAATCCACATATGGTTTAATGTTGAAATTGGCTAATGTTTGTGTTCTTAGTGTCACTTTAGATCCATATCTTATTCTAAAATCCAAGATAGACAAATTATAAGTAACATACCCTCCTATATTAGTAGTGAAGTCTCTTGATAAGCAAATGAAAAAGTGTGCAGGTAGATACAGCACCACTATGTTTTGTAGAATTAGAAAACTTGAGTAGTCATGAAATAACACTTTCAAGACTTTCATGATACCTTTAAAACTTTTTGTTTTTCCATCAAGATAAAACACTTCTTCACTATAAGTATGATACTTTAAGTTCAACTTGTCTATAACTAGCTTATTCATGATTTAAATGCTTACCCCACTATCCAAAATATGAGTAGGTTAATTTGTGTAAGGTTCAACAATATGAGCAGGTTAATTTGTGATGGATACACCAATATGATTTGTTAGTTAAGGGATAATATGGAGTTAGAAAGGTACTCTTTTATTTACTCCTTTTGACCAAGCATATGGAGTACCTCCCAAAGGGATATACTTATCTTTGTGTTCTTCATAGATTAAATAATATTAAAATAGGAGACACTAACCTTTGCTTGCATATTTGGATGCAATGCAGTACATTGAGATTAAGGAAATGAAGGTTTCACCACCTTTCCCAAGTTCTAATTTTGAGGCGGTGTAAATATTTTCAGAGGCTACCCTATTTGCATCCATACCTTACTTCTTTGAAGTGGGGTTATTTACAGTTTTATCCACATATTAAGAATATCCCAAAGATTTCCTCTTTGACATTGTGTTGGCTGAAACTAAGGTGCTCTGATTTAGGATAAATATATCCTAGATTTAATAGTTCATAAATCTTGATCTTGAATTACTAAACTCTTTTCTTGGTTCTACTTGTATGGAGCCATCATCTTCTAATGTCAAGTAAAGAGTAGTCACTCCTTGATCCACCAAGGCTTGACCTTCCCACTTATTATCATTCATATAGTGGCCTTGAGGCTACGCATAAGAATTTATCCATTCTTCTCCATCAACTAGGCTGCTACAGACTAGAACTATGGCTCTTGAGGTGGGAATAAAATTTGGATTATAGGCATTAGGTGACTTATTTAAATTAGGTTAACTTTGTCCCTTATCTTATCCATTATGATAAGGTGGAAATATGTTTGATTATGGAGGGTGATAATAAGATTTTTGATAAGCTCCAATATGTTGACTTGGTTTCCTATTTCAAGCTTCTAAGGCCTTATATTTTGATTACCAATCAATTGCATCATATGATTTCTTTACAGCAGCTTTAGACTTCCTATATGGATTTGGAAATGGAGCAAAGTTTGGAGGGGAAGTAGGGATGTTATGAAATATAGGCATTGATACATTTGGAGGGAGTTTTCTAGCTTGAATCAAACCATTCTTAGCTCTAATAGCCACATCATAATCATCAGTTAAGGTATACCCTCCCATGGATTATAACATGATAGTTGTATCAGTCTTAATAAATCAGATGTAAGTTGAGAAAATAAAACTTATAGGGGGTCTTATAGGAGGTTGAAGCCTATTCCATGTCTTTTAGAACCTTTAATTCAAATCATGCATGGATTCCCTATGTAATCTTTGTATGACATTTAACTAATGGATCAGTGATGTATGATCACTCTTATCCTCAAGTATTTGATTCATCAACTCCCCAAATTCATCCCATGTATTAATGCAACCTCTTGGTAAGGTTATATACAAATCAATAAATTTTCCCCTAAGGGACATTACAAGAAATCTAATTTCTATATTAATCTCTATGATATTTTTTAAATTACAAAATTTGGATATGTCTCTACTATGTTCATTTGGGGTGATAGGATGTTCCCCATTAAAATTCGGTACACTCTTGGTGGCATTGGGAGGGATATCATCATAGGTAACAAGGTTTGTGGAATTTTCAGTATTGAAAGCTAGGAAATCATCTTGCCTCACCATGTTACCTTCAATTTTTTCTTCATTTCTTGTTCCTCTTAATTTTTGAAGTCTTTTTTCTCTTCACACTCTTCTTTATTATTCTCAAATGTAAAAAAAGGCTCAGGGTATTGAAATTCAAGAGGAAGCTCAAGATGAGGGAGTGGATTTATAGAATGATTACCTCCACTAGAATATAAGATAGTAGTGACCATGAAGTATAAAATTTTGAAATTAGTCTACAACTAGATGTTGTACCTTTAGTGGAGTTACCAAATGTTAAGTATGAAACACTTGTGTAGTTATGGTATTGTCAAAACTATCATTGACCTTGACAAGAAGTGCTTGGGATAAATATCCCATCGGTCATGCTAGAACTATTATCACTCAATTTTTCACCTTTGGAGAGGTAGTTAAATCCTACTCTAATTGAGTGAAATAATGGGATTAACCCTAGATTTATGGGTTGTCTATATTGGGGGTAAACCTCTAGATTGAAGGTATAGCTCCTTTGATATGTCTATTTAAGCTCATCACATATGATACTAAATTGTTGGGATGAAAAGGGAAAGATAAACATTAAATAAAACTAACATAATGAGGTGATACACTAAATTTAATTTCACAATACTAACATGAACTTGAACTATGAAAGGTGATTCATAAAATTGATCTCAACATACAAGGTTTCTCTACCATATGTATTTCAACATGGAGGTAAGATGCAATGTATTTTTCAAGGATGATGAATAAAATTAATGGAAGTAGCTACTTAGAGTGGGGTGAATCAGTAGTTAATAATGTACATTTCATTGCATAAACTCATTTATCATACAACAACATAAGCATGAAAGCTTATACATCAAAACATGAAAAAGAGAATACATCACATGAACACATTATTTATGTTGTAAACCATCTAGGGGGAGAAAAACCACTCTCAATATTCAAATAAAATGGACTAATATCTAATAATATGAAGTAAACAAGAGACTTTAAACTAGCACCAACTAGTCAAGGAGCATCCACCCCTCAATTTAGTCTAGATCCAACTAGACCTTTAGCTAGCTTTAACTAGCAAGGAGGCTAAAACAAAATAGGTGATTAAGAACCCACCCAAACACCTCTAATATAATTTCCACCACTACTCTTATCTCTTCTACACTTGATGATGACCTTCTCTTTCTTTAACACTTGTAATCCCCTTCACAAACCATTCACTCAACCAAGTCACACTTTAGACTGTTAGGTCTAATGACTTGCTAGCTCAAGAATTGATCATTCAAACATGAATAATTTTATTCACACTCTAAATTTCCTCAATGAACCATCTCTAATCCTTGACTGATATCTTGTCTTTTCTTGAATGCACACAGTCTCTCACCCTTCCACAAATAGGCTAATTTGACATTGTATATATATCACTCCATCATCTAATCCATCTTAGTTGGCCAAGATACATAAAAAAATTATCTTACCCTTATAAATTATTGACATAAATTTTATCAAGGAAACTCAAAAGCTCCATAGGTCATCCATACTTCAAAACAAGCTCAATCCTCCTTTAGATCTCAATTAGGCCTAATGTATTAGCCCTTATAGGTCATTTACCATAGATGACCATATTTTTGAATTATATCCCTCACAAATGCCTTAAAAACATAAAAAAAATCCTCCAATATATCATTTCTCACACCAAAATGGGTCTAAAATGTCTATAAATCTAACTGATACCTTGAACCAAGCCTTTTAAACTACTCGCTAATAAGCCTAGAAACCAAAAAAACACAGTCATATAGAACTGAAGCATACATAAGATTTTATAAAAAAAACCTAAAAAAACACATGTATGGGTCCTCCATGACTTAAAAATCACCTCCAAATCCATTTTTCACCTTCACGTAGCTCACACAAGTCCACACCAACTCAAACAAACTGATTACTCAAACTGGTTATTCACGCCAGACACTCAGTAAAAAATCTTTGACTACTCCAGCCAAAATAGAGATAAAATATGAAGAAAAATACATGTAATAAATAATTTACACTCATGTAATACAAAAAAAGTATAACTCACCTCAAACTCTTCTCAAAATAGCTCAGTCTAGCCTCTCCAAATAGGCCACTCCAGACTGCCTATAGGCTACAAAAACTAGTCATGATGAATATGGCATCTAACACTTGTGTAGACATTTTATTGATATTAAAACTAATTAATTTCATCCTATAAAAACCCTATAACATTTAAAATAACAAAATTCATATGATTCAATGGCCACTTTGCTACTGCAAACCATTCTCACTATTATGGTTTTCAATATCTTGTCTTACACAAATTAGTCATTTTATGATCTCCTTCTAAATATTTTATAATAACCATTAACACTAAAACATTAGTTAATAAGGATGTATAGGTCATTAAATAATATCCCAGACCATTTTTTCCATCTGTAAACACCTGAAATCAATCCTTAAATAGGTTCTCACTTTGATTGGCTTTTGTTTATTATTTTCTCCATTTCCACTCTAGTGACTAGTCAACATAATTAACTTAGATAATTGACAAAATTAATATTTCTTGACAAAAATATCTATGCACTTCAATAATAATTCTTGGCCTTCAATCTCTAGTAACTCTTATGCATTGACTCAGTCAACCTTATTTGTAACACTAAAATGTTTAGAAACAAACATATTTTTCTACCTTATTCTCACTTCCCTGACACACCACTACCACTTGGATATGACTAGAGGAATAATCTATACATTCCAATAGTAAAAATTGGTCAACTAATCCATTGTGGGTCATTTATAGCAATTTATTTCTTGTTGCTCCATTATGAGGGATTATAGAGGGTTTTGACCAGTTTACATTCTTAATGAATGTTCATAAAGCTCTACCCCTTAACTCTTAAACCAATGTTTGGAAAAAAAATTTGTGGACCTTATCCAACTACTAAAAATACCTCATCTTCCCATGAAAACCCTTCACATGACAAAAATCATGAGAAACTTCCTCTAAAGCTCCTTTCACTCATTTTAACACCCTTTGAAGCTTCTAAACCAACTTTCTAACTTTGTAGCCCAATCACTAACCTTAGACCTTATTAACATGCTTTAAAAACTTTCCTAAGCATCTCTCATGTAAAAACACTCTTCACAAACCTAAAAACACCCTTTGACCATTGACAAGGCCTCATAAGCCCACCTAGGTCAACTAGGCCAATGGCCAAATTATCTTACAGACCTTTAACCACCTCTTGAAAACCATACACCTAAATTCATAACACCCTATACATGTCTAAAATCCATATTACAAGCATACTAAGCTCCTCATCATGATATAGCTCTCAAGGTACTCAAAACCTCATAGGCAACCACACATGGTCAAGCCCACAAAGAATAAGATGACTTACACTCCACCTAAAGACCACCTAAAAGGACTCTAATTACTCTCCTAATCATATGGACATACCATATACTCTCTATATATTCTTCATGCCATCCACTCATGCTTTCATAGAACCAACTACTCCCATAATATTTCACTAGCAACCAAGACTGAGCTGAGCACTAAGATCATGCATATTAGACCAAGAGCACTCTCATGCCACTTTGTCATCACCAATGCCACTTGACATCAATGATAACATATCAATACCACCAATATACCAAAAATATCCCCCTTTATCATTTATGGCCACACCTTCTTTAGTCTCTCCCCCTTTGCCAAAATGACAAAGTGGACTCATCTATAAAATAGGCTTTTCTATTTTTAGTTAATGAATTTAAGAAGTTGAACCAAGAATGCAACCAAGAGTACATACCTTTCTTTATCATCCTTTGAAACATAGAGCATAGAAACTATTATCATTAGATCACAAATCACCTATAGTGATCCCCCTTAGACCAAGCTCCCTTAAAGAACTAACTTAGGTCATAACTCTAATAGGCCTTTAAGATACTTAGATCTGACCACTAGGAAAGCACACTTGCTCCCCCTCAGACCACTGCCACTTGAGAAAAAATAAATGTAGCTCCCCCTTTGCTAAACACTAAACACAAATCTCTAAGTCTCAAAGAGACCTAGACAACACTAAATCACACTTCCTTCCTTTAAAAGATATGATTAGACAACTGAATCCTCTCAAGCAAAAATTAAATAACTAGAACTCAGTCCTTCTCCCAAGCTACCTAGATCCTTGAACTTGTCACTATTTATATAGTAACACAGCTCCCCCTAGGACCCTGATCTACTTTGTAGACTCCCACTCAATCTATAAAACCCATGCATATCTACAGGACCTCTAAGAATAGCTACCATTACTTTAAATAGCAACAAGAACACCATAGCACTATGCAAGCTCACATACCTTTGCACTCAAGGTATCCTTTAGACCACCAAAGGTAATTAAAATATAGAAAAATACTTGAATCATGCTTGGAATAGACCAACCAACTTATCTGTAACCAAATAGCCACCCTTATTTGGAAAGATATCATGAAATTACTCAATTTCTCAACTAGGCCTAGTTAGACCTCTTGTAACCATGTTTAGCCACTACAGACCTCATAAATCTCTATGTGTGAAATTTTAGATCAATAAAATCTATATCTAAATTCCATTACCATTCCCTCTCATACATGTCAATAACGATCTCCAAACTCATCCTCCTTAGTAGACTTCCTTTTTTAGCTTACTAGCCAATTAGGCCTCCTAGAAGGCAAAAAGTTGAATAAGTTAAAAAATACTTACCTTCAAACCACTATAAATTTTTTTTAGCTAACCATTTGACCCTTTAAATCTATTTGAATATTTTAGCCTCCAACTCCAAAGATAAACCACCTATCTAGACATGCCCAAATTATTAGGCCTTCAAATCAACAAGTAGTCAAAACTTAACCTTTAGCTAATGCAAACACCTAAGATAGATACCACACCTGGAGACCATCAAAAGTCACTTCCATGCCAAATTTAAATCCTCCAAACCTTTTGGAACCATGACTTCCTTTACACCACCAAATGCATGTTGTTGAAAAGAGAAGCTAGTGACCACTCAAAATGCTCCACCTAGCACAAAATCATTCATCCACATATGAAAACAACTATAACATGTATTAAAAACATGTGAAAATGTTTATAATAAAAAATTAATTCATGAAACATCTTCATTCTTCAAGTGACTCTTGAAACCAAGTAAATTGGGTACACAAGCTCATTACTTATAGCAGGCACCTCAACTAAATGGTCAAAATCACATATGGGCATCTTAAGATCATAACAAATCTATATACCCTTGTTTGACATGAAAAAAATAACTTGAAACATATGTTAGATACCTTATATACACCTTTAAACACTCAAAGAGCTATATTAACACCTTCTAGGTAGTCGTCACTACCAAAATAGGTCAACTCTGACTTTTGACCACAAAACTCACATCAATGCTCATCAAGAACTCAAACCACCTAAGAGTGACTCATGGAAATATTATACATTATCCCATACAATTAAATACATGTTTCTCCCTCAAATCATTTCCCATATCAAGCATCCAAAAATGATCAAAAATGCACTTTAGGACTAAGAGACCTGAACATACCTATTGAACAATCATCCTTGCTTATTTCTCTTCACTGACACATAAGATAAATTATAACTCATAAAGAAGTCTTAAACATATTAAAAACATGGAAAAAATATTTTCATATATTCTTCAAACAACATAAGACATTAATATTCAAATCACATATCAACTACTTCTAATATAACAACTCAACCTCATGATTAAAGAAAACAAGACAACTCTGCATGTCACAATATTCAACCTTTTTAGTAATATTTTGATCATACAAAATATATTTAAATGTATTTTTAAATACCTTTCATTGTTAACAAAACAATAATAGACTAATACAAATTAAAACAAATCCTTCATATATACATCTGCAGACTCCTTTTTAAGAATATAAGAACCTTGTGATGCTATAATACATAATCATCTTCAGAATATTGTGAACTCCTTCATGATTTTTCAATTATGTAAAAAATACCTATTATACCACATAAATATTCTTGAATACTCTTCATAGATACATAAATAATCAACTTCAACAACCATTGTTTGGATTTCATAACACAAAACTTGTTATCTGTAGAACACTGAATCCCTCTTAAAACTTCATGAATACCAATTCTTAGATTGAAAAACATTGGTCTTGAAGTCCAATTCTTAAATCACTATCTTTCACGTCTTGAGATATCTCTTCAAATATGATATCAAAGGATCAATCTCACCCTCATAGTTAAGACTTAGAACTTATGGTATCTTTAGATATGTAACAAAGACCAAACAACATTCCTATAATCATTTAATGATCCTCAGATCATTCCCCCTTTCTAAAACATTCTCATCTACAAGGTACACACTCAATAGAAATTATTGAAACAACATTATTCAACTTATATAGTAAGCATACTCATAATTTTGATAAGAAATTTAGAATAACATAAAACCTTCAAGATCACAAGCAATCTCTTTCAAGCTCACAAACAATCTTGTGAAGCTACAATAAGAAAAATCTTTAGAACTTATATGACCCTATTATGATATAGGTTTATTTAAACCTCTTGAGGCATCAGACATGCTTTCCAAGCACTCTTGTAAACCTTTATATCTCAAATAGGTCTCATCAACATGCTTAGGCTTCTTTATCTTGATGATCAACTCATCCTTCACTTACAAACCTCTACCTACTTGCTTCACCAAGATGAGTTTATATACCTTTCTTCTACCACATTTAATAATCTATATCATTCAATTCAGGTTTGATCTTAGATTTGGATTAAACATAAATATTCTCCATTACAATATGCCTAGTTTGACAAACCTTCATGCTTGAAGAACCATCTATAATAGCAAATAACTCACCTTGGCTTGAGTGAATAATAATCCAACTCTTGACATCTATCTTAATCTTAGATAAACCTTAAAAATTCGTAAGTATTGAAAGCACAACTCAAAAAATATGAATAATCATGACAAAAACAAAGCTACTATATTTATCATCACCAACTCCATCATCTCTATCAACAATTTGACTAGGCATATACCAACAATGACGCTACTCACAAGATCACCTTCCAAGCTGATTAAGCCTCAAGAAAGACCATATATAATAATAATTGATGGAAGTAGATACTAAGAGGGTGGGGGTGAATCATTAGTTAACAATGCACATTCAATTTTATAAACTCATTCATCATACAACAACATTAACATGAAAGCTTATATATCAAAACACCAACAAGAGCATGCATCACATGAACACATCATTTATGTGGGAAACCGTCTAAGGGGAGAAAAACCACTCTCAATCCTATGACAAAAATGTAATATTTTCCTATAATAGAAATCAAATAAGAGACTTTAGACCATCACCAAATGATCAAGGAGCATCCACCCCTCAATTTAGTCTAGCTCCAACTAGACCTTTATCTAGCTCTAACTAGCAAGGAAGATACAACCCCATAGGTGATTAATTACCCACCCAACCACATCTAATATAATAACCACTATGTCTTTGATATCTTTTACACCTGATGATGACCTTTTCTTTCTTTAACACATGTAATCCCCTTTGCAAACCATTTGTTCAACCAAGTCACACTTTAGCTATTAGGTATAATGACTTGCTAGCTCATGAACTAATTAGTCAAACATGAATAATTATCTTCACCATTTGAATGTACTTAATGACCCATATCTTCTCTTTGACTAATCTCTTGTCTTCCCTTGACTAAACACTCTCTCTCACCCCTTTACAAATAGGCTAATTTAACCTTGCATATATATCACTCCATCATCTAACCCATCTTAGTCAGCTAAGATAGTTCACATACTTGTCTTACCCTTATAAAATATTTTCATAAATTTCATAAAGCCAACGTAAACACTCCATAGGTCATCCATACTTCAAAACAATCTCAATCCTCCTTTATATCTCAATTAGGCCTAATGCATTATCCCTTATAGGTCATTCGCCACATATGACCATCTTCATGAATAATAGCCCTCAATAATGCTTTAAAAACATAAAAACTTCCTAAAATATATAATTTCTCACTCCCACATGGGTCTACAAAATCTTTAACTCTAATTCATAACTTGAACCAAGCCTTAGAATACTCACTAATAGGCATAGAAGCACCAAAAACATAGCCATATAGAAATGAAGCATATAGAATAGTTTATCAAAAAAACACCTAAAAATCACATGTATAGGTCATTAAAGACTTAAAAAACACCTTAAAATCAATTTTTAACCTTCACATAGCTCACATAGGTCCAATCCAACTCAAACAAATTGATTACTCAAATTAGTTATGCACAACGAAAACTCACTCAAAGATCTTTGATTGATCCAGCCAAAATAGAGACACAATATGAATAATAAATCCATTTAATATAGATATGACACTGATATAATACCACCTAGGTCTCACTAACCTTAATCTCTACTTAGAATATCTCAAACTAGGCCACTCCAGACTTCCTACAAGCTCCAAAAACCAATCATGATGAACATGACATATAACACTTGTGAAAACACTTTCTTGGTCTTGTATTTCATTAATTTTATCCTAAAACAACCTTAAAACTTTTCCAATCACGAAATTCATATGCTTCAATTGCCAGTTTTCTACTGCAAACCATTCTCTTTTTCATGTGTTTCAATATCTTGTCTTACACAAACTAGTCATTGTTTCAGCTCCTTCTAACTATTTTATAAGAACCATTAACACTTAAACATAACCATAATAGGTGGATAGATATTTAAATAAGATCCAAAACCATTTTTTCCATCCATAAACACTTGAAATCAATCCTTAAATAGGTTCTCACTCTAACTGGCTTTTGTTCACTATTTGTTCCATTTCCACTCTAGCAGCTAGTCAACTTAATTTACATATATAATTGACATAGTGACTATTTATTTCCAAAAAAACTATATTAAATTCAATAACAAGTCCTGGTCTTCAAGCTCCAACAACTCTTATGCGTTGACTCAGTCAACCCTACTTATAGTAGTAAAATCCTTAAAAACAAGCATATTTTTGAACCTTTTCCTGACTACCCTAACACACCACTAGCACTTAGAGATGACTAGAGGAATCATTTATAACTTATAATATTCAAACTTGGTCAACCAATCCATTTTAGGTCCTTTCTAGCAAGTTTTTTCCAATTGCTCCATTTTAAGGGTGTATAAAGGGTTTTGACTAGTTTACATTCTTAACAAATGTTCATAAAGATTTTCCAATTAACTCCTAAACCAATGCCTATAAAACCTTATTAGATACCTTCCTCAACTACTAAAAATATCTCATCTTCCCATGAAAACCTTGCACATGCCAACAAGAATGAGAAAAATTGTCTTAAGCTCCTTCCATTCATTTCTAACACCCTTTAAAGCTTCTAAACCAACTTTCTAACTTTGTAGCTCAATATCTAACCTAAAACCTTATCAACATGATTGAAAAAATTTACAAACCATATATCATGTGAAAAAAAACTTCACCAACCTAAAAACACCCTTTGACCCTTTACAAGGCCTCACAAGCCCACCTTGGCCAACTAGGCCAATGGCCAAACTATCTTACAGACCACTAACCACCTCTTTAAACCCATAAAACTAACCTCATAGTACCCTATACATTTCTATCATGCATATTCCAAGCATACTAAGCTCCTCATCATGATATATCTTTCAAGATACGCAAAACCTCATAGGCAACCACACATGGTCAAGCCCACAAGGCATAAGATGACTTACACTCCACCTGAAGACCACCTAAAAGGACTCTAATTTCTCTCTCAACCACATAGACATACCATGTACTCTTTCCCAATGCTTCATGCCATCCACTTATGCTTTCATAGAATGAACTGCTCCCATAATATTTCACTACCAACCAAGACTGAGATGAGCACTAAGATCATGCATATTAGACCAAGAGCACTCTCATGCCACTTTGTCATCACCAATGAAACTTGAAATCAATGATAACACATCACTGAAACTAATATTCCTAAAATATCCCCCTTTGTCATTGATATAAACACCTCTTTTACTCTCTCCCCCTTTGCTAGAATGATAAAGTGGACTTATCTATCAAACATGTTATTCTATCTTTAGTCAAGTAATTTAATAAGTTGAACTAAGAACACAACCAAGAGTACATACCTTTCTCTCTCATCCTTTGAAACTCTAAGCACACCAACTATCAGCACTAGATCACAAAAAAATATAGTTCTCCCCCTTAGACCAAGCTCCCTTCAAGAACCAACTCACATCATAATTCAAATAGGCCTATAAGATCCTTAGATTTGACCACTAGTAAATCACACTAGCTCCCCCTTAGACCACTACCACTTGAGAAATAAATAACTTATCTCCCCCTTTGCTAAACACTAAACTCAGACCTTTAAGTCTCCAAGAGACCTAGATAACACTGAAGCACACTTCCTTCTATCAAAAGATGTGATTAGACAATTGAATCCTCTCAAGTAAAAAGTAAATAGCTATAACTCAGTCTTTCTCCCAAGGTACCTAGATCCTTGGACCTATCACTAATTTTATAGTAACATAGCTTCCCCTAGGACCCTACTCCACAAACAAGGGCCATTCATATTTACATGACCTCTAAGAATAACTACCATTACTTTAAATAGAAACAAGAGCACCATAGCACTATGTAAGCTCACATACCATTACACTCAAGGCATCCTAAAGACTTCCAAAGGCACTTTAAGTATAGAACCATACTTGATTCATGCTTATAATAGACTAACCAACTCAGCTATAACTAATAAATCCACCCTTATTTGGAAAGATATCACAAAATTGATCAATTTCTCTAGTATGACTACTTACACCTCTTGTAACCTTAACTAGCCACTATAGAACTCATAACTCTCTATGTGTACACTTTAATATCATTAAAATCTATATCTAAATTCCATTACCATTCCCTCATAGACATGCCATGAATGAGTTCCCAATGCATCCTCCTTAGTAGACTTCCTTCTTTAGCCTACTAGCTAATTAGGCCTCCTAGAAGACCAAAACTTGAATAGCTTGAAAATTCTTACCTTAAGACCACTATAAAACTTGTTTCAGCTATCCATTTGGCCCTTTCAATTTATTTTAAGCTTTCAACCTCCAACTTCAAAGATAGACCACTTATCTAAACATGCCCAAATCACTAGGCCTTCAAAGCAACAAGTAGTCAAAATTCAACCTAAGCTGGATACCACACCTAGAGACCATAAAAAATAAATTCCATTCCAAATTTAAAGCCTTTAAGCCTTTAGGAACCATGATTTCCTTTACATTACCAAACACATGTTCTTGAGGAGAGAAGCCAATGACCATTCAAAATGCTCCACTTGGCACAAAATCATTCATCCACATATGAAACCACTTGTAACATGTTTTAAACACATGTGTAGACCTTACTAATCACATATTACTTCAAAAAACATTTTCATTTTTCAAGTGACCCTTGAAACCAAGCAAATTGGGTACACAGGCTCATTACTTATAGCAGGCACCTTGACCAAATGGTCAAAATCACACATGTGCATCTTAGGAGCATCTCCAATCTATCTACTCTTATTTGACATGAAAAAACCAAATTGAAACATCTATTAGTTACCTTTTATCCACCTTGAAACACTTAGATATCTATATTTACCCCTTCTAGGTAGTCATCACTACCAAAATAGGTCAACTCTTACTTTTGACCATAAAACTTGTATCTATGCTCATTAAGAACTTAGAATTCCTAGGAATGACTCATGGAAATATTACACAAATCAAATCCATCTTTCTCCTTCAAATCACTACCTATATCAAGCATCTAAAAATGATCAAAAATTCACTGTAAGACTAGGAGATCTGAACATACCTCTTATATAATAATCCTTGATTAGTTTTCTTGACTAACCTATAGGATCAATTAGACATCCTCAAGTATACTTAAACATCTTCATAATATGGCAAAAATCTTTTCTAGCATTCTTCAAATAACACAAGCCATTAAGATTCAAATCATAGATCATCTAATTCTAATAGAGCATGTCACAGTCTTCAACCTTTGTAGGTATCTTTACATCATACACAATATATTTAAATGTCAATAGACTACTACAAATCAAAACAAATCCTTCACAAATACATCTGTAGATTCCTTTTCAATAATAGAAGAACATTGTGATGCTACAATACATACTCATCTTAATAATACTATGAACTCCTTCATGATTATTCAATTATGGAAACAATACCTCTTAGACCACATTAATCTTCTTGAAGACTCTTCATATATACATAAAGAATCAACTTCAATAACCATTGTTTGGATTTCAAAAATTATAACTTGTTATCTGTACAACACTGAAACCATCTTAAAACTTCATGAACACCAATTCTTATATTGAAGAACATTGGTCCTGAAAGCTAATTCTTAAATCGCTATCTTTCACCTCTTGAGATAGCTCTTCAAATCTGATATTAAAGGATCAATCTCACCCTCATAGTTACGACTCAAAACTTATGGTATCTTTAGATATGCAATAGAGACAAAACAACATTCTTACAAGAATTTAATGATCCTCAAATCATTCTACCTTTCTAAAACATCTCATCTACAAGGTACACACTCAAAGGAAATTCTTGAAACAACATTCTTCAACTTCTATAGTAAGCACACTTAGAATTCTGATAAGAAACTTAGAATAATAGAAAACCTTCAAGATCACAAGCAATCTCTTTCAATCTCACAAACAATATTTTGAAGATACAACAATAAGAAAGATATTCAGAACTTCTATGACCCTATTATTATATAGGATTCTTTAAACCTCTTGATGCATCACACATGATTTCCAAGCACTCTTATAAACTTATAGATCTCAAATAGGTCTCATCGACATGCCTAAGGATCTTTAGCTTGATGATTAACTCATCCTTCACTTATAGACCTCTACCTACTTGCTTCACCAAGATGCCTTTACATACGTTTCTTATGCCACCTTAAAAAATCTATATCATTAAATTTAGGTTTGATCTTAGACTTGGATTCAACATAATTCTTCTACATTACAATATTCCTTCTTTGACAAACCTTCATGCTTGAATAACCATCTGTAATAGCAAACAAATCACCTTGGATTGAGCGAAGAAAAATCTAACTCTTGACATCCATCTTCATCTTAGAGAAACCTTCAAAATTCATCAATTTTGAAGGCACAACTCAAAAAACATGAAAAATCATAACAACAACAAGGCTACTATATTGATCATCACCAACTCCATCATCTCTACCAACAAGCTGACTAGGTAGATACCAATAACGAAGTTACTCATAACATCACCTTCTAAGTTGATTAAGCCTCAATAAGGACCATATCTTATACCAATTTATGGAATCATCTATTGAGAAGGGGGGAGTTAAATCAGTAGTTAACAATGCACATTTAATTTCATAAACTCATCAATCATACAACAACATGAACATGAAAGATTATATATCAAAACATGAACAAGATCATACATCATATGAACACATCATTTATGTGGGAAATCCTCTAGTGGGAGGAAAAAAAATCTTAATCCTAAAACAATATTGGACTATTGTCTTATAATATGAATAAAAAATACTTTAAACCATCACCAATTGATCAAGGAACATCCACCCCTCAATTTAGTCCAACTCTAACTAGACCTTTATCTAGCTCTAACTAGCAAGGAAGATACAAACCATATGTGATTAAGCACCCAATCAACCACATTTTTATCTAATGACCACCACTAATATAATTACTTCTACACCTAATGACTACCTTCTCTTTATTTAACACTTATATTCCCCTTAATAAACCATTCACTGAACCAAGTCACACTTTAGACTATTAGGTCTAATGACTTGCTAGCTCATGAATTGATACTTCAAACATGACTAATTATCTTCACCCTATAGAGGTCTTAAATGAACCATATCTACTCCTTAACTAATCTCTTTTCTTCCATTTAATTCACACTCTCTCTCACCCCTCCATAAATAGGCTAATTTGACCTTGTATATATATATATATATATATCACTCCATCATCTAACCCATCTTGGTCAGAAAAAATACTTCACATACTTGTATTACCATTATAAAATATTTTCACACATGTCATCAAGCCAATTTAAACAATCCATAGGTCATCCATACTTCAAAACAAGCTCAATCCTCCTTTAGATCTTAATTAGGCCTAATTCATTAGCCCTTATAGGTTGTTCACCACATACAACCATCTCCTTGAATAATAGCCATCACCAATGATTAAAATACATAAAAATACCTAAAATAGATAATTTATCACTCCTAAATTGGTCTACAACATCTGTAACTCTAATTCATACCTTGAACCAAGCCTTTTAGACTACTCACTAATAGGCCTAGAAAACCCAAAAACATAATCATATAGAACTGAATCATATAGAATATTTTATCAAAAAATCACCTAAAAGAAACATGGATATGTTCTTCATGACTTATATAACACATCCACATCCATTTTTTACCTTCACATATCTCACACTAGTCCAAACCAGCTCAAACAAACTAATTACTCAAACTGGTTATGCACACCAAAAACATAGCCAAAGATCTTTGACTACTCCAACCAAACTAGAGACAAACATAAAATACCAAATCCATGTAATTAATATATGACACTCATATATACCACCAAGGTCTTACTCAACTAGAAATATACTCAGAACAACTCAAACTAGCCTCTCTAAATAGGCCACTTCAAACTTCCTACAAGCTCCAAAAGCCAATCATGATGAACATGACATCTAACACTTATGAAAACACTTTATTGATATTATAATACATTCATGTTATCCTAAAACAACCTTACAATATTTTTAATCAGAAAATTCATATTCTTCAATGGCCACTTTGCTATTGTAAACCATTCTCATTGTCATGGGTTTCAATATCTTGTCTTACATAGACTAGTCATTTTGTGAGCTCCTTATCCCTATTTTATAAGAACCAATAACACTTAAACACAATTTAAATATGAGGGATAGGTATTTAAATAAGAACCAAACCATTTTTTCAATCCCTAAGAACCTAAAATCAATCCTTAAATAGGTCTCACTTTGACTAGCTTTTGTTCACTATTTGTTCCATTTCCACTCTAGCGACTAGTCAACTTAATTGACTTAGATATTTGACACACTGACTATTTATTTCCAAAACCAATCTATGGAATTAAATAAAAATTATTTGTCTTCAAGATCCACCAACTCTTATGCATTTACTCAGTCAACCCTACTTGTAGCAGTAAAATCTTTAGAAATAAGCATATTTTTGTACCTTTTACTCACTGCCCTGACACAACACTACCACCTGGTGATTACTAAAGAATATTTTATACCTTAAAATATTCAATTTTTGAAAAAAAATCCATTTTATGTCCTTCCTACCAAGCTCTTTCCAATCGTTCCATTATGAAGGTTTATAGAGGGTTTTGACTAGTTTACATTCTTAATGAATGTTCATAAAGCTCTACCCCTTAACACCTAAACCAATGATTTTAAAAATTTATAAGGTTACTTACCCAAATAATCTAAATATTTCATCTTCCCATGTAGACCTTGCACATGCCAACAATCATGAGAAACTTCCTCTTGGGCTCTTTGCACTCATTTCTATCACCATTTGAAGCTTTTAAACCAACTTTTTAACTTTGTAGCTCAATATCTAACCTTAGAACTTATAAACATGTTTGAATTTTTTTTATCAACTATCTCTCATGAAAAAACAATCTTCACCAACCTAAAAACACCCTTTGACCCTTCACAAGGCTTCACAGCCCACCTATGCAAACTAAGCCAATGGCCATACTATCTTATAGACCACTAACCACCTCTTGCAAACCATAACCTAACCTCTTAGCACCCTATACATGTCTAACATGCATATTTAAATTATACTAATCTCCTCATCATTATATATCTCTCAAGGTATTGAAAACCCCTTAGGAAACCACATATGGTCAAGCCCACAAGGCATAAGATGACTTGCACTCCACCTGAACACCACCTGGACAGACTCCAATTTCTCTTTCAACCATATGGACATATGATGTAATCTCTCTCTGCATGCTTCATGACATCAACTAATGCTTATATATAACCAACTTCTCCCATAATCTTTGACTAGTAACCAAGACTAAGCTTAGCACTAAGATCATGCATATTAGACCAAGAGCACTCTCATGCCACTTTGTCATCACCAGTGCCACATGACATCAATGACAACAAATCACTGCCACCAATATTCAAACAAAAAGGTCTAATTTTAGACACTATTAATCCTCTACACATTTAAATACATACAATAATAGTAACTACACATCATGTGACTTGTTAAAGAGTATACTACTCGCATAAAACATGGAAGAGTAAGGTGAATATAAGGATAAATGATTATCAATTGTCATTCAACTATGTAATACTTCACTCACTTAGTTAAGAAGTTGAGAACTCAAAAATTAGTTTGATATATTTTCTTCGAAGGCAAAAATATTATTCAAAATAGTAAGGATAAATCATACCATATATGGATTGTTTTCAAATCCAAAAGTGGTTACTTATATAGAGAATTGTGAAGAGAGAGAGAGAGGGGTGTAGTATATGAAGATTAAAAGGTGTCCATGTGAGTTAAAAAAATAAAGGTGTTAAATACCAATCATAAATAGACATCTAAATCCATGTGTCTCACTCTTGAAGATGCTCCAACCCTCCATGTGGTTTAGGAGTTAGAACTTTGCTTGACACCTTCAATAGCTTCATGAAAACTACACTTACTTGTATAAGAAAAGTGAAATATGGACTCATACATTATGAATTTTTCACTAATTACTTCATACCAACTCATTTGACACCTACCATGCCTTAGAAAGCTTTTATTATCTAACATTTATTCATTCATGTGCATATGTGTCTTGGAACTCTTAATTTCCCATGCCTAGCATTATCTAGGAGGCCTAAAAATCAAATTTATGTTCTTAAAGTCTCTATATCTCCATATATGGTCTAAAAATATGTTATCATACCTGAAACAAACCATTTTGGTTCTTGGATAAATTCTTAGGACTCTATTTTGCTCAACAAGTTCTTACTAGGCCTATTTTCCTTATAGCCCTAAAAACCTAAAAACCTCCATGTGTAGGAGATTTTATAAATGGTAATTGGATAAAATGAATATTATATTACGCATTATGTTCTTACATCTTCATGTCAATTTTCATGTCTTAAATCTGAGTGAAAGTCCATCTTTTATGCCTTTCTCTTTCTTGAATTAGGTCTTAATTAGGCCTCCTTGACTAGAACCCTATTTTCTTGATCTAGACCTTTCCCACACAGGTGAAATAACCAAAAATTATTTTATTGACTTTAAATAATATATAAAAAACCTCCATGTCAGGTTTTAGGTCCTAATACCTTGTGGAAGTGTGAGAATCATGAAATGACCTTGCCACCTAGTCTCATTTTAGGCCTGTTTGAGTCTACCTTAGAAAATGAGCCTTATTTGACAGCATAAATAATTTATTTTGAATATTTTTGGGCTTTAATATTTATTAAACATCCCAAATTACATCATAAAATTATTGTGAAGTTATCACTTTCTTAGAACACCTATAAAACACTAAAAAAAAAACAAACTATGGAATTTATTACATTCCATACAACTAAAAGTATGGAAAAAGTACATTTGTATAACCTAATTATATTTATAAAAAATATAAAATATTTATTAGGATCAAAATATTTTTTTGGATGTGCTTTATATGTCCATTTGTCTTGACTAGTCAATATCAGGGTTTTATAAGGGTTTAAGACTTGTTTGGGGTCTTAATGATCATTCATAAAGCACCAACCACCAATTGACATCATTACACTTATATAACCTTATTTAATAAACCCCCAAAAAAATATTCCAAATGTCTCATATTCCCATGCAAAGTGTGAGATATGGTGTGAATGTGTTAAGTTGCTCTTCAAGTGGCAGACTTATCTTTCTTGAACTTGAAAGAGGTATGATTTATGTTTTGGGATTCAAAAATAAATCCAATTATTGGGAGATGTTAAAAAACCTCAAAAAAATCATTATAATTATTATACATTCATTGTAAATTATTATTTCCCCACTATATGCATTTGGTACACTAGTCAATAGTCTTTGGGTTTAAGGCATGTGACCTTCCCTCTAGCCCTCAAGGGAATTTGGATTAAAAATAGAGGTTTTATTTAATTTCAAATTTTAATTATATGAAAAATATGTTTATATATTTCCTTAAGTGACCTTAATTTGGTTTGACATGTTTATCTTATATTTTGGGTTCAAATATACCCCTTGGTCTCAAGATTGCCCCTTGCCAATAGAGTGAGCAAGGTCTGAGATAAAATAGTGAGTATGTTTTCTACCTATATGGATTTGAAGTGACAATGGATATATTTATTCACTCATAACCATTCATTTTATCCATTAAAAAAGTGTATTTATGCCTATGTAGGCCTCAAAACATTCATATCTCTCATGATTGGACTTTGATCTGCCTATGTGTATCTTAGGCTTGTTTACCCTAGAACATAGCTTATATTCATTTATCTCCTATCATTATGTCTAAGGATCATATGATATTTTAATTATATTATGAAACCATTTCATATGTATTTCTTCTCTCATATTTTATCTTTTCATGCTAGGCATAAAACTCTTACTCAACCAAGCAAGCAAACATGTGTGTGAAGATTAGACTCATTAGCCATAGAAAAGACTTTTAAAATTTTCACTTTTGTTATCATATATGATTTTTTAAAATAGGTGTTGATAAAACTATTAAAATATTCACCTAATATCCTTCATCTCTTTTGACCTCTCACAGGACTTCCCCTTCTCAAATGAAGTAAAAACACTCTTGAAGAGTAGGCAGACCTGTAGGTTACCTTTTGGCTATGTGTAGAGGCTTTAAAATCAAATTTGACAAATATTCTTCATTTTTAATTTCGTTTAAAAATGAAATTATTACCTATTATCAAACTAAGGTAGAACTAAGAACCTCTCATACACCTCTACCCTTCCCTTTAAGCTTATGAGTAGTCTTCTCCTCACTAGAAACTTATAAGTGTTCCTTTTAGGGAATTCTATGTACTAGATTTTAAAATATAAATTTGTCACTAACATGGTGATTGAAGGAGTCTAAACCTCATAAAATTCTCATTATCAATGTTTTATAATCTTTTTCTATTACTTCATGTCATTTTAAACCTTTTTATCTTCCTAATTCTATAAATAGTCCTATAGGTGGCCTTTAGGATAGTTTGAGTAATTTAATGGTTTCAAGGTATTTAAACTCCAATGTAGATCATCTCAGTAGCTCTTTCATGTGGTTGACATATTAGGATTTTCTAAATTTATTGAAACTCAAAACCTCACCAATATCACTATTCAAAACAACATCTTTAAAGGGCGGCTTTAGGTGTGTCTTAGGCTTTTTAGCTTAGTTCTTTGGTTCTATTTATTTCTTAATCACTTGGGTGCTATTTGATGGGTTATGACACTATCTCCATCTACATTAACATTAATTTACACTATCCTGGATTTTTATTTATTGATCTAATGTTGACTTTGGTCCAAAATGAGGACATATAGGCTTGGGGCCTATTGATATCCTTTTTCTTGTTTAAGGGATATAAAATCCACTTGTTAAATTTTGAAATTTTAGACACTATCATCTTCATCATACATATATATCACTTCTTCAATGGTATACAAAGTCTATGACAAGCACCATGTCACCTTTTCCAACATCACTATCTAACTAGTCTATATGAATTATA
This sequence comes from Torreya grandis, assembly GCA_037957365.1. NCBI lineage: Eukaryota > Viridiplantae > Streptophyta > Pinopsida > Cupressales > Taxaceae > Torreya > Torreya grandis. Next base: position 314,429 of record JARHVA010007775.1, read on the forward strand.
TATAGTCAAGCAACTTATAACCTTGTTTGAGAGCATGTTTTTATTGAAACTTAAAAAAAAAAAAAAACTTCAATACTACTAAATTAGATCAAATATTAGTCTCACCACCATTCTGATTAAACATGGCACTCAGAACAATGGAAGACCATTTATGAATTATACTATGCATTTCAAGATCAAGGTATATGACATTTATTAAATAATCAAAACAAAGATATGTTTATAAATAGAGGACATATGGAATTTGGGAGAGTGAGGATATTGTTTTATGAAAAATGGAGTTTTATAAACCCCTAAAATTTACCAACACCTTAGGCAAATAAAACTTGCAGTAGGAGTAGGTGAAACACTTTGTACATCAAGACCACTTTCCTTCCAAGACAATACACTTAATCTATATTATTTTTATAATGAAACCATAATTAAAAGGATATATTTTACCTCTATAAACATCCCTAAAACACATTCCTCTCCAATGAACTATAAAGTGGATAAATAGATGTAAGAATAAACCCTACTTGGATGGATAAGACATAGTGACCTGATATCACTCTTATAGATTTTTCATAAAT
>JARHVA010007775.1:322500-610871 GCA_037957365.1 Torreya grandis
ATGTTTTATATCATTTAATGTGTTTTATTTTGTCTCACAAGGTTGAGGTATATATCTAGTGTGTTGTGATTGAGGAGATTTTTTGGAATTTAAACCCTTTTGAAGTAAGTCTTGTTTACTAGTTGTCCATTTTCTAATTGTATGTGATTGTTGATTATTATATAATTGTTGATGTTGGTGTGTTTTAGTGAAGTGTTTTTAAAAAAATGTTGTGATTTTTTGTTTTCCTTAGATATAAAATTTGGGAATTAAAATTTCTATTTTCATCTAATATTAATTATAAAAATAATTAATCTATCAAATGACCCAAAAAGTGTAGTGATTTAATGACTCTAAATAATGTTAATTAATTATAAAATAATTAATAATTTAATGAACTCAATTAATTTCCTATCTACCCCAAAACATAAAATATACAACCAAATCCATGTGGGATAATTAAAAATGTTTTATTTTCCATTAGGATATAGGGTCCTGTAAAATATTATATAAAATAAGACAATATGAAAAATGATAGCAAATAGTGAAAATAGTATGACAAAATTTGGATGGATAAATTTCACTACAACAAAGTCATGCCCTAGATTGGTATGATCAACCTATGTGTAATAATTTTTCTAGTTTATAAGACTTAGTTAATGCCTTGGCTTATTAGTTTCAAACTAAGGATCTTATTGAAACTAGGTTATCCCATTTCATTAATTTTAAACACTCAGAAATTGAAACTACCTAAACATACATTAAATTTTGGAAAGGCTTATCTAAAAAAAATGAGCATAACATGTCAGAAGACAACCTCTTCCATCTATTAATTAAAACTCTTAATTCTATAAACTAATATAGAGTCATGTCTCTATCTCCAAAGTCTTTGGAAGAATCTGTTTATCAACATAATTCCAAGATTTATTCATAGGACAGTTAGATCCTTCTCATCCTACAATGAGAACTTATATGCTTTTGAGATATAAAAACAAACATGCTACCAATGATGTTGTTATAGACACTTATCTTTCTATACATTCCATCCATTTTATTCTTCCCAGTGGCTCAAATGAGGTGATCATTTCCCAACATCTCATATAAATTCCCTTTTATCATCCTCCATCTTCATCATCATAAATAAAAAATATTGACATTAATAAACCTCTTTCCCTATTATAAGTACACAAAAATATTCCTAAACCTTAATTAAGATGACTTCACCCTATTTTCCCTACCACACATTGGGATGATCCAATATAAATGTTTATATCACACAAGTTGTGGATATTCTCATGAAACATGTGGAAAACATGGTTGTTTTTATCTTGATTTTCTCCTTGTTCCTAAATTAGATCATGAAAACATGATATAAGAATGTCAACAAGCATATGATAAGGTGACTAAATCAAATGATTCAAAATTTAAGCATGGTTCTCATAATCAAGGTAATATTCACCTTGCCATTATTAAATACTCACTTCCAAATCATGAATCTACTACTACTAAACCTCGTTCCTCTATAGTTTTGGAAGCTTCCATTGACCCCAAATCTTTAATTAATGAAAAAAATGTGGTCAATATGAATAAAATGAGGTGTGTGGTTTCTTAAATTTATTCTTATCGACATTCTACTAATAATAACTTTACCACTTACTAAACTAATAAAAACATATCCATCTCATATTAGGGATGTTGAGTATATGAATGTTACTACCACCTCATGTCTTGTGACTAAATCAACCATTTTATTATAGTCACCCACATTAACACTTATTAAAACTATATGAATCACATAAATACAACATATTATTCATTTCAAAACTATATCTAGAAACCCAATATAATTTTTTTAATTTCATCCTTATATTGATATTACATTAAACAACTCGATGCAGTTAACTATTATAAGATATGAACCAAATGCATCACCTAGTTTGATAGAATAAATAATTCCTAAATCTAAAATAATTACATTGGATAATCCTATATAACCACATCAACTAACTTGATATAATCAACAATTCTTGGATCCAATTAAACTATATAAACCATACTAATATAGTCTACCAAATCTAGGACATCTACATTAAGTATATTGATACAATTAACTATTTCTATATCTGACCCAACTACATCACCATACTCAAAGTAACCTATTTTTTCTAGTTATATTACTAATACATCAACCAAATTGATTCAAGTAATTTCTAAATCTCATATGCAACAAACTACATCAAACAGTTCAATACAGTCTGATCCCCTTTGCCAAACTACACTAGCTAATCCAAAAAGACATGGTTCCATCTATTCATAGTTTAAATTTACTTGAACCCCTCCCTCAACTTAATTACTTAAATATTATACAACTTTATTTCATTCCATCTTATCTCCATATGAATATGATGTATGGGACCTCATTGTAGAATTCTCTCAACTCCTATCTCAAATGGATTTTCTTGAGCTCATTCGAACTTCCCTCATCATCTTAATCTCTTGATGCAATTTTTATTAAAAATTAATATCCCCTACACTCCAACTATAGTGACATAAGCCACTTTTTCTATGTCTAAGGATAATATTCTAGAATAATGTGAAGATATGTCCATCCATGTTGATAATAATTTGGATACCTATCTTTCACTTAAGTTTTGTATTAATTCTATGATTTCATAAAAAAATTACTTCATGTGGATGACCCTCCTCTATTAATTATTGTTTAATTATGTGATATTAAATTTAAGCATATCTTTATTGATGAACGGTCAAGAACTTATTTCACCTCCCTCAACCTCGTTAATAATCTTAAATCTACCCAAAACACATGTTAGGGCTATCATCAAACACAAATTCCTCCTCTTGGTTGTGTTAGGATCAACATCATAATCCCTACCATTATATTTTCTTAAATTTACATTATCCTATAATATTTTACTTAGATAACCTTGGACACATCACATGAGAACCATTGTCTCTATAGCATGTCAATTTATTAGATTTTCTCACAATAGTTTTATATACAAGATTCAAGAAGATATGAACCCTTATAATTTAGATAATTCCAAGAACATTTTTTTCTAAAAATTCTTGTCATTAAACATTTTTCTATAATTCCCTTTCATAAATACCAATTATTTAAATATCTCATCAATTCTAACCAAGGTTACAATGGACATCCTGAACTTATGGTATAAATACCTCCTAACATAATATATTTTTATGATGACAAGCTCAATGAGATCAATATTAAGATAATAACCTCTAATCTTCCTTATAGTATTATCGATGAGTTACCTCCTTTCTGACCTCATTCTCACTATAAATTAGCTGACAAAATTCTTGCTTCATTACTCATGCATAAAAATTAAACTCATCATTATTACCTAACTATGAGAGTAATTTATTACTTCAATATAAATCTTCCTACACTTAATTATGATTATTGATTATCTAGATGACTCAATCTTATTTTGTTATGCTCAAACCAAGGATGCATAAATTATTCCTTATCGATCTACTTTAAAACATATTTATGAGTGTACCTTAAATTTAAATCATGTTCATTTAGTAGATTCAGTTCCTTATCCTACTATTAAACATAGAATTAATTAGTATATTAATGTTCATGGGTTTGATATAGAGTAGGTACTAACATCTTCCAATTTTATTGTAGTCACTTATTAGCCTCTTCAGAGTATGCTCCTTGATTATTCCATGATGAGACAATATGGGTTCGCTATATTTTATGATCTTTTTAGTAGCCTTAGCTCTAATATTTCAACCACATTACTTAGACATACACTAAAGATATCTCTTATGAATTCAAATCCTACCTAGGAACGTACTCATAGATGTACTTATTATGATGATATATTTTATGATGTATTACCCATGTCAAAGCTTCACTTTCCACCTAGATGATTGGCATTTGATTCATATTATGAGTTTCATAAGATAGATGGTCATTAGCTTATTTTTTTCAATTATACCAGATATTCTTAGCACAATAGCAATAGATAAAGATATTTTTTCCTACCAAAGATAATAGACCTCCCTAGTCAATTCCTCCTAGGTACACTTATTATTTTGATAGAATGTCTACTTATACTTCCACATAATGAATAAAAATTATATATTACATTGATAGTGCTTCATCTTGAAGTAACACATGATTATAGTTATAATACCATGCCGCTTTATAATATATATCATGAGTATATCCCCCAACATGGGGAAGTAATTTTTTTTTGCATCAGTGTGTTACACATCATACAGAGAAATGTAGACTACTCTAGTAGTATTTTCATGATTTTCCATGGCCTACACCTTCATATTAATAATAAAATTATCAAGAGCATTATCAGATGAAAGGTCATCATTCTTATTGAACAACACATATTCACATATCAAAGGATACTAGACACACTGATAGAGGTTCCTCACATTTATTATCCCTCAAAGGAGGCATCATGACCTCATAATTATTATTTACATTCTCATAATCTATCCATAGAGATAATGCATCAATGCGTCCTTGCATGACTTTTAGTGAAAATATATGATACTATGATTAGATCTAGATTTTAGTTACAACATGACTTATCTAATCTTATTTATGATGTATGTCGAGAGATATAACAACATTTTTGAGTACATATTTTTGTTATATCATTCATTATTTACATCATAATATGATTATATTTTATATTTACATTTCATTATAAGCATTTTTGATTCCTTATTATTTATATCTTTCTTGTATTATTGTCTTCTTTCATTTCAACACTTTACTTTTTTGCATCTACTTTATATTTATGACTTATTGATTACACAATTGTTTCCTTCATTTGATACTTACTTTTATCCTTTTGATTTATGGGTAACACATTTTGTTCTTTTTTATTACCTTTTCTTTTTCAATCTTTTTTATAATTTTATTAATCCTTTATATTCCCAATTTAATAAGATGATTACTACTCACATTAGTACTTATGCTAGATATTTTGTAGATTAGTAAAACTTTATAGTGACTTGCATATCTATCATACCACATACCACTTTAATGATACTACTTTACAACTTTGTGATTAGCTAAAAATTATTCACATCATTATACCACTTATTACATTGTTGCATCTTATATGATCCCCATCTTCCCTTTATTTCACATAATTTGAGGTACATAGAGGTCAATTTTAGGACTTCACACTAACTTATTGTAAATTTTAAGAATTTTTAGATAGTATGGTATTTTGGTACTCTTATCTAATGACTAAGTGTAATATATCATGTTTTAATCACTTAATTCATTCGTTATTAGTTTTTAGAATCTGTGTAGAGAAAAAATAGAAAAATCCATAAAAAATAAAAATCCATATCATAAAATAAATAAAAATAAATGTCCAAAAGTTAAATAAAATATTAAAATTAAAATCAAAACAAAATACATGGTATTCATTTGGAACATAACTTATCCTAGTTGAATGTCAAACTCCACAGTTGTCCTCATGATAGAGGTGAGGTCCATTGGGATGCAGTGGGATAGTAAAGTGGGATAGGATGTCTTATTATATCATATACTATCCAATACCATCTAATTTATCACACAAGTAACCAAAATTCATAGAATATTGATAAATCTATAAGGGGTCTTAAGGAATTTGGAACATGGTATGGGAAGGTAGGAACATTTAAATTTACATGCATAAGCCTTCATGAAATGATCTATGCCCCTAAACATATTACCCCAATCTTTATGTCTAATAGTCAAGGTGTGTTAGGTCTTTGATGTCAAAAAATGTTAACACTTATGTACTTTTTTGGTGTATCTCATTATTTCTAAGGATATCCATATCACCATGTGGAACCTCACACTCTATTACATCATACTATCTCCAATATTCTACTTTATAGGCATCACATTTATTTGATCACTTTCTCGATCACATTTCCTACTTACACCTTTTGGTTGGCCTTTTTGAGTTACAATGTAAGACCTTAGATATGACTGATCCTTCCTCACAAATACCTACCTTATAACTCCCCTTGGATTAGTTTTTGAGTTCTGGTATAATACCCTCACATTTTCCTCATAAACATATTTACACCACTTTTTCATACCATCTTATTTATATCATTCACATGTAATTAGGTTTTAATAATTTGTACGTTACACACTAGCACAAGCACTACTAGTGAGTCATCATTATTTATATCTTCCTATTTTAAATTTCACATTATTGACTCCACAAACTTATCTTACCTTTGGCATTAATTGATTTATCACTTTCTTAGATGCCCTTCTTTGTATATGTTATTTTCATCATTATTTATAATTTGGAATTCATTGATTTCATCTACTAATAGTTATTTACATATCTCATTTGATTTAATTTGTTTTACATTTATTCTATGATTTACTTTATTTTATATTTCAAAAAATTCTATCAATGACTTTTTTCATTTTTATATTTTACATTTGTCAATATTTTTTAACATGCATTGCCTCACATTTGTTAAAAAATAATAAAACATACATCCTACATTTTATCATAGAATAATAAATCACAAAACATGTGATATAAATAAAATATATAATTGAGTCATATTTAAACACACACACATAGAGACACACGCCCGTGCGTGTACACACACACACGCGCGCACACACACACACACACACACACACACACACACACAGAGAGAGAGAGAGAGAGAGAGAGAGAGAGAGAGAGAGAGAGAGAGAGAGAGAGAGAGAGAGAGAGAGAGAGAGAGAGAGAGAGAGAGAGAGAGAGAGAGAGAGAGAGAGAGAGAGAGAGAGAGAGCACTCAAAATTTAGTACATCACAATATAAAATGATACAATATAGTAAAAAAAACTCTAAGGCTAAGGTCCACCATGTACATCTAACTTAGGACATGTTATACTTACCATATCATCCTATCTAAACTATCCACTCTTTTATAGCTATTATGGAGATAGTGTCCATGACTGTATCCCCTAGACCTACCCCTATAAATTGGACACCTATGCATGTTAACTAGCTAGCTATGACTATATGAGTGGATATATCCTAAACTAGCACCTACCATGCCTATATCTGTCCTTGGGCTACTCCTATTGGTGATACATATTAAGCTCCATATTACAACCATTGCATCTCTCGATGAGATACCCAGACTAGTCTAAACCAACTTGTATATCCCAAATCTAACATAATAAATTGATCTCCCAACTAAGTAATATGTTGTTTCAATAACATGCCATCTAGATATCATGGTGGATAGTCTCTAACATGGCCCAACATCATACTCATTTACAATAGCATCTAAAAAATCTAAACCAGAATAACATTAGATCTCATATATAATCCAAAAACCTCAAACATTCATTTAACATATATATCTATATATCCAAGTATAACATGATTTATAAACATAACATAATTTACTCACCCATAGTAGTATCATCAACTCAAGCACCTAATATCTCCTAGGTGTCATGACTTTGAGGAGGTGTAAAGCCTCTATACTATCCTAACTAAATGAAATGATAATGTTTTTCCTTACTACATATTTGATATACTATAGTCTATCTGATTGATGGCTAAGATGTAGGATCCCCATACTATAACTATAGCGAAATTTTTAGCCATGGAAGATGTTACACATAATGATGCCTATATACCCAAACAGGTGGTTGTTTTAGTGTCTTCTGATACTCCTCATCCTACATTAGACCTTCATTGATACCCCCTATGATACTATATTGCATCCCTATGATAATTAGGTCATATAAACAATATCTTGATAGGTACACATTTTACTCCCACATCTTGTTTCTTCCTTACATGATGAGCCAAATTTGATATGAACATCAAATTAGTTATGGATGTGTCATCCCAAACTAACCTTGTATAGGATAACATAGTTAAGGATATATCCACCATAGGTAACTCCCTATGATCTTAAATAATGTTTGTTCCTATATAGTGGATGATCATGATGGCCAAGAATCCATATTGTCGACATATGGTTTCAATTTTTTTTTTTACATTACACTATCTACAACATTAGTGCATGGAAAATAGGATGCATAATGTGATATTGTACCCACCTCTCTACTCGTCTAATGGAATCGTCCATGACATGGAGAGACTTTGTCAGTCTATACATATGGACTTACTCATTAATCCATATCTTAAAAATAATAACAAGATCCATAATATATTTACCTCTCAAAATAATATCATAAAAATCATCCATTAACTGCACCTAAATCACCAAACTGAAATCATATAATATGCCATAATATAACATAGACTAACACATGTCTATAATATACAATAGAACTATCCCATATGACTTATGATATATCACCCAAGTTTACATATGTCCAATAATCACCTTTAAGATATATCAAATGATAAATAAATATACATCAAATAGCTCGACACACAACCCTTGATCATCAAATCTATATGATCTTATATCCCACATATTTAAGGTCTTATTCTCATCATAGGAATCTAGAGAATTTTACACCATCAATGTTCCCATAATAGGTATGCCCAATATATCTTAGACATCCTCCATGGTGATAAACACCTCAATGGTATCCACATCTAGCACCCACTAAAAATTATCAGTTAGTATTTCCCATGATCATAAGAACATTGTGAATAAATCTACACTCAATGGAATGTTATGCATTTCCATGATATTTCCAAATCCAATTGTAGTTAGATGAAATTGATTGATTCTTGAGAGTCACTCCAATAGATATGGTAACCAATCATGTCACTAAATAATGTCAAATAACAAAACAAAAATCATTTAAATATAAAAAAACTGAAGTATAATAGACGTAAAACCAGCTTAATCACTTTTATTTTGAAGTTAACTAATCCATATACCATATACCTTACAACATTGTCTATTTTATTTTCTATACAATATAATTCATTTACCTTAATACCTCATCCATATATAATTCAACATTATATCAGCCATGACTTACTATATCAATGTTTTTCATAAACTACATCATCTTTCACATAAAACATCCACCATTTTATTAACTAATTAAGTGAAGCTAAATTATAATTGCATTATAAATAAAATATGCCATCAAATACTCTCTCAATTTTCTACTACATTGGCCATGTTCCATGGCATCATCCTGATTTAGCTCAATTACATCATCCAACTTAAATGGTATCATCTAGATTAAATTGATCTTGTTTTTTAACTACATTGGCCTAGCTAATACCATTCAAAATATGCAGAGGTTTTCCATTAGGTGATAATAAATTCCCTTGAACTATATTTTTATTTTTCATGCATAATTATTTCCCCATCCTATTTTCATCTCTAAAATTATAACTGTTTTCATAAATTTTATTACATAAATTTTCCCATCCTTATTTTTCCTAATGTAGTTCATTTTTATCCAAAATTCTAAAAATTAACAATTACTCTATCTTGTACTTGTACCACACTAGATTAATTTATGATACATACACTATCTCATCCTCTTCCTCATGTGTGCTCCATAATCTCTCACTTTTATAGATTTGGATACACAAATCAATAGTTTTTAAATATAGAAAATTTGTAGATGAATAATTATTTTCCCTTTTATAGTAATGTTTTGTAATATTTAAACATTCAATTATTTACTGATAAATTTCATGTTTTTATGATATATGTTTTTATATAAGTCCTTTTCATGAACCTAAATAATCTCTAAGATATTATTAATATATATATATATATATATATATATTTATTATTGCTAACAATTTTTTTTTAAAAAAAATGGATTTTTCTCTTATTTTTCAAGTCCATCTTTTACTCTACACAGTGGGTGCCTCTCTTCATATACTACACATTCAACCTCTTTTCAACATCAATAAGGCAAGTTAACGTACGTAGTTACATTTTATATACTTTCACATATTTTTCACTTTCTAATACATTTAGTTAGCTCAATTTTTTTTTGTTATCTTCTTTCTTGAAGCACCATTCCATGTTACACTCTAGTGACACATGATGAGCTTCAGATGGGGCATATGTATACACATAATATTTATGAAATTTATCATTTACTGATGATTTACACTTTGAATCAACATGTTTATTTTCAATCTCCCTAAGAACATGCCTTAAATGGTGCATTAGGAAAGTGGTGGGTAGGTCATTAGTTCTTTGTAAAAGCTATTATTCATTATTTATCATTATTTAATTCATTTTACCTTCCTCAAATTTGACCCTATAAGTTATATCCTTCCTAATTTAATATTATAACTAATTAACACATATATATTCTTACTGTATCATCTTGTTTAATGTAGTTACAAATAATATCTATCTTATCCCAACTACATCGATTAGATTGATGTGGTTCCAAAATTTATAGCATAAGATTTGTAAATATGTTGGCTTGGCCAACATAGTTTGAGGTTAGTTAATACACTTAAAACTAAATTATTCTTAAGGATAGCATCAAACAAATATTTAGGAGGGATTAGGATCATCGACCACTCTAAATACTAATTACCATTATAATCCAAAAGATACAAACATTAATTTTTAAATGTTTTTGTTCACCCTTCTTCCTTATGTCTACATTTAAAGAATTTATTTCTTAAATATTTTGTTGGAGGTAAATATTTTTGAGTCTTGGATGTAATAGGGAGATTCATTTTACACTATATCTTAATTTAATAATTTATATCCTTATAACCAAAAAAATATCTTGCATAGCACCATTGGCCAATGGGGAGATTAAGACTCAATATGTCTTATTCAAGGTTAGTATATCCTAACCCTAGATATTTATTATTTTTATATTGAAGTTACAAAAGATCTTGGTTCATGAATGTGTATTTCCTTGTTTGAATAACCTCTACACTTAAACTTAATGTAGTTATAAGATTATTCAAACTCTCTATTTATCCACATTAGATAGTTTAGGGCCCAATTTCACTACCATTGGTCCTTGTCCATTTTGATATTTTTCCAACCCCCATTACTTACATTTTTGATTATGACATTACTTACACAACAAAATACCAATATATAGATTTTTTTTGTGTTGATTTCTTAAAGGCCTATGAACCCTTTCTATTTACATTGTGTTTTAGGTGACTTTATTTCTATGTTTTTGGATCCATTTTGTAATATCTCAATTCATTAAGTATCAATGGTCTCTCTTTGATTTACCCTCTTTAAGTATAGATCTTTAGATATGATAGCTTTATGTCAATCCTAGATCTTTTCATAAAATAATCATGTCGCTATAGAATTATTACTATCCGAAGAAGGTTTCATCACAAGCACTAACATGAGAAATCACTCTAAAAGAGTGAGAATGTAAAAAATATACCAAATAATCATGACTAAACTAAGACAAACTAAAAAATGTGAAAAAATTAACTATAGGTGATTCCTAAAATTCACAAGGGAAACTAAGAATAACTTTAAATCAACCCAAAAAGGGGGGAAGCTAAAAATACTAAAAAATAAAAACCCAAAGGTGATACCTAAGATCCATAAATGAAATGAAGATTAAATGTAAAGTTATATAAACAATATAAATCATACATTATGAATTTTAAATCACTAAAATGTAAAATATGATCATATAACCAAGACATGTACAACAAGCATAAAAATCCTAAAAATAATAATATGAAATCCAATAATATGATAATGTCAAGTAAATGATATGAAATAATTACCTTCTCACAAGTGTCATCAAAGGTATTGACATACATCATCAATAACACTATTAAATCTTATTCTGATTGATATCAGACCTATATGATAAAAGGAGAAGGTTTTGGGGTCTCTTGATGATAATACTCAATATATGGAATATGTGGTGTAATGGAACACACATCTTAAAATATAAATTATGATTATGGTCATAGTGGAGGTGTCTTATCCATCCTAGATGGACCATTTAATCATTACTAATAACCCTCTTTAAGGACCTTGAAAAGTATTTGAAATGCCACTAGATAGATCAACACATATCTATGGGATGTGTATAACACTAATGCCAAATATAGTACACTTATTCATGTTTAGGGATGTAGTTAGGTATAATATTTTCAAGTGCATTTTTGGTAAACTAATAAACTCAACTGATTCATGATGAAGTATATCTAGATACTTTTGAATATTTTAGTAGTGAGTTGAAGAGTGCATACTAGTATCTTTTATGGAATAAGAATGTATAGGATTAGTGAACTAATGTGGTTTAATATCCTTGGTAAGATTTGGGCCTTATGGCTTTTTTGTGTTAAAAATAATAGATAATATTTATATTATTGAGTTGAATGATCAAATACCTTATAAAACACATAATATGGTTCATATAATGTGTGGGTAGGCATGGTGCCAAATCTAACATGTGTGAACAATTGTATTGGGGTCATCTAGAATATTTTCAAATAAATCTTTACTATTGTGAAATAGAGTAGTTGAGTAAATGTGATATTATTGCTTTATATATCTATGATATGCTAAACACCATTTTTCTAAGTGATTGAATATTATATGAAATGAATAATATGGTGCTAATATTTTTTTTGAGGTATCTTCGGTGTGGTCCATATAAGTGTGGCCAACATATTTGGAGGAATAAATCTTCATTTATTGGGAAATATAGTGAAATAATAGGGTCTGATCATATCATGATCATTGAACATGATTTAAAGGGGATACAATATATTAGTAACTATGCATTCATTAAATATTGGAAAATGATCCATATCATATGTATGAACATTAATTAGAGGACAAAAAATGTTGGGTATGTTAGAAGGAGAGATTGATATAACAATATACATTAATTTAATGTAATAAAATGAATATTTCTTGAAAGAGAGGCAAGGAGGGGAATGATATTAGAGGATTTATGCACCCTCAGCTTGGGAATAGACAAATATGTATGGGTCATCTAATGTGTAATCATCAACATAATCAATAGTGGTAATATTTATGTTAACAAATTATAACACTAAGTCATTAAGGTATGTGTTGAATGTGGACATATTTGAATGACCATATGAGTGGGAAACTCATCAATCATATTCTTATAAGAATAAGATCACAAATTGGGAAGAAATTTATCTATGATGTTATAGGTAAGGTATGATGTTTTATTTAATAGACTAATCTGACAAAGATTATCATCATAAAAATTAATGAGGTTTGGTGTAATATTTCCCACGAGATTAAGTGACCACTATACCAATGTTTGATTTGACAAGATAGTTCAAACATTGATATTCGAGTAGGAGAATTTTAGGTAAAGGCTCAAGAGTTGTGTTGATTTAGTTTTTATACACAGCAATGAACCTTATGAGGTAGCCTCTAAATTTTTAGTATCAGTGATAAAAGGTTCACTCCAAGGAATCAGTTATATGGTATTTGGTTTTATAAAAAAACTAGTGTAATAATAATGAGTGGAAAAGTTTATTACCTCATATGGCTCTAATATGATGTGATTTTAGACATAATTGATATGGATGGATACATGGAAATTCTAACCTAAGGTGGGAAGGATCAAAATAAACTCAAAATGTAAGAAGGGTAGGTCAGGAAAGAAGGTTTTGTGAATCCAGATAAGATGAAACATTGCTAGACTAGATCTTGAACTATGGGTTGGAAAAGTGGGTAAATAACTAAGGTTTTATGCAAGTCATTATTACCACATGGAAAATTATGAATAATTAACATTCTAAGGAAACAAGAATATAATGAGCATTAGTTCACTTAATCAATTTTTGTTGTATTTATGAGATTATAATTACACATATACAAAGGGATCTTATGATCATTACACACAAATTATTCAAATTATCTACTACACAATAGGAATAATTTTATTATAAGAACAAACATGCAAAACCCAAATAATAAGATACCATAAATGTGGAACTTCTTAAAAGAATTAAAAATTTGAATAATAAGATTTGAACATCAAAATAAATTATAGAACACTCCTTAGAATATCTTATTTATATCAATAACAAAAAGTATCCTCCCTTTACAATAAAGAGGATAAAATTATATATAATATTTGGGAAGGGTTACATAATCCTCTAAGAAAAGTCTAAAATAATGATTTCTAATATCCAGATTCACATATGATATGCATGTACAAGATACAAAATAGTATAAATGACCAAGATTGTATCATTAAGATATAAACATATACATGACCAAAATAGAATGAATATATAATCCTTCACAATAATAAGATACATGAAAATATATACATTCATATTTAACTATGGTAATAAATTATTACCACTAAAATAAAAATGAGACTATGTAATCTATGTGGCAACATATTAGTAAGAGGTGATGGCTATTGACTATCTGAAGTGGTTGTTGTCACTGATGAAACATTATTGGACTTAAGAGGAATAGTAATTTCATGAGGCTAAACTATTAATGTATATTTTGATTGAGAAGTAGGCATTATCCTAGTATCATTATTAGTATCATTCATCTTTTTAAACATTGCAGAAGCATCCTCAAATTATTTATTTATAATGTCAAAATTGAATATAAAAGGTTTAACTATTTTACCAACTTCACTCATAAACCTTTGGTGCTTAGTTTTATAGGCTCTAAATCTTACTCTGAGTTCCTCTACCTTGGTGACTCTATCCTTTGAAAATTTGTAAGTTGCATACAATTATACCCTACCTTCTACCTATTACTTTAAATTTTCAGCAAATACTTTAAGAAGTGCATCAAAACTGTGCTTGTTTATCAAACGAGCTATAGAAGTTATTACACTGGTGATGTTCATATCTTTAAAAATATCAATGGCATGTTTTTATTGGTTATAAATTTGGGATATCCAATATTTCATATAATTGTGACACTAGAAGGCACCATATCTTTTCATAATTAGATAATTTAGGGCCCAAGTTTTCTCCTATGTAGTCATCAAATTTATAAGACTATATGTGATATTTGCTAGACATTAAATCATAAAATTGTGTCTCTTATCAATTTATTTCAATTAGTTCCAAAATTTTATCACTCTTCTCCATTAAATTCATGACTTTCCCCTAGAAGTCATGATTGTCTTCAAGATGTCATACAACCTGGTTGTTTCCCTTTACATAGTATCTACAATATATGTAGGAGCTTACATGTTTTTTTGTTGTAGCAGTCTTTGTTTGGCTTACTCCTGGGTTTTTTGCATTTCCTTCATCATCTCCCCTATTGTGTCCACAAAAGAACAAATTCCTTTTTATATTTTGTGGGTTCATTTATGTTTTTTATTTTATTTCTTAGCTAAGTGGAATATATTTCCCTTTGATCCAATGTTACTTCCTCCCTTATTTTATTATTTACTCCCTTATTGTACCTCACTCTTTAGATTATACTAGTATTTTTTTAAAAGCATGTAGTTATTATAGGAAATTAAGTGAGGATCAAGACCATAATTTCCTTATTCTTTTATTTTGACTCCTTCAACCACGTATGTATAATGAGTTCTCCCTATTATTCGAGTCGACTAGTCTATCAAGTAGTAGGAGGAGGTGCAAAAATTGTTAGTATCATGTAAGCAATTATTTAGATGTCATTTTTAGGAAATTGAAGTGACCCTAGTCCATTATAAATTAATCCTTTAGGATTTAGTATCTAATATGTATATGGTCTACTCAAGAGTTCTCATGCTAATACTTATGCAATATTTAGTTGGATTTGACTAGATGGTTAGATGGCCTTGGTGGGGTTTAGGGATTGAATATGGAGACTATGAACAAATAATAAAAATGTACCTTATTCTTATTGTCTTTGGTCTTAGACATTATTTGGGTAGTAATTGGATGAATAAAAAAATTAAATAATTAGAAAGCAAACCCAAAAAATTAGAAACTTGTTTCTTACCTTCCTCAACATGAGTATGAGGATATAACAACCATGTTTTCAAACAATATTAATTAAAATAATCATAGTGGAAGAGTGTTAAATAAAATGGACTAGTATATGGTAAATTAATTACATGAGAGTATAGTAATGTAATGGAAGAAGTAAGGGAAGACACTACCTTATTTAGATCCTAACTTTCCTCATCAGTAAGGACATATTTAGTGTGGATGGAAACTAGTGTATTTATTAGATCAAATGTCATTAAAATAAATATTGTAGGATAAGGATTGTGAGATGTGACTACATGTGCATGTATAAGTCACAAGGCATGGACTTATCTCAATATAGACTCTACATCTCATTCTAGTGCCATGCCTTCCACTATTAATTTTGTAGATGTCAATCCTTCCTTCTCTTATTCCAATCCTTATTATTCTTCCAATATTTATGTGATCCTAGACTCTTATTGATCAATTTCTTCAAATAAATTGGTGTATTATTTTGAATCTATATATTCTCTTGAAACCCAATATTCCTAAGTATCCCACCTTTTGTCTTCAAATATTGGTATTTAGAAGGTCTCTCCTCTAATTGTAAATTTGGAGGTGAAATTTAATTATTTATAAGATTAATTTTATATGTGACCATGGGTGGCCTATAAATTATGATAGTTTAATATAGATTGGATGGATTAGATGATAAGGGGAATATAGTAAAGAAAGGAGAAAGTGTAGGAGAAATGGTAAGATAAAAAGGGGATACATGCATTAGAATTACGGAAATCATAAGTGGAAAATATGGAGGTGTTGAAATTAGGACAATGTAAGGAATTAATATAAAATAACCTTTTTTAAATGCAGGGAGAATCACCTACTAGATTATAGTCAAAAAGGGTAGTAGTTCCAAAAAATGTTCTTACTTGTTCACTTATAGGAGATGAATCCCTTGTAGCTATTTTAGGAGACTACATTGATATCATTAATTGATGTGTTGTTAGTCTATTTAGGATATCATTTTTTAGATAGGGATCTACCTCCCCATAAGAGATGCATTACACCTATGGTATTTATTATACTTTTTGTGGAGTAGTGGGATAATCACGATTGGGTTGTAATTTAACATGTGGTTGAGGCCATTGATGGCTTGTAGCCTCATTTGCATGCTCTACTATTTTATTCTCCTAGTCCCTTATGATGGAATAATCATAATGGATGGCTTAGAACACTACCATAGGCATTCTATATTGAGTCATATGAGTATAAACCTCAAAATCATATGCATAATTCATGAAAATGGAATCATACACATATCTCTTATGACATAAGGCATGTGAACTCCCTTATTTCTAAAGTCATATAGGTACTACCTCACTCTACCCTTGGAATCCCAATCACTGAATTATGCTTAACTCAACCCATAGTGGGTTTTGATCTTCCCAACTAAGTTTAGGTGCTTACTCAATGTGTATTGCATTTGTCTAATTATCAAAGGAACCTTAGGATAACTATCTTTGATGTTTAGTGGCTCGATCTTAGTCTACACTATTATAAATTTGAAAGTCTATCTCCTACTCAAACATATTTTCAAGAACAAAACAAGGGAAATTCAAAGAGGTATCCCTATTTACTTTTACTCTTATTATGGTATAATTAGTATAGTACCTATTATCTCCCATTGTTTAATATTTTTTCTTATGTTCTATAACATCCTAGGTATAAATTACACATAAATGTCTTGCAATATTAATGGGTATATTTATTATGAAATTTTCTTCTCCTAAACCTATAAAAATGTAGTAGAGATAAGTCATTGCAAACCTTGTTTGTCATGTACTCTACCTATGGTTACCATGATTTCCTACGGTTTGTATGTACCATCCCCATAATGACATTGATTACATATGACATCATGTAAAAATTTACATCCAGTTGCCTTTCATAGAATTTGAGCATTTATGCCATGATTATGACAATAATGACCTCTCCAAGTGCATCTAAAATTATAATTATATCCAACAAGAGCACCCATTATTCATATAATAGGGCCATCAACATCCTAATGGATATGATAAATTTGGTAATAGTCACTAAACAAATAAGACCTCAAATTTTCAATTTATCTCCCTTAGCTAGCCACTACTTGAGCTTGCCCTCAACTATGTTATGGTCTAGCTAGGCATTGGTTTTGACTTGGTTATAGGTCAATTAAGGCATTTGTGGGAATAAATACTTCTCAAAATCATCCCCATAAATGTAGGTGACCACATTCCTATGATGTTTTAGGTGGAAATTATCTCCAATAATAGTTCCATTGAATAGCAAACCATGAAGTAGATCAATATACAACATTACCTCTAATTTCATGAATGCATTATGGAAGCTCATGGATTTAACTAGAATTAGATTATCTATGTATATCTTCATGTGGTCGTATATTTATTCATGGGGTGAGAATGGACTAATGCCTTCAATTTCATCCCAAAGAAATGAGTAATGAGGAAATTGTAATACCCCCTATCAAATACCACATCTAGGTACTTAATTGATCCTAAAATTGAATATTAGGAAGAGGATTTGTTAGCTACTTTAGATGAATAATCCATTATCATATTGTATAATTACATGTAAGCTTAGCTTGATGGTTTTTCAAAATATTTTAATAAGAAAATTACCACTTTTGAAGGTTTGATAGCTCAAATTCAAAGTTCACAGATCATAAATTATTGGTTAATGGTAAATTTTTTTGATATTATTAGTATTTTACATAAATTTCCTAAATATTAAGACTTGAATTACCAATTCATTTGAATTTAATTAAATAATGACTTTGGGATCTACTTCCTATTTTGATTTAAAATTGACAAGTCAGCTTTGGTGGGTGTCTTTCCTACCATTTGGTGATTTTCAATTAATTTTGAGTGCTCAACCATCACTCATGAAAAGTTTCTATTTCCCATTTTTTTAGATTTTAGCCTAGATATCACCTCTTGAAATGTGTTTTAGTCATGCCTCTCTTATATTATTACACATGTCTTTATCCTATTTACACAAAGGGATCAACTTTATAACCATGCTTTAAATGTTCAATGGGCCATAACTTAATGAGATATCATCATTGTGGTCTCAAAAAATTGACGACATTTTGAAATTTATATTATGTAACCTTTATAAATTTTCCAAATGGATCGATCTAGGTTTTTAAAAAATAAATTATATTTGCCTATATACCTTCTTGTTGGCAAGTTTAAGGCTTTCAAAATTATGACATATGGATGGATTTTAGGAATCTATAAGACACAAAGTTTTGACCATATAATTTTTATTAAAAATCTATGGGTTAATGGAATCTTTCCATGTGGATGGTACACATTAGTCTAGATTCTTAAAACCTTTTGGTAGTCTACTTTGTCTATCAAACCTTTGACTTATGAGATGACAACACATGGATGGATTTCATTGATCTAGAGAAAATAAAACTTTTATAATGTACTTGTAACTAATATGATCTAGGTGAATGGGATTCTACCACTTGGCATGATATATGAAGATTGATAAATTTGAACATAATTAACCTACCATGATCTTTTGGATCATGAGTTAATAACATTTTTACACCTTAGATGATCTGAAGAGTTTAGAAAGACTTTTAAATATTTATTATTTATTTTATTTCCATGGACTCTTAATGACTGAGATGTCACCAAATGGAGCAATATTTGGGTTATGATAAACTCAAGGGCATATAAATTTTTATGAATATAATTTTGTTTTGAGGTTTATGATATTCTAACATGTGGATGTATTTAATTAACATGGAGGTTTGTAACTTTTATTATAACTACAGTCATTTGTGGGTGAATAGGATGCTAAAAATTATCATGATCTATGGAACCTAATGAAGATATATAATTTTAAGAACTCTTTGACATAAAAATTAAAATAATTTACATCCCTTTATTAGTCACATTAGTTCCTTTAATCAAAATATGATATTGAATACAAATTTTATCAATAAATAAGATAATGAAAGGTGATAGATAATTCAAAAGTTATTCCCAAGCTTTGATTTTATCCTTTTTCAAAATACCTATAATAAAATTAGACTTTAAAAACAACCTTAAGGTTATATACATATAAAAAAAATTATAATACCTAAGGTTGATATGGACCATAAATATATATGTCTTAATAATAATGAGTCCTTATTTGGTGTGTTGGGGCACAACAAAAGGAGAATCAGTGGGGAATTACTCTAGAGTATTTGAGTACCCAGAATCTTAGTTAATGCATCATATCATAAATTTAGTCCCAACAAAAAAATAATAAGTGAACTAGTCTACTCAAAATTTAACAACCTTCCTCATGCAACATACTATCCCTTTTCATTCTTGGGATATGTGTGTGATTTTCTGATATTTTGTTTACTTCTTTCTATAAGAGTTTCAATAGAGACATGAGAATACATTTTAGGGTTAATTTTGATTTTTGATTATGTTTCAATGGTAATACTGGAAGCTTAGACATTGATCTATTACCAATCAAACATTCATAGCCTCAATGGAGATACCTATGAATCAATTCTAAACCTTGATCTAGTACTATTCATGCATCCATAGCCTTGATTGAGTTTGACTGAATCACCATTAATTCATAAGTTTGTATGAATTATTTTTTTTGTAGAAAATAGATGGAAAAAGTGTTTGGAATCACCATTGTCTAGTTTTATATATAACAAATCTTACTTTTATCAATAGGTCCCTACCAATGTGTATCTATTTTAATTTTTATTATCTCTCATCCAAAATTTATCATGTAATAATTCATATGATCTTTGGAAATAAAAATTATGTATAAAGTTTGCATGAGTATATCATAGTAAATTTTGAAGGCCTAGTGAATGCATTTGATCTAGAGAGAACTTAATTCATTAATAATATATACCTTAATGTCATAAATTCAAGTACTACTAGAAAACATTTAGTGGATAACAATTATGCTTCTTATTATGTCATCTCCTTAATTTTGTTAGGTATTTCATAATTCCAATATAAGAATTAATTTAACTTTTTTATAGTTTTGAGAAAACTAACCTAGAAAATAATAACATTAACTATGAAGGCACATGCAAAAAATAAAAATTTAGTATATTAAAATAAGAAATATTAATGTAAAAAATCAAGTAATTTATTCTAGAAAATAGGTAATCTATTTTATAAATTAGGGAACCTAATCTATTCCTACATCTACAGGCATACTCATGGTCATTCATAGGTGTCTCTAATTAGAGAATTCACAAAACAATGTTTCAAAAGCTATCCATTGATTGGAAAAATGAGGTCATTACCTTGGAGGTCCTTTAAATGAAATACATTATTACCTAGGATTTATATATTTGGTATTGGCCAATCCATAAACGAGTGAACTTATCATTCTACCATTTCTTTTCATGTGTTTTATCCCATAAAATAACTTGGTCTATAATCTTGGAAGACTTGATTTTGGATGTCTTATCAAACCACCTTTTAAAAATGTCTTAGCTTTTGCTAAAGCTATGTATTTATTTAGTCCATGCATCTTCCATAAGGACTATGCCAAGTAGTCAAGACTAGATTATCTCATCTTCTCCCATATACTCTTGCATTAACTAGTACACTAAAATTTTAAGAGTGATGTGAAAAACTAACAATTATCCATACACTAATAGGAAATATGAGGCCTTAAGGTATTCATTATGTCTCATTCTATCTACCCATAGTGCATAGTTTAGTATTAAGTTCCATTCTTTTTGTTTATCTTGTGATGGTTTCTTAACGGTATTTATTATATTCTTATTAATAAAATCAACTACTCCATTTATGTAGGGATAATAATTTGATGAAAACTTGATGTTAATTTGATTTTTGTAGTCTCACTTAATAAAATTTGTAGATTTAAAGGTTGGACCATTGTCATAAACCAATGATGTTAGAATGCAAAACTTAGTGAGTATGTTTTCTTTTATAAATTTGATCACATCTTGGGCTTAGGAGTTTTTAGTGGCTACAAATTTTGTCCATATGGTATAATAATTAGTGGCTATTAGGAAAAACTTACTTCTTAGTGAATAATTTGGTTGATTATCTATAATAAATTCAATATATGATTGAGTAGAAGGGTATCCCTTAATGACTAGTTATAAGGGCATGGTAGCATATACTTCCCTTTTCCCAAATACCTGGAATTCATAAAATTTCATGAAATGGTTATATAAATCTTTCAAAACTATAGGATATTAGTATCCCATTGTTAATATTTTATGAGTTGTGGTATTACATGAGTGATGTCCACATCCTATCCTCTAACGTAAATTATTCATGATGTTTATATCTTCTTATTTTTAATCAAACACTAATTAGATACCTTTATATGTATTTTGATACAAAAATCCATTAGTTATCATGTAATGGGTTAATTTGAGCCTAAGGTCTCACCTTTGTTCCCTATTCATCTCTAGAGGATATGTACCTATGAGTGAGTAGTGGATGTTGTGGGCAAACCATTCAAAACTAACTACTTGTGTCTCATTAGTTTATTCAATATAAATGTATGGATAAGTCTTAGTTATGAGTTAAATGATTCCTTAACCTCACACTATATCTGATAGTATAATTTTTAGATCAAACTCATGTATTTTTTAGCCCACTTGCCTATTATTTAAATCAAATAATTTTTTCCAAGCATGAGCTAGAGTACTAAATCTAGGATAATGGCATACATATTGTTCCTCAGAATGTACTACCTAAACCTATTTATTGATTTGGTCAATGTATATATCTACTTATATATCATTGAATACTTCAAATTTCCATCTTTCAAATTAGTACAAAATAATATGATTACATGTTCATTATCATCTACATTTTTATGATCACTAATGCTATGGTATGTTCTAAAGCAAATGAAGAAATGAATAAATCCTTGGTGAAGTTTGTGTTGATCATAAAAGGATCTTGAGAAATGGTAGTTTTTATATCCTAAAAGTCTTTCTTTTCTTCAGTTTTCCATTATATTTTATAACTTTATTTCAACATGGCATTCAATGGATTGATAATATATGCAAATATAGAAATAAATTTCCTCACGAATTTTATTTTTCCAAAGAAAGATTTCAATTCTCTTTTGTTTTTAAGAGGTGTTGACATGGAAATGGCCTAAATTCATTATAGGAAAATGAAATATAATATTTGGTAATGACATGGCCTAATATCTTCCTTTCAATAACTTAAATATTTTCTTCTTTGGATTGAGTGATACTCTATATCTCTTGTACCTATCGAATATATTATGTAGGTGATCTGCATTGTTAGCTCTATTTTTTGACAAAAATGTAATGCCATCCATGTAGATGATGATGCACTTTCCAAAATTTCCCTAAAATTTGAATTCTATATATTTTTAAAAGGTTACTCTTCTATTTATTAAGACAAAATATATCTTTTTATATGCAAAAGTGCCCCAGCTGGTAGTGAAGTCAGTCTTCATTCTATCCTCTACTTTTACCAAATCTTTATTATAGCCTAAAAATCCATCTAGGAAGGACATAATTTCAAGCCCATTAACCATTTGGATCACCTCATACAAGGATGAAAAGGAATAATTATCCCCTTTTGATGCTTGATTCAAGTTTCTAAAGTCAACACATAACTTATTTTCTCCATTATTCTTCCTCATAGGTACTAGGTTAGATACCCAAGTAGAATGCCTAATTATAAATACAATCTAAACATCTAATAGATTATTTACATTCATATAAATTATGGGATACAATATTAGGTTTACTATCCTATATAATTACATGAATGGCTTATGTTTTATATTGAGTGGGATAGTGTAGGTGTTGACCCTGGGATCAAAGTCCTTTAGGTATTCATATGTCCAAACAATCACATCCTTATATTCTCTAAACATACCTTGTAAATTTTTCTTCTCACTTTTAGTTCAAATAAAGAAATGCTTATATACTAGAGATGTTGGTTGGTTCCTTGATTCTCTTTGATAAATCTAGATTTAAATTCTTTAGATTATTTATACTTTTGTGATTATGGGTCTAATATCATTAGAATTACTATAGGGGTTTTAAACTTTGTTAATGAGTATATAACCAAAAAAAATATGTTTCTATCACCTCTATCCCAATGCCTCATGTTATAAGGAAAATTGAAATAAAATTGAAATCAAAAGAAGAAACAAACAATTATTACCTTCCATTTTTAGGATTATCCACCTTGCCATAAATGGATATGGATTGGATGTAGTCTCAAGAATTCTTTAACAATGTTATTATCATGATATATAACATCTCATCTTTCAAACCTTGAGTAATTTAATTGTTAATAATGGAAATTTATGAACAAGATAGCTTGAGAAAATTATAGAGCTTTTCTATTGAACCTGAGCATATGAAATGAATAAGGGTGCCTAGTTATTTATGGCTATAGTGGTTGATCATGATCCCTTCATATTGTATCCTAGATGAAGGGTGGAGGATACATATTACTACCTCACATGGATCATGAAATGTATCACCAATGTGAGACCTTAATCTTGTCCAACAATAACGGTGGAAGACTCTCCTCAAAATATCCCAAGGTTGATTAATATGATCCCTCCATGTTGCATGTAGTATGGAGGGTAGAGAATTATCCTTAGAATATCACATGGATAATCACATGGATCAATAATATAAACACTTAATCTTAATTATAATATGAAGGGTGTTTAATACTCCCTAATAATATCTCAAAATTTCAATATGATCCCTTCATCTTGTCTCCAATATTAAGGCTGGAGAGTAAACCCTCATATTTAGAGGTGGGGTCATAAACACATATGCCATGGAATATTGAGATTATTTTGGAAGGGAAGAGGATCTTTGAATGAGGTGGAAAACAAATAATAATTAATTCAAACGAAATTATAATTCCAAATCCATGGAATTATAATTATAAAGAATATTAATTAAACTAATCAAAAATATTAATGTAATGAATATAATGTGATATTAGGGACCTCCATCTTGTCTCGAAGATTGAGGGTGGATAATGCTCCTTAGAACATGTTTCAAATGATAAGGAAATTAAATTAAATGAAATTAGAATTCCAATTCTATGGAATTTATAATTATATGAAGGATTAATTAAACTAATAAAAATTATTAATTTAATTAATATGATATGGATATGAATTTGTTTTATTTCATTGTAATAAGATGAATTTATTAATTGACTAGAGAGATGGAAATGACTTGTGGTGATGAGAAATATCACTAGAATGGTGATTTAATGGTCTAGTGTAGTGAATTTCCATAATTATGGATGCACCTATGTGTTTCAAAATAATTACATCTAATGTGTGGATAGAGAATGGGATATTTAATTATTTTTAGGATTAATTTGATTTTTTTTATAAATTCACTCTTATTCACATAAAATTTATTATGATTATCATTTTAGGATTACTAAAAGGGTTATAAACTTTCTTGATAATGAACCCAACAATTATCAGGAACAAGAAAATTACAAATAGGCCAAGATATTGAAATAATACTTAGAATTGTTTTGTATTGATTGATTGAAATATTTATAAACCTAAATCATGCTTAAATAAGCCTCAACTTAGAATTTAGAGTTGACATGAAAAAAAAAACTATTTTAGCAACTACTATTTATAGTAAGTTTAGCATGAAATCATGTGCAGCTCTAAAATTTCCCAAAATAACGTAAATACTAAAATTATCCTATGGGAAAAAATTTAAATAAAGTTGACTTTTGGTTCTAAAAATAGAAAAATCCTAAAAAAATTAGTAAAGATTAATTTTAGACCCTCAAATGATCATGTTTGGCCTTCAAAAATATCAAAATCCAATCTAAGGGGGTAGAACAACTTAGAGAAGAATCAAACTTTTTGATACAATTTTTTTTGTGCATGTAAAAGCTGAAATGGAATTACGAGTCAAAATTTATCGCCTCTGAAAGGTTGGCCTATGTTTTTTGCATCATTCTCATCTAGGTTAAAACAACTCATGTCCTATGATTTGACCTGATTATATTGCTATAATTTCTCCTTGTCAATCTTCTTCAGCTCCCATTCTATAATCCAAGTGTTTTCTTATTACTGTAATCCTTCCCATTGCACCAAATACTTGTTATAATTCCCTTGCTTTGTGTTCATTGTATTCATATCCAAAACCTAAAATAATTTCTCTTTCTTATTATTTAGAACTTGCTTCTTCTAATTTAATTCTTCATCTTCTTCATCTTCATCATATTCCCATGAAATTCATATAAATTTGAAACATTAAATATTGAAGATATAGAAAAATTTTGTGGTAAACTTACCTCATAGGCATTATCATTGTCTTTGTTCACAATTCTGCATGGTCCAATTTTCTTGTACTTCAACTCATTGTATGTGAATTTTGGAAATCTCACTTTCCTCAAGTAAAACATTACCAAATATCCTTCTTTAAAAACCTTATATCTTATTCTAACATCTGCTACTACTTTATATTTATCATTACTTTCCTACAAGTTTCTTCTTACTCCTTGTAACTATTACATATGCTTTATAAACACTTCTACATCATCACTAAATGGATTTATAATTGGTAATTGTACCAAGTAAAATACCCATAGGATTTATCCCATAATTTTTTTTAAAAGGTGATTTTCATGTTGATTTATTCACTAAACTATTATATACAAACTCAGCTTGTGGTAAAGCCAAGCCCCATTACTTTGGCTTCTCTCCCACTATGCATCTAAATAAATTTCCCAATCTCCTATTCACAACTTCTATTTGTCCATCTATTTATGGATGATATGCAATACTAAATTATAGCTTAGTACCCATCTTCTTCCACAAAGCCCTCCAAAAATGACTTAGAAATTTTGTGTCTCTGTATGAAGTAATAGTTTTTAGAACACCATGCAATATCTTAACATACATAAAAAATATTTTTTAAATGCTAGTGGCATCATTGGTTTTCTTACATGCAATCAAATGAACCATTTTATAAAATATGTCTACAACAACAAAAATTGAAATGTTACCTTTCTGTGTATTTGGCAATCCCAACATAAATTCCATACTTAAATCTATTTATGGTCATCTTGGAATAAGTAATGGCATGTATAATCTAGTACTTTATGCATGTCCTTTAGTCACCTGACGTATTTTTCACATTGAAATATACCTTGTCATATATCTCTTCATCTTTGGTCAAAAATAATTTTCCACCACCAAAGCTATTGTATTCATCTTACCAAAATGTCCAGCCAAACCACCATTATGTAATTCTCTTAATATATTGTCTCGTAGACACCCAACTAGAATGTATAATTATTTCCCCTTGAAGAAATAACCTTATTGTATAATATACTTATCATGAATAATATCCATCCCACCTAATAATGGATTCTTGTACTATTTAACTATCCTACTAAAATATGGATCAATATCATACAATTCTTTTATAACTTCAAATCCAACTACTTCACTCACTATAGTAGTTAATAATTCTACTCTCCTAATCAATGCATCAACTAATTAATTTTGTTTTCTAAATTTCTACTTCAACCCCTATAAGAAACAAACCCATTGTAATAAAGAAACCCACTTTGCATGCCTACTATTCGACTTCTTTTGTGTATTCACATATTTCAAATCCTCATGATCTATAAAATATGATAAACTCCTTAGGCACCAGGTAATGCCTCCAATGTCTTAATTCTTGTATAATTGCATAAAGTTCAACATCATAAGTATAATACTTTGTTCTTATCTCATTCAATTTCTCATTGAAATACATTATTGGCTTTCCTTCTTGACTCAGCATAGTACCAATTCCCACAAATGAAGCATCATAATCAACCTCTAACACTTTGTTAAAATATGATAACGCTAAAATTATCCTTTCTATAATATTCTTCTTAAAAAATTCAAAGCTTTTTGTAGCTTCTCTATTGCATGCAAATTCCTTCCCTCTCATGCAATTTGTTATTGGTTCCACAATACTACTAAAATTTTTGATAATTTTTTTGTAAAAAGTTTCTAAACCATGGAATCTTCTTACCTCTAAAATGATTTTTGGAATAGGCCACTCAATAATTGCCTTTATCTTTTCTTTATCATTTTTCACACCATCTATTAAAACTACAAATCCCAAAAATACCAAACTATTATGCATAAACTTGCACTTCAAATTTGCATACAACGTATCTTTTCTTAAAAAATACATTACCATTCTCAAATGTTATAAGTGTTCTTCTTTAGTCTTATTAAATATCAAAATATCATCAAAATAAACAACCAAAAATTTACCAATATATTCTCATAGCACTATATTCATCACCCTCATAAATGTGCTAGGTGCATTAGATAATCTGAATGGCATCACCATCCACTCATATAATCCATTCATAGTCTTGAATGTATTTTTCCACTCATCTCCTTCATGAATTTGAATCTGATAATTACCACTCCTGAGATCAATCTTGGTAAAATAGTTTTCTCCTATAAGCACATCCATCATATCATCTAACTGAGGTATAAAAAACCTATACCTTATTGTAATTTTATTGATTTCTATATTTTACACACACATTCTCCATCCTCCATCTTTCTTTGGAGTTAGAAATGTTGTTGTTACACATGGACACATACTCTCCCTTATCATCTTCTTTTTTAGCAATTAAGTAACCTATTTATTTAATTTTTTTATGTTCTATTGGACTCATCCTATAAGCTACTTGATTGGGTAGAGCTGATCCTAGAATCAAATCATTGTGATGTTGAATATCTCTCCCTAGTGGTAAAACATCTAGTAGCCCATCAGGGATAACATCAACATATTCTTTCAACACTCTTGCTTCTTTTATTTGTATTGGCACCATTTATGTTTCTTCATTCTTTTCCACTAATGCATAACAACAACTTGCTACCTTCAAATCTTAGATAAATTATATAGTAGAGGGCATGCTTTATATCTTATCTTCTTCTTTAAGAGGTAAAAAAACTACCTTTGTACCACCTTTAAAAAAATGTGTATGTGTTCTTTGTTATATCATAAACTACTTTCATGTCAATTTCCCATGGTCTTCCCAGTAACACACGACATGCATCCATTAGAATACCATCACACTATATTTCATCATTATAAGTTTTTCATATACAAAACTTGATTAAGCACATTTTAGCTATTGTAGACTTATTCCATTTCTTAAACAATGAATCCAATAAGGGTTAGGATGTTTTTCACATCGTATATTTATTTTCTCAATCATTTCTTTAGAAACCATATTTTCACAACTATCACCATCTATAATTACTTTGCATACCTTTCCACCTAAATTACATATTGTTTAAATAATATTTGATCATAGCCATGCATCACCACCTTCTTTATTATACCCTTGTTCCTTCCTTGCAGCGATCATGGTTGTTCTCATCATGATATTCTCTCCAACATCTACTGGTGCAACTTTGGTATTCTGCTCTTTTATTTCAGCCCCAACTAGGTTTACTCTTGGGTGATCTTCTTGCTTGCTTTCTTGTTCTTGATAGTTTGGACACTCAAATGCTCTATGACCTTCTTCTCCACATATATAATAGACATAATATCTATGTTTATTTGAAAATCATCTTCTATAACCACCATGAAATCATCCTCTCTAAAATCCTCTTCCTCTTTATTGGTATTGAAACCCTTACCCATTATCATCTTGCCTTTTTACACCACATGATGATTCATCTTTATTGGAATTAAAGCCACGTTTGGTGGTATTAAACCCACCTCATCCACTTATTGGAGGGGATATACCTCTTCTTAGACCATTAGATGTCATTCTAAAATTCTATCTATTTTGTTTTTCTTTTGCCTTCATAGCTAATTGATAAGCCTCCTCCATGTTAAGTATTATATGCATGCTTACTTGATATTGAATAGAAAACATCAAACCATTTACATAACTTGTAACCATTTTCTCTTCTATTTCATCATGCTCCATTCATATGGAAATCTTGTAAAATTCATTTGTATACTCCTGTATAATGTGATCTTTTTGCCTTAAATTTTTAAATCTTCTGTATAAGGTTTGTGCATAATCCACATGAAGAAATATATCCCTTATCTTATTCTACATATTTTTCCATGAATTAATATTCTCTTTACATTTTCTCTATCTCTCTTTTTTTTAGGTGATGCCACCAAATCATTACACGACCTTTCAATTTTGTGCATGCAAACTTTACCTTCTTGTTTTCTCTCATAGTCTTCCACTCGAACTTTTCCTTGATATTCATCCAATATATCAACTCCTCTAGTTTTAAATTTCCTCTAGAATATATAAAATCAACCTCAATTCCTTCATTTCTTCCTTATAAATCCCAAACCATCCTCTCTTCCTTTGATGGTGGTTGTTCTTATTGTTCTACTTCTTGATGAACTTATTCATCATGATCTGTGTCTTCCTCATCACCATCTTATCTTATTTATTAATTGGTGATAACCTCTGTTAATTATTAAAATCACCTCTATATCTCTTGTATAGTCTTTTTCATATATGAAACACCTCCTCATCCTCTTTCTATTATTTACTCCTTTAAGATTCAAACTTACTCTATTACCAAATAATGAACCTGAAAACTATCAAGAACAAGAAAATTACCAATAGGCCAAGATCTTGAAATAATACTCAAAATTGATTAAAATTTATTACTTTAAATAATTAAAAACCTAAACCATGCTTAAATAAGACTCAACTTCGAATTTAGAGTTGACATGTACAAATTAAAAAAAATTCTAAAATCTAAAAAAAAAACTATCTATTTTTAGCATCCACTATTTACATTAAGTTTCACATACGCACATGTGGATCTAAAAATTTCCTAAAATAACATAAATAATAAAATTACCCTATGAGATGAAATTAAACTAAATTTGACTTTTGGTTCTAAAAATATACAATCTCTAAAAATATAAAATTCCCAAAAAAATCATTAAACGTTAATTTTAGACCCTCAAATGATAATGTTTGGCCTCCAAAAAATATTGAAATAAAATATAAGTGGATAGAGCATCTTAGGGAATAATTTAAAATTTTATATGGTCATTTTAGCATGTGGAAGAGCTCAAATGGAGTTACGAGTCAAAAGTTATGGCCTCTAGAAGGTTGGCTTATTTTTTTTTACATCACTTAATAAGTATACATTCAAAACCAAATATATTTATATCACTTATAGCCCAATTCCTTGTGTGTTAAGGAAAAATTAGATAAAATCAAAATCAAGATAATAAACAAACAATTATTACCTTCTTTTCTAAATATTATTCACCTTTTCATAAGCATATCTAGCTCAGATGTAGTCTAAATAAGTATTATGCAATGTTATTTTCATGAAATGTACCATATCCTCTTGAAAACCTTGAGTAATTGAATTTACAAGAATGGAGTTTGATTCATAAGCTATCTTGATAAATTGACATAGCTTCACTACTGATCTTGAGTATAAGAAATGAATAGTGGTGCACCTTAAATTATATGTACAGTGGTTGATCACAGGCCCTTATTGTTGTATCCTACATGAAGGGTGGATAATACACCTTAAGGCCTCACATCGATCATGCCATGGATCACCAATGTGAGCCCTTCATATTGTCTGAGATGAAGGGTGAAGGATTCTCCTCTAAATATGTGAAGTTAGATTAATATTATCCTTCCATCTTGAATGTAATATGGGGGTGGACAATGCTCCTTTAAATATCACATTGATAATCACATGGATAAATAGTATGAACCCTTCATCTTTCTTTTAAGATGAAGGGTGTAGAATACTCGTTCAAAATATTTCAAATGATTTAATGTGAGCCCTTCATCTTGTCTTTGATATGAAGGGTGGACAATAAACCCTCATATTTATAGGTGGGGTCATAAAATAATATTCCATGGCATATTAAGATTCTTTTGGAAGGGAAAATGCTCTTTAAATGAGGTATAAAATGGAATAATAAGCAATTAAAATGAAATTATAATTCCAAATCCATGTAACTATAATTATAAATAATGTTAGTTAGACTAATAAAAAATATTAATTTATCGAATATAATATGATATGAGGGCCCTCCATCTTGTCTCCAAGATGGAGGGTGGATAATGCTCCTTAGAAAGTGGTACAAATGAGGGATAAATTGAATTAAATGAAATTAGAAATTTCAATTCCATGTAAATTATAATTATAGGAAGGATTAATTAAACTAATCAAAAGGATTGATTTAATTAATATGATATTATATGAATTTATTTGATTTGATTACATTAAGAAGAATCGCTTTATTGAAAAAAGAGATTAAAATGACCTAGGATGATGAGAAATATGACCAGAGTGGTAATTTAATGATCTAGTATGATCAATTTTCCAATTTGAGGACATCTTAAGGTGAATTCAACCTTGTATTGGATGATTAGAAGAATATGGGATGAAAAGATGATATTATACCAGTTTTTGTACAATTTGCAATTTTTTTTCCATTTTGAAATTATAACATGTTAGGTGACTAAAATGGAATGTTTACATTTTTACCCTATTTGAGAATGAATTTTGAGACAATAGAAAAAGCAACATATTTTCAAATAATGAAAAATCTAAAATAAGGAAGATGAAAAATTAGATGAAGTAATAATAGATGTTTGTAATTTCATCATTCCCAACTAACATGTGAGGCATATTGAATGGAAAGATAAGGATATTATTTGAATTAAATTACTTGGGGATTATTCCCCCTTGATAGGTTATATAAATATGAAGGACATTGATGGGCTCTCAAAAATAGAAGAGTCTTGAGTAGAGGAGAATATTGACCCATGGATAGGATTATGCCACTTGAACTAACACTTGTAGGCTCTGATTTTTTATGATGATGAATTGATTTTCCTTACCCCAAACAAGGTTAATTTGATTTGATGAAATGATAGAGTGATCAATTATTTTATGAAATTGGAAGAGAATATGATGAATAATGGACGAGATGATTAGAATAATAATAATGGTTGATAAATGTGTATGAATATCTTTCTTACATTCTTATTTGGAGATTCACATCTTGATTAGCATATATGTAGCCATAATTTTTAGTCATTTTGGTTTGACCATCTAAAATGGGATGACATGATGTGGTTAAATATAACCAAATTGATTGGATTGGATAATAGGTTATGAGGCAAGGGAAAATATTACCACCATGACATTTATGATTTAAAACCTTTTGTACTTGACTTTCAATTTTTAAAATGAAAATATACACCATGATGACCTAAAAATAATGTGCCTAAGTATTGACCCTTGATCTAATAGACAATTGATAATAATATACCAATGATAAAAACCATGATGATAATGATGATGTTGTACATGATAAGAATCACCATGATGATGACCATGCTAGAACAAATGACTGAGTCAAGGAAACCACAAAAATTCAAACAAACAAGTAAACAAGCAAACACAAAAATACATAAGTGAAATTAAAGAAACATTCAGTTAGTAAATATGTGTGTATGACAATAAGGAATTACTCTTACAACCAAAGGTGTGACAAAAATGCATGAATTAAGAGGGGGAATATAAGAATAAGGGGTGTCTCATCTAACTCCAAATGCCCCATGTAAGTTGATTTTTCCTTCAAATTTCCATGGAATTCAAGGCATATGTAGTTCTCTTAGGGATTGGGAAAGAAGAAAGGTGATGACATGTAAATAATATTAATTATATATGAAAAAATTTAGAATGTGATCATAAAAGGGTGAGAGCTATAAGGAATGAGATTGTTAAAATGGAGAAAGTATGGGAAAGAGATATTATTAAAAAATTATTAGAGGATGGGAGAAATGATGTCTAAATTGACCTCAAAAAATTGAACACTTACTACATAGTCTAATTAGACCTCAAGCCATTGTATTTCGGTAAAAATTGAGAGTAGAATGTGATAAGTATGAACAAGGAATTAAAAATAATTAAGATGATCATGATTGAGATTTGATGGTTGATGGAGAAATTTTAACTCATAAAATGGAGAGAGAGTGTGGAATGGTAATGTTTTGGAGTGTTTGGATGATTATACCCACAAGGAATCACTAGCAAAAGGAAAAACATATTCTAGCATTAGGATGGGATTTAATATCAAATGGAAGGATGGGAACGATAATATTGAATAACAATGGAAGATAATTATATTAAGAATCTCCAAGGACCACATCATGTGGGAACCAAAATTCCCATTCATCAAATTCTCACTAAGAGGATATGCTAAGAGAGTTTTATAAAATAGGGCTCAAAACAACTTCCACTTTATTATGAAGAGAAATATGGGAAAGAAAATTGGACCAAGGTAGGATGAAAAGAGAGATGGTTTGGGATAAGGTAAAATGGTAAATATGATAGGAATGGAATTAATTTCATTGTAAACAATAATTCCCCCAAGTTTCAAGTTAATTGTAGATAAAAAATTATTTACACATGACACCCAAATCTTGGTTTTCATTATGATAGTTTCCCAAGATGCCATAAGTACATTTTCATAATTGGATGAATTATTTATCTTTCTCTTTCGATTTCATTTCAATTTTTTAATTTTTTTGGCATATCAACTAAAATTAGGATGATGAGATGAATAATATTTAATGTTTTATCTCTAAACCATACTAATTCTAAATATCTTCTATGTTATAATTATATTTTTGATGTAGGATATATTGATGTTGTTGTTATCTTCATGTATTGTTGATTAAATTTCCTCCAAACCTATAAATAAGGTATATTCATAGATTCTATGAAAGAGAATACTGCTAAAGAGGTTAAAGTATGATAAGAATTGGATAAATTATTTGATTTGATTGGGGAATATGGGTTTGATCTAAGGATATGATAATGAAAGGAGGGATAATATTTGGAAGGCCAATGAAATTTAAGAATTTTAGTCACACACAACCTTGTTTTATATTCTAAATGTGACATGATTTTTGATGTTATGGGGCCAATTAGTCTAATATTGACTTCAATAATGTATTAATCAAGTGATGTGGAATTGATGTGATAATTTATTGATGCCTCAAAGATGTTTTCACTAACTAATTCTTCTTGACTATTCTAATTTTTATTGTCTGATAGTGACTCAAATATTGTTTCACTAAGGGATGTTGATAATTCATTTTGATTGTCCCTTAGCACCTTAAGAAAGGTTTCACTAATGGAAAATAATTTTAGACTCTAATTTTTTGACTTGTCCCATAGTCCCTCAAAGAAGGGTTCATAAGGAATATACTTTTATGACTGAATTATTTCAACTGATATGTCACTCTTAAATAACTAAAAAATGTGTGATTATATCAATCCTAATTAATAGGTGGAGGAAATTGTATACTAGGGTAATGGATTGGACAATTGATGTTACAAGGATAGGGAATAATAATGGAAGGATAATAGGTTACACCATCCTCCTAGAGGCTACTAAGATAACTTGCATCAATGTCAAAAGAATTTTCCTAAAAAAAACTTATAATCATCATTGATGGCTTCAAATTGATCATCAATAGGTGTGTAGTTAAGATTACAATATCCTAATTCTTATATTTGTTCTAATGTTAATTCTAATGTTGATATTAGTGTTGATTTTGATTCTAATGCTAATGATAAATATCTTAATTCTCATTGTAAATCTAATTCTAATTATAATCTTGATCCTAATTATGATTTAGCCACATGTATGACCTCTTATATTGAGTTGTCCACAAGCACCTTTTTCACTTCTTTTTTATCAATGAAGGCTTGGGGATGAAATAATTTTATGGAATGGGTAATGCTTGACAATGGATGGAAGTTATAATACTGGTCAATAATGGCTTATTCAATGATGAACTTATCAAATAATGGTTCATTAAATATAGGTGAATAGTAATAGAGAGGTTCATCAAAGTAAGGCTCATCAATGATAAGAGGATTTTTAAAGGGTGACTCACAAAATAATAGTGACTTGTCTTGACTTTTCTTGATCAAAGGTGTCAAAATAGGTTTCCCTTTGCTAGTATGATCATGACCAAGTGTGTAACTAGTAGATGAGATGATTGATAGATGTTGTTATTAAATGCTTTGACTACTCCTATTTAGGATATAATCTATGAATTTTGGATCAAAATCCATAATTAGTTGAGCATCTATTTATAAGAGTATTAAAAAGACGTAGTCCTTTTTATCAAACATGTATCATTCAAAGGAACTATATTGATCTAGTGTGAATGCCATAGTATTGAATTTAAAGGTAATGGAAGACAAATCAAAAGATGCCCCCAAACAATGATACATGCAATGGGAATGACTAGATTATAATTGGCCGAAAGAAGGGTGGAATTTATTTGATTTGCTTGGGATTGGACCCAAGTAGGACATAATTTATTTGATTAGATTAGGACCCAAGTAGGAATTGATTAGAAGTGATTTGATTTAGATTATCCCCAAGTAGGTCAAACTTGATCAAATTTGTGAATGCAATTATAATTTCCCTCAAATAGGGTATAAATGGGTAGATTGACTATGATTAGCTCTATGCAGGGAAAGTTAATTAGATTTTTTTAATCTTAGATTGGGATTTGAATATGGATTGGATTCAAATGAGATAAAGGATGGATAACATCACTTCATCAATCACAACCAAAAAGTGTGTGAGATTGAATTTAAATAAGGATAGAATTTGAATGATTTAAATTGGTAGACCTTGATCAAAGTTAACCTTATTGGAATGCAATTTTATTTACGTCAATGTGAATTATGCTTAAACATGATTTCAAATAAATTTTTAAATGCAATTTGGAAAATATAATTTAAAATTTGAATTATATATATATATATATATATATATATATATATATATATATATATATATATATATATTTAACATCAAAAAAGTTTGACTTTAAACAATAAATTTTTAATCAAGTTGATCAGTTTAGACCTAAATAGTTGAGATGATTTTAAATAGATTTTTTATTTTTTTTGAAATTGGAAATTAGAATTTTATTAGAATTAAGGATGAGTCAAAATGGGTAGTATAATGGCATAATTTTAAAAAATATGGGTTTTCAATTGAATAACATAATGCCTATAAAAACTAGGGTGGATCTATTTTACATCATAACACCTTTAGGAGATATGAAATTTTGACCTAAAAATTAGGTAGAGTAATGCCTCTTTGTGAAGATTTATGTGGATTATGTTTGAATATATGACAAGGTTTGACATAACAACTAATTAATCAATTATTCAAGTTCACAACCATAATTTAGTGACTAACAATAGAGTAATCCACATTCATTGATTTATTTGATATACTATCCTTGAGATAAGATTATGAAATTTAAAATTTTTTAAGCAATTAATGAAATTACTAGTGGTGTTTTAATTATAGCCTTCTCTCAAAAGGTTTTTATGTGTAAGACATCTTCAGGTGTTATTAATTTTACAACCCTATGTCAATAAATGTTTTGTAGATGAAATATCTTACTCTAAAGATTTTGTGTGCTTATTATATGGTGATAATATATATTTCATTATATGGGCATAAAAATACATCAACTAGACGTCAATATTTTAATGGGACCTTTTTCAATGGGTATTGTCCTTGTGTGACCACTTCATCCATAGTATTTCAATGAACTGCTCCCTAAAAAATTAATCTCTAAGGGATATTTTAATTTAAATACCATTAATGTAGCCTTGATTTATATACCCCACTGAATAGGCAAGGTTGGTATTAATTTTAGATAATGACATCCAAATCACCATGCCCTTAGGACTCACAATAAGGAAATGCCACCCAAATTGTGTGTCCAAAATAAGAATTGAAACCATTATCATTCTTATTCTTAAGAATCCCATTAATGGAAAGAAAAGAGAATAATGGGAAAATATCTTAGGATAAAAACAAGTGATCACCTACACATTAATGATTCATCGTACCAAAGCAAAGATCATACATGGAAGGTATCACACAAGCACATAAGCAAGCACTTAAACAAATAACTAATGAAAGATGAAAATAAATGAAAGTATATTTATTGAACCAAATTGAAAGATGAATTCCTTTTTTAAACACTAAAGAAAATGTGAATTAATAATATTTATTTTTAATGAATCACTACACCTTTTTGGCACTTGCAAGAAAAATTATGATTATTTTTGCTTGGTGGGTATTTTTCAAGTGATGGACGTCATTTTTTGTATTCCCCCATATGATTTCCTAGCAAGTGTCATGCACAAAATATATAGTAATTTTTTTATGAAGATATAAGAAATCAAAACCTACACCAAAAATATTTAAAAACTAAACCAAACAACACCTATAGAAAATAATGTTGACAAATTCAAACCTATAAAAATTAAAATATGAATTGTGAGAAATTTGTAATTTATTTTATAAAAATAAAATAAGGTTTTGTTTATAAGAAAGAATATACATAGAACCCATAAATTATTTTTATTGAAATGGTGATTTCAATGTTCAACGATAAATTTATTTTGGTAATTAAAATGCAAATTATATTAGTGTAAGATATTTATTATTCTATTTCTTTATTAAATGGATAATAACTACACAAGTAGTTTTAGCTTACTTAGGTGATTATTTAGTCTAATGGTAGTTAGATTACACATATCTTATCGTCTATGGTAGTTATCTATGACATGTATTAGATAAGTGGTTGTAAAATATTTTTTATCCACTCGTATATAGTCAGTTAACTCCTTGATTCTAGGTGGAAGTTGCATGTTATTTCTATTATATAGGACACCTATTGTAAAAATATTAAAAATCATTAAAGATAAATAAAAATTACATTCTTGTGTTATTGTGAGTTATTCATTTATATATTATATTTGTTTTGATCTTCTTATAATCTATGCAACTTTTCGTAGCCTTGTTATTATCATTTTATTTGTGCAAATCCAATATGGTACTAAAATAATTATGGTAAGACATTGTTCATTTTAATATTTGTGGTTTTCAAGATTTACAATATTTTTTTAAATTAACAAGTTTATATGAAAGAGTAATCTTGGTTTGGAAATGATTATTTTAAAGTATTGCATATATTCCTCTATGACCATGCTCAGATCTAGTTAAAACATCATTAAAGATGTAACCTAGGATGCCCATGATGAAACCTAGGTAAAGTGAAGAAATTTTTGCATCAACATTATCATAAATTTTTTTGAAAACCTTTTCCAAGTCCTCAAGCCTGACTCTAAATTCCACATCTCACTTTTCACTATATCTATGTTTCTCTTCCCCTTATCATTTATCCATATAGTACATGAGAAGGACTTTATCCATAGTTTTTGATATACAAAATAGTTTTCAATGCATAGTCATATTTAAAAGTGAAATTTTGGTTTAGATTTAATACTGATTATATTATTTTAACTCTCTCTATATCCATTATTTTTGTAACAAACACTAGTGCTAGTTATGGGGTCACAAGGGTTGTAGATGTTGTAGTACCAACTCTTTTGCTCAAGTACATTCAATAAATTTCTATCAATAAATGAATCCATCACCATCATAGTCTGCTTCCCTAACTTGACCATCAATACATATAAGTACCGACTCTTCCTCAATATGGACCTAGTACTGGATGCATCTAAGGCTTGGTCAATGATTTATGATAACATTGTGAAGGTGGCAACATAAATTACCATGCCTTTGGAGTGAATATAACTCTTTGTAGAACCTACCAATATGCTTCACTTATCTTCCCTAGATGCTTTCCATTCATGGTGTTTTGCAATGAGTAAATTATAAAACCTTATGTTCTCTCCATCCTCAATGGTAGTATCATAATTTTTTTTACCTAATCTCTCTTATTTTCACTAAAACTCAAAATCTAATTACACTATTCCCTAATATTATTTTGAAATTGGTATTTTTTAATCATTATTTTTAAAATCATTGGTTTATTTTGCTTTATGTAGGCTTTTCTACACCCAAAAATCATATAGGTACAAGTATGAGGGTTGTTTTTAACATTAGATGATTTGAAGAGGATTATGGTTCTATCCTAATTCCAATGAGTGGTTGGATGGCTAGGTCCACTCTTAGCACATGGTATTTTTTAAACTTTTAGTGCATGTTTTTATTAAATAGGCTCATTATGGGAAATTGAATGTGTTATAACTTTTGATCGGTAGCTCAAAATTGAGTGAAAACTTTTGAAAAAGTTAATGTTTTTTAATTTACCATGAATTTTACCTATTTACATTGTAAAATTCACTAAAATGAAAATCACCAAAATCTAGGATGGTAAAGCATACTTTTAGGGGGTGTATAAATTATTATGATTCCTTTTTTTAAATTTATTCAATTTATTGAAAAAAAAACATTAATAAATCATGGATCCTAATTTAGTTTATTTTATCACACCCTTCAACTATCATGAATGGAAGGCTTCCAAGTCACTCACCTTGTGAAATAAGAAGCTCCACATGATAAATATAAGTGTGCAAACTGAACTGATGATAGATAAAGAAAATTGGTTTGACAAGTGTCATGGAGATTTTGGTTTTTATATGTATTTATATTTCATTTAATCCACTCTTTCACATTGAATCAACCAAAACACCCAAGGAAGTGTGGGATACACCAGGGAAACTTTTTGGCAACTTGGATGAGATGAGAGGGCATGAACTAGATAATGAGA
Organism: Torreya grandis; assembly: GCA_037957365.1. NCBI lineage: Eukaryota > Viridiplantae > Streptophyta > Pinopsida > Cupressales > Taxaceae > Torreya > Torreya grandis. The sequence goes on from JARHVA010007775.1 coordinate 363,166, forward strand.
TAAGTAGTCATAGCCCTAGAGATTTTTACACACATTAGTGATAATTCACCCAATTAAAATAAACTATATTACAACTAAAATAATGTAAAACTGATTAAGAGGATTCACAACTTATACTTTTGATCATTGCAAAACTTGGACCTAATTATTTTATTTTCATCTTCGCCTTCTTATTAGAACACAACTATCCATTGAGTGGTGGTGAATCAATAGATTGAATAAAATTAGTCCTTTAATAATTTTAATGCAAATTCAAAAGTATATGTAGAGATCACACACAGACAAATAGACACAACACACAGTGTACATGGAAAACCAAGTATGGCAAAAACCACTGTGAGAATAGTTGCTAAAATCTATTGTTCTAATCCAGTCTCACAATAGAAACCTCACTTATTAAAATGTTTAGGGGTACCAACCCTAAGGAGACACCAAACCTCTAATTTAAGATAACCTACTCTAATAAATAACGTACTCCCTAACTGAGTACCAACTCATCTCTTTCGATGGCACCTACTAATCAGATCTCTTATGGAGATACAATTCTAGATTACAAAATTGATTCAAAAAATAATCTAGTTTAATGTTATAGATAGGTTCTATAATTTATCATTCTCATTCTCTACTATGTATATTTCTTCATCCTTTACTCTTTTTTTCTTTAATACCACTCTATTTCCATACAAAGTGTATATCCTATATGATGTATATATGCATTGGATCTAGGTCTCACATCTTCTCTATGTTAACACTTGGTCACTAACACATAATGATCCATTTTTTAGAACTCATTTCTTATTTTATTTAATGAAATGTTTACCACTGCTTTAATTCACACATCACCTCCATCATTCTCTATCTTTTACTATATTTAGCATATATCAGTCTCTAGTTTTGATATACATGTTATTTCACACAATTTGGATTGATTAAAAAAATATATATCATTTTATATGTCATAAAATGCATCTTACCTGAGTGTTCCATCACTTGACCATTGAGATAAAAAAAATATTTAAATAATAACCATTGATCTTAAGTTTTTTTTCATGATCCAATGGTCATAATTCAATTATCTCAACTTTAAAATATAACTATTAGATCAAGCTCGCACTCTCTATCATATCCTTGAAAACTTCCAAAATTTAACACTTTAACTTTAAAATGCATCCATTGATATGAATCTGACAAACTCACATGTCTATTAGATATTTAAAATATTCTAAACTTTAAATATTTAACTTTAAGTTGTAACCATTGATCTTTGTCTTAGTCTCTTGAGATTAGGAAACTTATAACTCTCATGTGCCTTCTATGCACTTTACTATTATAAATATTCTATGCCTTCTGCACATTGTCAATCCCCATGCTCGTGACACATGGAATCCTCAAGTGCCTTCTACACATTTTTGTCAAAGCCTACTCTTGTGATACTTGGTACCTTCATGTTAATCATTGACTATGTCCTTAAACTATATCATAGATATACTACTCAAGTTCCATGATCTTGACACATATCATCAATGCATTAATTCTTAGTTTCTTTGACTTATTGACTTTTTTACACATCATTAGATATTCATCATGTGATTAAGCACTCACCATTGATCAAACTCTAACAAATATTAATTCATGAAATTAAGAATATTAAAGTATTTGATCCCTATTCTAAGTAGGTAATCATGAGGTTGAAGGGGCCAATTTCACAATGACAAGGATTAATTTATAACTTAGGCAACTGGTTTCCACCTATATCTAGTCAACATAAAAATAGTATTCCATATGAATGCCATGACTAAAAACCATAGGGTTTTACTAAAAAACCCTAGTAATGGTCAAGAGAAAATATAATTCATTTTGGGGTTCATTTCTCTTCATATGAATCTATGGACCATATATATGATATGCACTTGAAAAACCCATAACAGATCTTTTATAAAATTATCTAAAAATATCTAAAAATAGTATTTATAAAAGCATGAAAACTTCATATGAAAATATTGTAACTTGTGAAATTATAAGACATGATCTTATCTCCATCTATATTATCTATGATTGATCCTTTAACATCAATGACATCCATAGTGCCAATGATCTCCCTTTTGACATCAATGACAATCATATTGCCAATAATCTGCACCTTTTTCATTAATGGCAAAATAAATGCTTCTCTGGTGACGTGTGCTTTACTCATCATCTAGCATTGATTGTAATTGCATTGGCTTTTAATCAATGTGAGCTAAAGTTATTCATACCAAAATTTACCCCCATTAGGCAATAGAACATTTTCCTAAACACACCATAGACACATGCTTTTCTCCTTTAATAAACATAAATCTTTTATAGAGAGAATTTTCATTTTTTCTCCCCCTTTGACATCAATGGCAAAGGGACTCCAACTTTCTAAATATTTTCCTAAATTATTCTCTACCTTTACCTGATAATGGAGTTTATCTAAGATCATGCAACCATTAACTCATTATAAATTTTCAAAAATATGCATACCCAATTTGCCTTTTCTCTCTGCTTCTAGGGATTAACAAATTTTCTATGATCCTCCCCCTAGACTCATGCTCTATTACCGAGATATAGTGGTGTGATGTAAGAGAAACCACTCCCAATTTTTGCCTCAAATACTCATTTTTTTCCTTGGGAAGAGGTTTGGTGAATATGTCTACAACTTGATATTAGGTTGGCACATATTCCATTGTGACCTCTTAATCTTCAACCTTTTATTTTAATAAGTAACACTTGATTGATATGTGCTTAGTTCTATAATTCATCACTAGATTCTTTGATATGTTAATAACACTCAAAATAATACAATGAATAGAGATATGTGATTTGTATTTTACCTTGATTTATTTAAATGTTTGCTTTATCCACAAGACATGATTACAACATGCCATTGTAAAAACATACTTTGCTTCTACTTTAGAAAGAGTAACTGAATCTTGATTTTTTTCAACCATAAAACAAGTTTGTTTCTAAGGAAAAATGCACTACGACTAGTGCTTCTTCTATCATCCACACTTCCTACCCAATCAACATCTGTAAATGTTGTCAAAGTGAGATATTCATATTTAGGATACCATAGGCCATATTCAATTTTACTATTGATATAAATAAATATTCTCTTTAGTACATAAACTATTATTCTTTGGGAGAAGCTTGAAATCTTAGAACCATGCACATTGCTTGCATGATATCAGGTCTTGATGTAGTTATGTATAATAAGTTACCTATCATTGATCCATACAAAGACTGATTTTCATCAAAGGACTCATCCTTTTTTATCAACTTACATCTAGTTATCATGGGAGTACCTACTAGTTTGCTATCTTCCATTCCAAACTTATTCAGTATTTCCTTAATATACTTGGTTTGAGATGTAAATATCCCTTCATTAGTTTGTCATATATCAAGACCAAAGAAGGAATAAATTTCTCCAAGCATAGACATATCAAAATCATTTTGTATTTTATTAAAAAATTCTTTTCACATTTTATTTTTTGTACCACCAAAAATGATATAATCTATATATACAATAACAATTAACATATGCTCACCTTAAGATTTGAATTATAGATTATTGTTTGCACATTCTTTATTTACTCCTTGTTGTTTTAATTACTAGTCTAATATTGAATACCATGCTCTAGGTTCCTATTTTAGATGATATATAGATTTATTCAGTCTTCACAAATAATCTTATACTTCTAATGGCTGAAAACCTTTGGGTTGTTCTATCTAGACTTCCTTTTCTTGGTTCCCATTCAAAAAATTAGACGTAACATCCATTTGATATATTTTTAAATTAGTATAAACAAAGAATGTTAGAAACATTATGAGGTCTTCCAATCTAGCAATTGGAGTAAATGTTTCCTTAAAATATATACCTTTAACTTGTGCATATCATTTACACACCAATCTGACCTTATTCCTTATAATAGTTCTATTCTCATTGATTTTTTTCTAAACACCCACTATTTACTTATTACATTCTTATTTGAAGGTCTTGGAACTAATTTCCAAATTTTGTTCTTTTGAATTCGGCTCAGTTCTTCTTCCATGGATTTTAGCCAATTTTCATCCTTGCTAGCTTCAACATAGTTCTCAAGCTCAATTTTAGATATTAGAGAAAAACTTACTTTCTCCTTATTCATTAAAACTCATCTCCTTATTGAAATCTTTAATTTGTATTGCCAATAATATTCTTTATAGGAAGATCCTTTTTAAAAAATCTTACACGTGGATTTTCATTTAATTCCTTAGGATCTTCATTAGCTACTTCCTCTTCAGACTCTAATTCTTCTTCACAAATGTATTATTTAGGTTTAACATGTTTCAAGTCTTCATCAACCTTGACATTGATACTCTCTAAAATATTCTATAGCATTTTTTTGTAACATATGTAGTCTTTTCTTTGGGTGGAATAATCAAGAAATATTGCTTCATCACATCTTGATTCAAAGCTTCCCAACTTATCTTATTTTCTCTTGATGTAGCATTTTCTACCAAACATTTTGAAATACTTAACAAAGGTAGGTTTTCCATACCATAGTTCATAGGGGGTTTTATCACTATTTACCCTTAGTTAAACTCTATCCAAGATATATACTATTATTTTTATTACTTCTCTTTAGTATCCATTAGGTAACTTGGTCTCTTTTAGCATTGTTCTATCCATCTCCTTGATTGTTATGTTATTTCTTTCAACAACTCCATTCTACTATGGAGTCCTTGCTATACAGTAATGGCTTTAGATTTCATGATTATCATATTATTCTATGAACTCATTTGAGGTGAATTCACCACCTATATTAGATCTTAAGTATTTGATTTTTTGTCCAATCTCATTCTCTACCATGTCCATAAAGATCTTGAATTTTTCAAATGCTTGAGACCTTTCCTTCAAAAAGGTTACCCATGACATTCTTGAGTAATCATCTATTATCAACATGAAGTATCTTTCTCCTTTATATCCTCTTATCTTATTAGGAACATATAGATGTGTATGAACTAAATCTAAAGGCTTTGTAGTTGTATACTCCTTTATTTGAATTTTACCCTTGTTTTATTTCCTTGATGACATTCCTTTCAAGGAACATCTATAGGTTTGGTTATCTTAGGCATATGTCTAACACACTTATTTGATCTCACTTTTACTAGGTTATCAAAGTTGACATTACCCATTCATCTATGCCATAAACAACTCTCATCAATATTTCTTATTAGGTAGCTATTGACATTCACTTCACTTAGATTTTTTATATTTATTTTAGTTATTTTCCCTTCTATAACTAATCTTATAGATCTCCTTGTCTTAGAAACTTATACATTAAATGTGACCTTATATCCATTGTCACATATTTGGCTAACACTTAGCATATTGTGTTTCAATCCTTCAACATAAATGACATCATTTATAGGTAGTTTTCCATCTATATTCAAGGTTCCTTTACCATATATCTTTGTTGTCATACTATTTCTATAGCTAAAAAAAATTTCCTTACATTTACTCAGTTTGATGAACTTGATCTTGTCACCAATCATGTGTTTTGAGAAACCATTATGTATTACCCAAAAAAATTCTTCCTTAACATGGAGTGAAATTTGAGTAATAATAGATTTTGAAACTTTATGATCTTTCACTTTCCACACATCCTTAGGTTTCTTGGTTGGATTATTTTCCCCCTTCTTAGAGACTTACGAACCTTTGTTCACAATGGTAGGCATGATTTTATTTTCACTTTGTATTTTTGGTTTTACAAAGTTTTTTCTACATTTTTTAGCTGTGTGACCACAATTATTGTAGTTATAACATATTAAATTTGTATCTAACAAAGGTGTAAATTAATTTTTCCTCACAAAGTTTGTTATCCTTTTATGTATAACTCTACAATCACTAGCCCTATGACCAAAATGATTATATGTATAAAAATAACCATAGAAAAATCAATAATACTTGGTCATATCATTTCTTTGTGTAGGATGAGGAGGTCTTCTTAATTATGGCTTCTTTATGTTTCTCATGCTTATGTAACCATCTAAATCATCTAACTTTGTCTTCTACATCTTCCTTGAGTTTTTAGAGATTGACTCATTGTTCTTATTATTTTATTTAGGCTTATTTTCTCCTTCATATTTATTCATATTAGGAGTGATTGTGTTTGTCTTTGTATGTATGGAGACATTCATGCAAGATTTTTCTTTCTTTGTTCTTGATTCTCTTTCTACTTTGAGGTTATCATATAAGTTTATAGATGTATTGGTTATGGTAATTTTACCTTTTTCAAAACCAAAACAAGATTTCTATTTTGTGGAATTTTGAGAGTTTATGAATTTATTAATAATTTGTGAACCTCCTTTTAGCCTCAGACCTTTTTCTATTTGTTCTTTAGATTTTTCAATTTCTCTTCTCAAAGCCACTATTTCTACTTCTAACTTCATTCATTCATTAGATTTAGATTGTATTTCAAATTTGACTACATCTTCTATTATTTTAGCCTCTCCAACTTGTGTCTTTAGGATAACTACCATCTAATCATATTTTTCAAGACGTTTGAATACTTCTTCAATCTCTTTTTGTGATTGTTTTTTCTAATTTTAGTTCTCTTTTCTTAGATTTTCAATTTCATCTAGGGCACATATGAGTTCACCCTACTGATCCACTTCTCCTTCCTCTTCTTCATCAGATTCTTGAAATTATTATTTTTATCCACAAAATTTGATTCTAATGTCATGAATAGGGATTCATTTCCCTCAGCCACAAAGGCACAATCATGGTGATCATCTGAGCTATCACACTCATCTATTAATCACTATCTTCTTTTATGTATAATCCCTTATTAATTTTGAAGTTATTCTTTTTGAAGTAGTGGGGTTTCATATTTTTAATATCCTCTTCATAATAGTAAAATGTCCTAACTTACCCTAGTTAAAGAATTTAAAGGCTAACTTACCTTTGTGCTTTACAGACCCTCTTCTTAATTTTTTTACAAAGTTGGCTTGTTCTTCATCAGTATCCTTATCTTTATCTTGGAAGTATCTGCTTCTCCCATTCTCATCTCATTAGCTGTGAATGTTCTATGCAACTAATCAATAATGAGTTTATCCAAATCTCTTACTTCCTCTATCATAGATATTTTTTAGTCATACCTTGATGTTATATATTTTAGGACATTTATGATAATGACCGAATATTTCATCTCTTCTCTAAGGTCTCTAAGTGCATTGACTATTTCATCTACTCTGAGTAGGTAGTTTGTAATTTTCTCTTCTTCATTCATTTTAAGACTTTCAAAATTACCTTTGTATGTTTGTAGTTTGGACTTATTTACCTTATCATCACCTTCATAGATGCTCTTCAACTTGTTCTAGATATCTTATGCATTATGATAATATATTACTTTGATGAACTATGAGTTAGACAATCCACAAAGAATATCATTTTTTACCTTGAAATTACTCTCATATTCCTTCTTTGTAGCTTGATTATTAAGAGTTGTAGAAGGAGTTGTATATCTATTTAAAGCAAACATACATATATAAAACCTTAATGAAGCTAAATATGCTTCCATTCTAATTTTCCAAAATGTATAGTTTGATCCATCAAAGAGAGATGCTTTGTTTGAGGAAGAACCTTCTTGACTAGCCATTTGTGTTCACCATCCAAGATCTACCTGAGTTTATTAAGTTTTTTCTAAGGAACCAGTGCTCTAATAATAATTATTGGAACACAAATATCTACTAAGAGGGGGGACCAAATTAGTATATTGAATAAAATTAGTCCTTTAATACTTTTAATGGAAATTGAAAAGTATATGCAGAGATCTCACACATACAAATAGACACAACACTCATTGTACATTGACAACCTAGTATGGGAAAAATCATGATGAGAATAAATACTCGAATCTACTATTATAATATATCCTCATTAAAACAACTCATTGATTAAAATGTTTAAGGGAACTAACCCTAAGGAGACACCAATCCCCTGATTTAAGAGCACCTACTCTAAGGAAGCACCTAATCCCTAATTAAGCACCAACTCAACTCTTATGATGGAATCTACCAATCAAATATTATGGAACTAACTACATATTATAAATTTAATTAAAAAATTAGTATATTTCAATGTTACATACCTATTCTAGAATTGATCATGATTTATTATGCATCTCTCTTCCTCTCTACCTCCTTTTTTCTTCAATTCTACATTATTTCCATACATAGTGTATATCCTAGATGATGTATATATGCATTGGATCTGGGTGTGACATATTCTCTATGTTCACACTTGGTCATTAACACATCATGCTCTATTTTTTGGAACTTAGTTCATCTTTTCTTTAAAAATATGTTTCCTGCTTCTTGAATTCATACATCACCACCATCATTCTATATTTTACTATATTTGGCATAAATTAGGCTCTAGTTTTGATACACATGCCATTTGAAATAATTTGGATCGATTACAACAATCTATATCATTCTTTGTGTCATAAAATATATATTTCATACGTGTTGTGTTCCTTAATCATTGAGATAAATAAATCTTTAAATACTAACTATTGAACTTAAGATTCACACCATGATCCATTGATCATTGTACAATTGTATAAACTTTAAAATGAAATCATTAGATAAATTTCATTCTCTCCATCATATCCTTATGATATTTTAAAATTTAATGTTTCAACTTTAAAATGCATCTGTTCATCTAAATATGATAAGCTCATGTGTTCCATTAGATTTGTGTGAGATTCCAAACTTTAACTCATAACCATTGATATTTGTTTCAGTCTCTTGATTTTATAACACTTACCAGTATCACATGCCTTATAAGTAATTTATTATTATTCCCCATGCTTATGACACTTAGCACTATCACATACCTTCTACACATTGTCAGTCTCCATACTTGTGACACTTAGTATCCTTACATGCCTTCTACATATTATTGTTAGTGATTTAACTTATGACACTTCACACCTTCATGTTGATAATTAACTATTTGAATTTGAAGTGTATTGTAGATATATTGCTCAAGCTCCATGATTATGACACATGTGATCAATGCATTCATTCTAAATTTATTTGAGTTATTAACCTTGTTGTGCATCATTATATATTCATCATGTAATTAATCACCACTTTTGATCAAACTCAGATAAATATCAAGTCAAGGAATTAGGAATATTAAATTCATTGATCATTATTCTAAGCCATTAATCACTAGGTCAAATGGGATGGTTTCAAAATGATGAGGAAGGCTTAAGTTATAACTTAAGCAACCATTTTCCACCTATATCCAATCAACACAAAAATAAAAGTGTTTTTAACACCATGACTAAAACCCATAGGGTTTTATTAATAATACCTAGTAATGGCTTAGAGAAAATATAATTCATTTTTGGGCTCATTTATCTTCATCTAAATCTATGGATCATATATATGAGATGCAATTAAAAAATCTATAATATATATTTTATCAAATTCTCTGTAAACATCTAGAAATAGTCTATATAAAATAATGATAACTTCATATGATAATATTAAAACCTATGAAATTATAAAATATTTTCTTATCTCCATCAATCTTACTTGTAACTAATCCTTTTATATCAATTACATCCACAGTGATAACTATCTCCATTTTGACATCAATAACAATCATATTGGTAACACTTCCATATAACCAAGAGAGCACTTGGGACTTCATAGACTATACCATCCTTTGATGAGTTTGATGTTGACTTGACTTGGGAATAAGATAAACTAATTTAGATGGGAGTAATAAATTATAATAAACCACATGATTTAATTTTGGGACATGACATCATAAAGGTTTAAAAAGAGAAGAAACAAAACGCCAGTGATCATGAGAGCAAGAAGGATCAATCCACCACCAAACCATACTTCAACACTTCATCTTCAAGTATTAAATACAATAAAAAGAGGGTCAAATGTGCTTATTTCATGGGAATCCATGATGAAATTAAGTGTTTTAAAAATGATATTGATCACCTCATGAGTCTTCTTGGAATAACAACATAGGTGTTCCTGAGTCTATTTTACCATCTTCATCATCCCATGAATCTAAGGAAAATAATAATAAAAAAGGGAAAGAATTAGAAAAAGATTAAACAAAAGGGAGATATCAAGTTGTGGTGGTACCTCTAGATCCTACATGCATTATTTATTTAGGTTCATGCATCATGTTGTATGGATTATTCACATGTGGAGTTCACTTCTTTAGAGCCATGTGACATGTCTTATATTCAACTAGGTTATAATACTTCTACGTAATTTTTGGGAGAGGGTTTGCTGATGTGAGTGGCCTAACATTTAACAATGTTCTAATTATTCCCTCACTATTAACTTATATCCTATCAATCTCTTTGATTACTCACCTTGGTCAGGGCATGCAAGTTTAGTTCACTCCGTATTTGGTGTATGTCAAAGAGTTACATAGTGCAATATCATTACAATGTGTTTATTTGATCATGAGACTCTAATATATTATTTCTCCCACTTTGTCTCTCTTTCATATTCTTTATCAGATTCTCCTATAGTTGATGATACTTTATTACCTGAGCACATTTATGATATTTATGGCTTTTATTATACCACAAATGAATACAATAGTGATGGGGATGTATTTCATCCATTTCCTTATCACCTTTCATGCTTGGCGGAGTTATTTATGGATCCACCTACTTCTTGTCCACCATAAAATTTTTAGGGAGTAATATATTTGATTTGGATAGTCTTCTACATAGGTTTAGATCTTTCCACACTCCTTCAATTCTATTTTAGATGCATCATCACTTCATGAGTTAGTTGACATTTATACTTTGCATAAGGATAATAGTTCCTTATAAGTAACCACACCTTGGTTAGAGATCGATTACATACTTGGTAGATTCATTCACATTTTCTTGGTGATCCACTCTTTACTTCACATACTTTTGATCCATAGTCACTCTAGGAGGCTACTTCACAGGATATAAGGTGGCTACAAGCAGTTGTAGCTTCAAGTGGGTATTTCTAGTCCAACCTTCTCTTCTTTGTCTCTCTTTTGAGGGGGAATTTTTTCCACTAGGTTTTCTTCATTTACTCTACTTTTTGATAGTTGCATTGTATGTGGGTACCTTATCAGGCCTTTTTATTGGTATCCATATTTTATTTTCTATCCACCTAAGCTATGATTAAGGTAGGGTGTTACTATAGGATATTTATTATTCCATTTTTTTATTAAATGGATAATACTTACACATGTAGATTCAGCTTGCATAGGTGATTATTTAGTTTAATGGTAGTTAGCTACCACTTATCATAGCTTCTACGATAGTTAGCTTAGACATGTCCTAGCTAAATGGTTGTTACACATTTGTTTTCCACTAGTATATTATTATTTAACTCCTTGTTTTTAGGTGGAAGTTGCATGTTCTTTCTCCTATATTGGACACCTATTGTAATTCTATTTAATATCATTGTAGCTAAATAAAAAACAAATTATTGTGTTATTATGAGTTATTTATTTTTATATTATATTTATTTTTCTCTTCTTGGAATCTATGCAACTATTTGTATCATTTTTATTATCATTTTCTTGGTGATAATATAATAAACTCCAATAAAAGCAAGAACTTATTTGCAAAACCAAAAAAGGTTTCTATAAAAAAATACAAAGAACCAAGTAATTAATTTGATGTAAAAGATGTTTTAAATGTTCTATGATAAATTTAATAAATTAAATACAAAATACCTTGATTTTAATCATAAATAGTTGTATGATGAAAAATTTAGAAGAAGATAACAAAGATCAAATTCAAATATAAGATAATTACCAAAAAGGAGGAATAATAATATTCTTGATAAAATAACATTAGGTGTGAGTCCCACTAGGTATGCTATAGTGTCATTAGGATTGCTATAAGAGTTCAATTTTTTTTTAATGAGTATATAATAAAAATAAAATATGTTTCTATTACCTCTATAAGAAATCCTCGTGAGTAAAGGAAAAGCTAAATAAAAATGAAATCAAGAGAAGAAACAAATAATTATTACCCTCATTTTTTGGATTATTTGACTTGCCATAAGCCAATATATCTTGGATGTAGTCTCATTAAGTTTTTATCAATTTTATTATCATGAAATATACCATCTACCAATGAAAACATTGAGTAACTAAATTGAAAATAATGGATTTTGATGCATAATCTAGCTTGATAAATTGATAGAGATTTGTTATTTATTTTGAGCATAAGAAATGAATAGGCATGCCCATTTATTTATAGGTAGAGTGATTTATCATGATCCTTTCATCTTTTATCCTAGATGAAGGGTTAATAATACACCTCAAGGACTCACGTGGATGATGGCATGGATCACCAATGTGAGACCTTAATATTTTCCAAGTTAAAGGGTGGAGGATGTTCTTAAAAATATCCTAAGGAGGATTAATATTAACCCTCCATATTTTATACAATATGAATGGTGGATAATTATCCATAAAATATCACATGGATCAATAATATGAACTCTTTATCTTTTTTCTAAGGTGAAGAGTGGAGAATAATCTTTAAAAATATCTCAAAATAGTCAATATGAGCCTTTCATCTTATTTTATAAATGAAGGGTGGAGAATAAAACCTCATATTTATAGGAAGAGTCATAAAATAATATTTCATGAATCTTGAGATTCTTTTGGAAGTGAATATGATATTTGAATGAGGTAGAAAGGTGAAGAATAAGTAATTCAAATGAAATTATAATTTCATAATCCATGCAATTACAATTAAAAAGAAGATTAATTAAATATTAATTTAATGAATATAATGTGATATGAGGGTGATCCATATTGTCTCCAAGGTGGAGGTTGGATAATTCTCCTTATAAAGTGGTGAAAACTAGGGAGAAGTTTAATTAAATGAAATTAGAAATTTTAATTCCATGGAATTTCTAATTAGAGAAAGTATTAATTAGACTAATCGAAAGGAATAATTTAATTAATATGATATGAATATGAATTTATTTGACTTGATTGAAATAAGAGGAATTAAATAATTTACCAAAGAGATGTAAATGACTAGTGGTGATGATAAATATCAATAGAGCAGTGATTTAATGGTCTAGTATGGTGAATTGTCCCAATTAGGGATGCACTTATGTGTTTCATAATGTTTATTACCAATGTGTAGATATAAAAAGTGATGTTCAATTATTTATAGGATTAATTAACAAGGTCTTATAAATTTACTCTTATTTCCATAAAATTCATTCCTATTATAATTTTAGAAACATAAGTGGTGAAAATGGAGTGTTTGTAGGTCCATGTGAAAATCTCTCTCTAGTGAGACCATGTAGATATGGTTGCAGTTCTCCTTTTGCTATATAATACCATCTTATCTTAAATTTTTTATACTCATAAGCTTAACATCATTTTAATATATTTTTGGTATTCAATGGACCTATAACTATTCATAAATTATATTATTTGTTGATCATTTTTAAATACCTAGAATTTATCTATGTTATCTAAGATAGAGGGGCAAGGAACTAGCTCTACAAATAATATAAGCATCTTGTAATCTCTGAGTTGTACAAAATTAGTATTTGAATATATTATTGAATTTACCTTCTAATTTTATTCTCTTATAATAGATTGGATGTTGAATGCATAAAAGGATCCTATTACGTCCCATGATTTGTGTTTATACTTATTCAAGTAAACAAGTTTGCATTGATATCTTTGTCTAATCTTGCTGATAACTAGCTATGGATATTTGAATATCCAAACTACTTGACATTATGTTTTAGTACAAAATGTGGACTTAGGATTATATATTCAAACCCAACTTGATTATTGGTGTAAGGGAATTTAAATATAAATGTAGACAAATATTACTTCCTATCTAGGTTGATCAAAGCTATACAAACACTAGAACATTAGTTTGATCTAACTCAATAGAAATAGAGAGTCCATAACTAAGAGAGACCTTCTAAGAAATTATTTGAGTAACAACTCTCTTTGTTTGATGATCTAACCTAGCTTATGAAGATTGATATTTTACTTGATCTTATTCATATCTTCAATAGTATTGTACCCTCACTTGATTTGTGGCTTTAGACCTTACAACTGATCATTTCATTTTAGAGGGGGAAGATTATAGTTTGCCTTAGGATTTGGATGAGTAGTAACATTATTTTTACAAGGTGTTGATGTGGTAGTAGGTTCATTATTAATCAAGTTGTGATTATTTTAATAGAACTTTTGGAAAATATGAATTACATTTATATTATCTTTAGGTTAATTTTCACCTCTAACTAAGAATGGAAAGTTGCATGTTTCAAATACCATTTTTGTGATAGAAGGACCTCAAGAATTAAAATAAGATAATTCTAGTGGATTTAAAAAGGTCTCTTATCTATCCATTTCCTTCTAAAATATCTCCAAGATAGGGTAGAACTCTATGTAGTTTATTTTACTATGCTATGTTGCATTATGGACTTAGCACCAATTAGGAAGTGTTGGTTATAAGAAGATTATTTCAATCATATTATTAGTGGTTATTATTGTGTTATTTCTAGATATATTAAAAGGCTTATTGTATCTATGAAATGGAAAATTATAATTGGTATTATTCCCCATTGTGTTTCACATTTAATTTCACATTAATAACTCATTGATCATCTTTGAATCATTATTTTGATTAGCATACAATTTTTTTTTTATAGAATCAAAAGTAATACCTTGTGTAGTAGTAGTATTTACTTCTATCAAAGACTAACTTTGATTTTGGTGATTAGGTATAGACACATAGTTTTCAATAAATCTAATATGTTTTTTAGGTGGAACATGGGTTAAATCTAGTTGGGTGTGTAGATAATTCTAATTTTGAGGCACAAAATTTTGATTAACATTATGAATGGGGTTAAGGGATGGGAAATCAGGACCAATATTAGGAGGGTATAAAGGTTGTAACTAGGGATTCATATATATTTCAATGTTAGTAGCTTCAACATAGGCTAGTGTTAGTATAATGATATTCAAGACTCTATATAGAAAATTAATTGTCATAGAATCCAAAAAATTCTTTTAGATTTCAAGGTTTAGTGATTCATTAGGTTTATAGGTAGTGTCTCCTTCTACAAAAATAATTGTCATAGAATCCAAAGCATTCTTATAGATTTCAAGGTTTAATGCTTCATTGGGTTTATAGGCAGTGTCTCCTAGACTATACATATTTTGGAATATTATGTTAAAGGCTATTATTATCTCAGTGGGTTCTCTCCTCATGCTTGAAAAGTTTTGATATATGACACTTAGGTTATTGATCTATCCAAATTGAGCTAAAACATGTTTTGACACTAATTCCAAGAGGTAATCAAATTTTATGAAATGTTAAGGAACCATTCATATGTACCATATTAAATGATAAAATTGAAAATTATATATGAAACATCCTCATGGGTTATATTTATATTCCTAAATCAGTTTTGAAAGCATATATGTGTGCTTCAGTAGTCCTACCTCTTGAGGTAGAAAATCAAGGAATATGTTTTTTAGGGTTTCTAGGAAAATCATGTATGTCTCCTAGGATGGTTATACAAGAGTTGACCAACCATGTTGGGGACATAATACATAAAAGGAGTTGTGATATTCTATTAGGGTAATAGGATTGGGCTTAGGGTCCTCTTAAAATATCTATATCTAACCTAATTATTGTATGGATTTATAAGGGTTAGAATAGTAGGCCAAGATTTGAGGTGGACCTTAATAATATTTTAGGTATATATAGTGAAACTCAAGTGATCTTTCCAAAGAAAATAAAAAGGTTCCCTCCATCTATCACCAAATAAACTCCTATTATTGTGGGTTTTATGCACACTAGTGAACCTTATGAGGTATCCTTTAATTTTTAAGGATTGGTGATAAAATATATACTCCAAGGGATGAGGTGCAAGGTATTGGGTTATATAAACAACCTAGTGGTAGAAAAATGGTGACCATATTAGTTGTTTACCTCAAATGGCTAAGATATGATGTGATTATACCTAATTTATATGGATGAATATATGGGGATACTAACCTAAGGTGCATAAGATCAAAATAAGATCAAAAATAAATAAGGGTATGGAAGGAAAGAAGGCTTTATGAATCCATAAAAATGAAACCTTTCTATACTAGATCTTAAACTAGAGGTTTAAAAACTAGTCAAGGAACTAATGTTTTTTATAGGTCATTATTAGCATATGAAAAATAAAACATAATTAAGAGTCTAAGGAAACAATAATAAATTGAATTTTAGTGCACATAATCAAATGTTTTTTGTGTTCATGATGTTTAAATTACACTTATATAAAGGGATATTATGATAATTACACATAAAGTATTCAAATTAAATACTATACAATATGAATAATTATTTTAAAAAACTCAAGCAGAACCCAAATATTAATATACTACAATCCCATCCTACAATAGGGCCTTATCCTATTACTAGTAAATCATGATTAGACCCTTCAGGGTAGGGAGGTTTCATTGGAGGGTTCCTATGCTAAAGATGACTCCCTTGAGGAAGACCCTTCCTCAAGTTTTTAGCATCTAATAACCATTATTTCCAATGCCAACCCTATTTATAAAGCCTTAGCTAAAGATCCTCTGCTAAAAATTTCTATCCTCAAACCTAAACCACACTTTCTATATGAAGGAGCCTTGGGGAAAGTGGTGGGGAATGGAAAGACCCCCATGATAGGGGAGACAAAATATAACAAATAATAGCTATAAAATTTTAATAATAATCTTCATGAGGCCAATATGTGTTTAATAGGTCTTATAGAAGATTAAAACTCCATGAACAAAGAGGTTTCTAAAGTGATCTAATCCTTAAATCATTTTGTTAGGATGGAAAGGACCCCCTTGAAGCAACACATGGTAGTGTCATACACCACTTCTGCAAAGAGTCAGAGACCACTTCCCCAGGATCCCCCTCATAAACCACACTAGGAAGATGTAGGTGAATGAACATGTACAAAAGAGACCTAAAATGGTCTTACGTAGAGAAGATGTTGAAGGGCTTGGAAAAAGAACAAGGACCAAAAGTTACAAAGATTAAATAGGGCATGTAAAAGAAGGTGACTGAGGTTAAGAAGGAACCTATGGAGGGATCCCCCCTCTTGTAAGATTTTAGTATTTATTTTTTCCTATTGTTTTTCCTTCTACATGAATAGTTAGCTTGTACTATTACTATTTTTGTTTTTCAGCCCATAAGGATTTCTACTTTATTATACAAATTTTAATTATGGTTCCTTGTCCCTATGAAACCATATTATTTACCTTATCAAATAAATAATATACTAGATTAATGGAACCTCTTTAAATACTCACAAATTTGGATAAGAACAAGATTTGCACATCAAGACAAATTATAGAATAATTCTCATAATTTATTATTTATATTAACAACCAAAATTATTCTTCCTTTAGAATTAGGAGGATAAAATTATATATAATATTGGTGATGGGTTGATTCATACTCCAATAAAAGTCTAAAATTATAAATTATAATTTTAGGATTCATGCACAATATCCATGTACATAATACAAAATAGAATAACAAACTAAGATTACATCATTAAAATATAAACATATACATCATGCCCAAAAATAAAATTAAGATCTAAACCTTCATAAAAATATAATACATGAAAATATATACATTTATATTTAATTATGGTTCCAAATTATCACAACCTAAAGAAGAAGGATATTATGTACTCAATGTGGCAACCAAAGTAGTAATAAGTGATGGCTAAGAGGGACTAGATAAAGTGCCCATTATCACTTATGAAACACCTATGGACTAAGGAGGAATAGGAATTGAATGAACAAATAAATGACCCTTGAATCTAAATTATTGATGTAGATGTTGGTTGAGTAATAGGTATTGTCTTGGTAGCCTCATCAGTATCCTTTAAATTTTCAAGCACTACATAAGTATCCTCAAATTATTTATTTATAATATCAAAATGGAGCATATTATGTTCATATATTTTACCAAAATCACTCATAAACATTTGAATCTTAGTTTAATAAGCTCTTAATCCTTGTCTAAGTGCCTCTATCTTGATCACTTTTCCCTTTGTAAAATTGACAAGCCATAAAATTTACTCATCAATTTTGTACAAGGTGCTTTCTACCTCTACCTTGAATGTATTGAAAAATTATTCAAGAAGTGTATCAAAATTGGGCTTATTTATCAACTTCCATATGGAAGTTATTAGTCTGGTGACCCTCATATCTTTAAAAATCTCAATGGTTTCCTTTTATTGGTTGGAAATTTGGACCACCAAAGCTTTCATCTAAATATGTCACTAAAAGGTGCCATCTATTTTTGGAATTACATGATTTGAATCCCAACCTAATTCATGTGTGCTCATCAAATTCAAATGACTATATGTTATATTTCTTGCACATTGAACCATAAAATTGAGTCTCTTATCAATTTATTTCAACTAGTTCCAAAATTTTGTCACTCTTCCCCATTCATGTTATGACTCACCCGTAAAATTCATAATTGTATTTAAAGTGTCATACATCTTATTGGATACACTTTGGACATTATCTAAAATATCTCTAAGAGCCTAAATTATCTAATTTTATAACAATTTTTATTTGTCTTACTCCTAAATTATGTGCATCTCCTTCATCGCCTTCCCTATTGTGTTTATAAAAGAAAAAATACTCTATATATTCTATGGGATAGATTTTCCCTTTGTTCTAATGTTGCTTCATTCCCTATGCTACTATCTACTCCCTTCCTCTTCGTCACTCTTTGGATAATACCACTTTATTTTTCAAATTGAGTACTTATTATAGGAAAGTCATTGAGGACCAAGCCCCTCCTATCCTTCTTTTATTGTGATTCCTTAACCAATGTACATACTATTGGTGTTCTACATTACAGCTTAGTTGAGTAAAAAATTGTTCAAGTCTTTTACTCAAATCTAGTCCAACATAGAATTGACCCTAGGTAGTGGGTCACCTATCATAGGGTCAGACCTCCAGAGAAGACCGACTTCATTTTGGATATATAAAATAAACTAAATTCCAATTGGGAAAAGGGAGAGATAAATGGTTAATAATGTATAAAAACATGTAAAGGAAGTGATGCACTAGTAATGTGATTGTTCATCCACTCTATATCAACTTATAAAAACAATAATGAGTTTAGATATACAACTATAAATGGTTATTTATGCAATAGTATTTCATGTAAAGGTTCACCAATTGATCAAAAAACATGAGTGAAGTGATGGAAAGGTTTGACTCAAGGTACTAACCATTCAATGTATCCACTTGATAAATTCAATCAAATGACATTAAACACCAAAAAATGACCTAAAAAAGAAGATAAACTAGTAGCTTGATGAGATTCAATATTTCACAAGGGAGAATTTTTTACCACATATGCAAATCAATCTAACATTAAAACACTATACCGGAATCATAAAATATAAAAAGAGTCCTTTATTTATCCCAAGAGATTACAAAGATCAATTATGGTAAGATTCTAGTCATGCCTAATAGAGGGATTACCAAGATGTTTTCAAGGCTTTAGAAACCTATATATATAGAAAAGGGGGTGAGAGAGAAGGAACTGAGTAGATAGAAACATTGAATGAGGATCAACCACTTTTGATGGATTAATATTGAATCGAGGATGTTAAGTCATGATCTTATAAAAAAGGAACAAAATTTGAAGATTTTATAAAATAATTAAATGTTCCATGATCTTTATCTAACCACTAGGTCATCATATCAAGACTGCATGTCACCTCTTCTTGATCTATCATGAGAATACATAATTTATGCCTTAAAATTTAAAGATATGCTCGGTCTATTTTGAGTGGCTAGATGTACCTATTTGTATCACAATATCTTATAAAATATATCTTTATAGATTGAAAAGCAATCATGTTATTATTATTATTTTAGTTGCCATATTTATAGAAAGCTCATAGGCTACATAGTCTTGCTTTGAACTATATTAGGTTTAAACATAATATATCTCTATACATACTAGAAGCTAAGAACTCACTACACATGATGACATCCTTTAAAGAATAATGAACATATTCCATATGTTCTAGATATTTGAACCAAAGGTTTAAACTAAACCTTAACAACACCCTTCAAACCTGAAATAATCATTCTAGATTTTCTTGGATCATATTTGGACTCAACACTCTATGTATTTCCCTGTATGTGTTGAAAAACTACTTTATTAACTTTCGTTGAAAGCTTCCTAAGCTTTCCCTCATTCATTGGCTATCAAATTATGACTCGAACCTGTTGACTTCATGACCATCTCATATCATTAGATCTAGTTGTACATTCAAACACTAGCTATCGTACCTACTTTCCTTTTAAAATCTAATGGATCTTTACTATGTCTTAAAATTGATGTCTTTATGTTCATCATTTGATGTATGTGTGATCATCATTTATGTCCACAAAATTATCAATTTTAAGCTCACATGATTTTTAGCCTCATGTTTATTTTGATTTCTATGCAACCATCAATGACATACATACTAATGCCATTGACATTTGTGAGACTATCAAACTTTTAAACACCAATGGATTTTCACCTAAACTTAAAATAAAAATTTACACGAACATCTCACTCTATTGGGTCAACTTTGAATTCTTGGATCTCACATAAAAAAAGTGTGAGGGCATAAAAATCAAAAGGGATGATATAGTTACTAAGAAAAAGATATCCACATGACTTAAGGGCTTATGAGGCTTTCTGATCATACTTATCAAATATGCAAACAAGATGACCAGTCCATTTTTGAGTGACATCCTGATGATAGTTTTTTGGCTCCATGGACTTGTTCTTTTGGTATTTTGCTTGATCTTTAGAAGTTCAAATGATTCATTAAGGCATAACCAAACTTGTCCATGATCTCAACTTCAAGATTATCTATGAAAACTTATCTGGATCCTTCATTTAATCTGTAGACCCATTTCTCTAAGATCAATATAATTACACTTTAAGCTTGGTTAAACTATTTTAAAAACATTGCAAGTAATATGATCCCCCTCTTTTATCATTATGTCTTTATCTCAATCAAGAACATTGCTAAATCCTTCAAATCCTTGTATGTAGGCCCAAAAATGGTCAACATCTTTCGAGGCTTAGTTAGGTAGCATGCCTACTATTCTCTAACTTAGACCATGTACATGACTTTTGACTCATAAAAAATAACACATATGTTCCATGACTGTAAATAACCTCTTGATTTACAAAGACAATAAACTTCACCAAAATAAGGAAGGAAACAAAATAAAGTATGGAAACTAACCTAACAAATCAAATGTGCAAACCAAGAACTTATTTGGGAAAAAATATAAACAAACTAATTTAATTAACCATGACAAAACATGGTCCACTTGGATCAAATGGGAAACACATGAATGTACTCATTATAAAGGAAGGTACAAGTTGAAAACTATACTATTTATTGAACATGACCTTTTAAGAGGCACTCTTCTTTCTAACTATTTCTCTTAACATCTCCTAAAATGAGCCATCAAAAACAAACCAATCACCAATAAATGTAAACACATATTACACTTTAGTCTACTTGTCAAGTAATATTTCATTTATCCATTATCCTTGAATGACTTCATCCTTCCTATCAACTGACACAAGTTCAATAATCCTTTCAAGGAGCTCTAAATAGTCAACCCAAGCTACACCATGATCTTCAATAGGTGATTCTTGATCAAACTTCTCAATAAGTTCCTCTTCAATGGGCAACATATCTCTACAAAGATCTTCAATCTCTTGTAGAGATTCAAGATATAGATACCAATCATTATTTTTTTCCTCACTTTGATCAACCTAAATAGGATTAGCATAAATGTTATATTGATATTCTTCAAGTGTAGATATCTCAATATTATTTATGACTTCAGATTATACCAATTCCTCATGGATATCTTCTATATCAATTCTAGCCTTTTCCAAAATACCTGAGATAACTTCTTCAAGATCAACTACAACCATATTCTTGACTTACCTCAAGTGAAGTATCAATGAATAAGTATTTTTCATACACACTTGAAGCATGCTCTTCACATTCACTAAGATCCTAACTTAAAATAGCAACCTCTTCCTCTATTTCCTATATAATAGGATCTTCTTGAACAAGGGAGATGGTGGGAGGGTGATGAAATTCTTTTTCTTGAGATGGAGTATCAAGAATGGAAGGTTGATAATTATCATATTTTTGGATCTTGAGGGAAATGGAATCATTTATGGCATATTTAATAGGATGGAAAGAGAAAATTTTGAATACCTCTACATTTTTCTCCTTCCATTTGGCCATCACCTCATCAAAGTTTGAAACCCCCTAGTCTTCATTGACAACTTAAATTTGAGGGATGAGTGGTGAATAAAGGAGACTATGAGAAGGTTTATCATCTTGAATAGGCTCTTAAATTGGGATATGAATAGCTTATTGAATAGTTTCGTTACTCCAACTAGGAATCTCCATTGGTTTACACTGAACATGGTTAAAAATTTTATGAGAATTAGGAACACAAGAAGATTGGTAAGGAATACAAGAGGTTTCTTGAGAAAACTGATCCAACTCAATTTTTTGCCTCTTTAAATCCTTAATGTTCTCTAATAAAAAGATACAAAACTCACTCATCTATTATAGATCATTAGACACATTTTGAAATCATTCATTTAAGTCTTCATACTGGGAATCTGAACATACTTTTTGTGCATATGCTAAAATTTTGAGCTCTATCTCATCCATCTTTTATTTTAAACAAGATTGATCATATGTAACATCATAGCCACATCATAAAGGTAAATTTTGTTATTGAGACTAATATGGTTTATAAGGAAGGTAAGAGTCATGCTATTGATAATAAGGATCATGGGAAACTTGATAAGGCTCATCATAGCTTTGATAAAATTATTTGTATGGTTGATTGGGCTCATAACAAGGTTCATATTGATCATGATAGGGATAGTATGATTCATCATAGGGATGATAAGGAGGTATAACATAGGGATTTTATTCATACATAGCCATGAAAACAACATAAGGGTAATACAATGAAATATAATTACTTAGAAAATACCTTGACTATTAGAAGTAATATCTTAAGCTTGGAATCATTAAACTCTTCATGAATAAGACTGCTACAAGTGTAAGTTCACCAAGACCAACTCTAATCAGTCCCACTGCGCATGTCAAAACTATTGGTGTTCTAGATTGCACCTTAGCTAAGTAGAATATTTTTCAAGTCTTTTACTTAAATATGGTCTAACATGGGACTGACCCTAGGCTATGGGTCACCTATCAAATGGTAAAACCTCTAGATAAGGCCAACTTCCTTTTTCATGTATCACCTAAACTAAATTTTGACTAGGAAAAGGGAGAGAGAAATGGGTAATAACATATAAAACATGTAAAGGAGGTGATGTACTAGTAATGTGAGTATTTATCCACTCTATCTAAACTTTTGAAAAACACTAATGACATCAAATATGTAGCTTCAAATGGTTATTTATCTATTATTATTATTTCATGTATAGGTTTACAAAATGATCAAAAAACATGAGGTAAGTGATGGACAGGCCTAATTCAAGGTACTAACCATGCAATTTATCCACTTGCTAAATTCAATCAAATGGAATTAAAAACTAAACATGACCTACATAACAAGATAAACTTGTAGCTAAGAGAGATACAAGATTTTATAAGGGAAAAGTTTCTACCACATATGCAAATCAATCTAACATTAACACACTATAACAAAAAAATAGAACCTAAAAAGAGTCCTTTATTTATCTCAAGAGCTTACAAAGATGAAATCTAGGTAGAGTCTAGTCATGCCCAAGAGAGGGATTACCAAGATATTTTCAAGGCTTTAAAAACTTGTATTTATAGAAAAAGGGGATGAGAGAGAGAAGGAATTGAGTATATATAAAACATTGAATGAGGATCAACTACTTTCAATGGATTAGCACCGAATCAAGGATGATGAGTCATGATTTTATCAAAGAGGAACAAAATTTAAAGCTTTTACAAAATATATGAATGCTACATGATCTTTATCCAACCACTAGGTCATCGTCTTGGGACTCCATGCCACCTCTACTTGATCCTTCATGAGAAAAAACCTTTATGACTTGAAATTTACAAAGATGATTGGTCAATTTTGATTTATTGGATGTACATATTTATATCACAATATCTAGGAACATATATCTTTATAGATTGAAAACCAATCATATTATTGGTTTTCTTTTAGTTTCCCTATTTATAAAAATATCATAGGTTATAAATTCTTAATCTAAACTATATTTGGTTTAAACCTAATCTACCTCTATGCATATTAGAAGCCAAGAACTCACTACACATGATAAAATCCTGTAAATAATAATGAATGTAGTCCATTTGTTTAAGATATTTGAACTAGAGGTCAAAACTGAACCTTAATGGCACCCTTAAAAACTAAAATAATCATTCCATTTTCCTACCTATGTTGAAAAATTACTCTATCAATTTCTATCAAAAACTTCCTGAGCTTACAATCATTCATTGGCTATGAACTTATGACTCAGACTTCTTGAATTATTGACCATATCATACCATTTTATATGGTTGTACATTTTAATGCTGACCATTAGATCTACTTGCCTTTTGTAATCTAATGAATATTTATCTTTTTTACTAATTTATGTCTATGTGCCCATCATTTGATGTCTATGTGACCATCATTGACATCTGTACAATCATAAATTTCAATATCACATGATTTTTAGCTTGATATTTATTTTGATGTCTGTATAATCATTAATGACATCCATGTGAATGTATTTTATTTTTTCAAGATAGTCAAACTTTAAACACTAATATATTTTTTCTTGAGACTAAAATTAATGTCTGCATAAATGTCTCAATCTGTTAGGTCAAATTTGATGGATTGGATATCAAAGTAAAAAAAAACATAATGGCATGAAATTTTCAATAGATGATCTAAGTACTAAGATCAACGTGTCCACTTAACTCAAGGGATTATGAGTCTTTCTAAGCATACTTATCAAATGTGCAAATAAGTTGACCAGTCTATTTCTAAATGACATCTTGATCATGGTCTAGATCCCTATAATTATTATTTTAATCTTTTCTTTGATCTTTGGAATATCTAATGATTTCTTGAGGCACAAGCAAACTTTTCCATGACCTAAAATATATGATTTATTTTGTAAACTTATTTGGATCCTACATTTAATCTATAGACCCGTTTCTCTAAGATCAATAAAATTACACTTTAATCTTGTTTAAAGTGTTTAAGAAGTGTTGCAAGTAATACAATCCCCCTCTTTTATCATTGGCTCCTTCTCTAAATTTTAGAACATTGCTCAGTCCTTCAAAGCTTTGTATGTAGGCCCAAAAATGGCCAACATCTTTCATCACCTTCCTTTTTATGTCCATAAAAGAAAAAATACTCTATATATTCTAAGGGATATATTTTCCATTTGTTCCAATGTTGCGTCATCTCCTATTCTACTATTTACTCCCTTATTATTCATCACTCTTTAGATAATACCACTCTTTTTTTCAAAACAAGTAATTATTATAGGTAATTTAGTGGGGTCCAAGCCCCTCATGTCCTTCTAATTTTATTTTGATTCTTTAACCAATTTAGGTATGATTAGATATTCCTATTATTTTTGTTGAATGATCTTTAGAGTAGTAGAAGTGGGTGTGAAAATTAATGGGATCATGGAAGCACTTACTTCAATGGGGATTTAGGGAAGTGTAGTGACCATAGTCCATTCTATATTAATCATTTAGGGTGTAGCATCTATTATGTATCTTTTCTACTTGAGAGTTCTCATGATATTAGTTATAGAGGATTAAATTGGAGTTGTTTATGATATGGAAAAATATAACTAGGTAAATGGCCTTGGTGGATCTCAAGGATTGAATATGGAATCTATGACCAAATCCTCAAAATGGACCTTTTTATTATGATCTTGGGGCTTAGCCATTACTAACAAATAATTGGATGAATAAAAGAGTTTAATAATTCAAAAGACAAACTGAAAGATTCATAAATTTGTTTCTTACCTTACTCAACAAAAGCATGAGGATATAATAGCTATGTTTTCAAATATTATTCTTTCAAATACTCATAGTGGGAGAGTGGGGAAGCAATTAGACTATTATAGTGTAAATTCATTACATGAGAATCCATTACTATAATGGAGTAATCAATAGAAGACACTACCTTATATATATCCTATATGTATTCATCAATAAGGACATCTATATTGTGGTTGATAGTGTAGATCTCATTGACATAATGATTTTATGAGGACTGGGAGATATGAATACAAGTGCATCCCTAAGTCCCAAAGTAGGGTATTCTCTCAATACATACTCTACATCTAATTCTAGTTCCATGTCTTACACTATTAATTTAGTAGATGTTGATCCATCCTTATCTTATTTTTCACTTCTTCCAATATTGTTATGTCCCCATACTCATCTTCATTAGTTTATTTAGATAAATTAGTTTATTCTTTTAGCTTTGTATCTTCTCTTGAAACCCATTATTCCTCAATACTCCACTTTTTGTCTTATCCATCACTATCTAACACTTGGATAATCTCAACTTATTTTACTCATAATTTTTGTTCCTCTTTATCTTCCTCTGATTCTTCTTATAAAGGACCCCACTTTGAAGATGGGTGTTCAATATGTCTCTCCTCGAGTTATACATTTGGAGGGTAAATTAGAGAATTTTTTAGATTTTTCTTATAAGTGACCATGGATGGATTGAAATTTGTTGTAGTTTTCCCTAATGTGGAGTAAGTAGGGGAAAAAGGGAATTTAATAGAGGAAGGTTAATGTGTAGGGAAAATGGTAGGAAAAATAGGGGATACAAGCATTAGATTTGTAGAAGGCATAGGTGGAAAATATGTTAGTGTTTAAATTAGGAGTATGAAAGGCATTTAAAAAATATATATTTTTATAAACATAGAGAGACTCAACTAATGGACTATAATTAATGGGGCATTGGTGCCAAAGAAAGTGTTTCTAATTATTTAACTATGGGAGATGAATCCCTTCTATATGCTAAAAGAGACTACACTTTTATAATTAATGTAGGTGTTATTGGTCCATTTATGATATTATTTATTAGCTATGGAGTTACCTCCCCCTGAGGGATACCTTCCTCCTTTGTAAATACTTATTCTTATGGTAGAGATATGGGATGATCATGCTCAGGTGATAATTGTGCATATGGATGAGGTCACTAATAGTTTTCATCCTTATTTTCTATATCCTACTATAATATTATCCTACTCCCTTTTGATGTAATAATCATATTATATGCCTTGGGATACCACCATAGGCATTGTATGTTGAGTCATCTAAGTATAAACCTTATAATCATCTACAAAAATTATGAAAATGGGATCATGCTTGTAGATCTTATGGTCATAAGGGATGTGAACTCCCTTATTCATAAGGTCACTAAGGTAATACATCACTTTGTCCTTGGGATCCCAATCTTTTAAATTTTTGAATCAACCAATAGTGGTTTGTAGTCTTCCCAACTGAGTCGAGGTGACTCTTTAGTGTGTATTGCATATGGTCAATGATCAAAAGAACCTTATGATAATATCCTTAATGTTTGGAGGCTAGATATTCATCTACACTATTATCAAATTTTAATTCTATCTCCTAATCAGACACCTTGTTAGGAATAAAATGAGGGTAATTCAAAGGGGTATCCTTAGTTACTTTTATTCTGTTTATGGTATAGTCATTATAGTACCAATAATCTCCCATATTTATAATAATCTTTTTATGTTCTCTGAGAGACTAGGCATAAAGCACCCATTAATAGTTTTATATACCAATGGGTATATTTATTATATAATTTTATTAATTTCTCTCCTAAACCTATAAACGTGCAACAAAGAGAAGTTGTTCTAGACCTTGTTATTCACATACTCTATGGATGGTTCCCAAAACTACATGGATCTTGAATTCACCATCCCCATGATGGAATATATTAGATATGACATCATTTAAAAATTATATCTAGTAGCCTTTCATTGAATTGAGCATCTTGGCATTCAGTCTAACACTGTCAACTCTCCAAGTGCCATGAATTTATTAGAAGTTAGAATTATAACTAGTTAGGGAACCCAATCTTCATGCATGTAGGTGATACTAAAGAACCTATATAACCTATTCAACAAGGAAATAGCCTTTTTAATTCCTAGACTAAATTTATCTATATGAACCAAAGAAATAACACCTCTAATATTCTATTTCTCTCCCTTGTCTAACCACTACTTGAGCTTGCCCTAGACTATGTTATGGTCTAGTTAGATGTTAGTTATGACCTAGTTATAAGTCAATTTAATAATTTTTAGGCATAAAGCATCACTAAAAATTTATGATACCATATTAATATGAAGTATTAGGTGTAAATATTCTCTTGTAGTAATGCCAATCAATAAAAATCACAAAGTATGTCAATGTATAACATTTTCTCTAATTTTATAGCTATATTGTGGAGGCCCTTGGCTTTAACTAGAAGTAAATTATCTTTATATATATTCATCTATCTAGTCATGGGGTGAGTATAGATTTATGCCTTCAATTTCATCTCACGGAGATGAGTAATGTAGGAATGGTGATATCCCCTATCGAAGACTATGTCCAAGTACTCAGTTGCTTATGTGATTGAATATTAGGAAAGGGTTTGGTTAGCTAATCAAGATAAATAATACATTGATGTATTATAGAATTCCTTATAATCTAAGCTAGATTATTTTAAACATTCTGTTATTAGGAAAATTATTGCTCTCAAAGGCTTGGTATATTGAATTTTTAATTCTTAGCCCTTATCTCATTGATTAATGGAAAAGTGATTTGACGTTCTCAATATTTTTCATATATTTATCAAAGCTTGAGACTAAATGACTAGTTCTTGTGAAGTTTATACAAACTTGCTATTTTGATTTAAAATTTACATGTCACCTTTGGAGGCTATATTTTCTACTATGTGGTAGTTTTTCATTAATTTTGAGTTCTTAATCATCACTTAGTGAAATGTGTTAATTTCTTATTTTTTAAGATTCTATCCTAGTTATCATCTGTTACATAGCTATTCTGATCATGCCTTTCAAATTTCATTACTTTATATCAGTCCCATTTACTTAGAGGGCTCATCTCTATGTCCATACTATAAATCCTCTATAGGTGATGAGTTATAAATATCTCACCACTTATCATGATCTCAACAATTTAGGGATATTTTGAAATTAAGACAATTTAACCTTTTTGAAAGGTAGCAATGCACATGATGGTTCTACCTAGATCCATCTAGAGGTTCTAAAAAAATATTGTACTTACATTTGTACCCTTTTTTTTAATAATTTCTAAGCTTTCAAAATGATGACACATGAACATATTTTTGGAATCTAGAGGACACAAAGTTTTGACCTTGTACTTTTGATTTCAATGTTATGGGTTGATAAGATACCACCATGTGGATGGTTCACATTAATCTAGAGGTTTAGAACCTTTTGGTAGTGTAATTTATGTGTCATGCCTTCAAATTATAAGATTATAACATGTGTCTATATTTCATTAATGTAAATAAAATATAAATTTTATAGTGTACATGTAACTGATATGTTTCATGTCAATGAGATTATTTTACTTGGCATTATCTAGGGAACTTCGGAGCTTTGAACATATTGAACCTACTATGGATTTTTAGATCATGGGTCAATAATATTTCTCCACTAGACATGATCTTAGAAGTATGGAAATACTTTTTGAAATTTATTATGTATTTTATTCCTATAGACTTCTAGTGATCGAGATGTAACCATGCCAAGAAATAATGAGGTTCCAAGAAAATTTACGGCTTTGAAATTTTCATGAAGTTTGGTTGTATTCTAGGTTTATGATATTTAAACATGTGGATGGATTTCATTGACCTAGAGACTAGGAAGTTTTGTTATAGTTATGATTAATTGTGGTTGAATGGGATTTCATAACTATCATGATCTAGGGAACCTAATGCATATATGGAATTCTAAGAACTCATTGCATATCAATTTTTTTTAATATAATACATCCTTTTATTAGTCCCATTAGTTCTTTAAATAAAAAAATGATATTAAACACACACTTCATTAGTAAATATGAGAATCAAAGGTGATAAATAATTTAAGATCGATGCCCAAGATTTGACTATCTCCCTTTTTGGAGTAGCTCTAATAAAATTAGACTTTAAAAAAAACCTTAAGATTATATACATCTGATCAATTTTAGGATATCTAAGGTTGATATGGACCATGAATAAATATGTCTTAACAATAATGGTTTCTTAGTTGAATCTTTAAGAATTAGGTCTGTTGGGGCACAACAAGTTGGTATTTTGAGGACACTACATTCTTAGAAGTATTAAAAATTAGACATATTAGTATTACCTTGATTCTTATATATATCACCCCTATAAGTAAATTTCATGCATTGGAATGGGAAAATGGACATGACCCTCATATGAGTATTCCAAGGAAAACCAACTAAGATGTTATATAATAAAGGAAGTTGAAAATCATAACCTTAACTCTAACCATAATAAGAGGTACCATGATAGGGAGACAAACACATCCTAATGAAGGAATTTGACTTTGATGATATCCTTGTCATGTTATTTGGGTAGATATAAGGTTAAACTCAATGTCCTAAAGTTTTAATGAATTCTAAAAAGGTAACACAAGTTTCAAATCCTTTATTTATTAGGACTTGCTTTAATCATATGTCACCAACTTGGACATGGATAAATAATGGAGGGTTATCTTCTTGAAGTAACATTTTATCATAGATCATATATATTATAGGAAAATTTGAAGAGAGAAAGACATATTTAGTTTGATCAACTTGGATAGATAATTCTTCACATATTTTTATAATTCTTTCATTAAAATCAGGGAAGGTAACTTCTTGCGACATTGGTGGTGGTTACAAAAAATTCATATAAAAAAAATATACATTGGATTTTTTTATTATTTTGAGAAGTCCTCATGAGCTCAAAAAATGGGATTTGAGATGGGAATATTAAAATTTATTCTATGGGATCCCATTCATCAAATCCAATGTGAGTTGGATAAGACTATGAAAGTGGGAAAACATTCAAAGCATATCATCTAAAGAAGAAACAAACCTAACCAGAATATGATTTGGAGTCAAAGATTGTGGTTTTCACATAGATGTTAATTTGAGGTAGGGTGACCCATCTATATTATCTTAGCTAATTGAGTTAGTAGCATAGAGAGATCATAAACATACTATATCAACCTATTTAGTACAATATATTTTGAATTATGGATAGAAATATATTGTATTAGGTTGGGTGATATATTATAAATATATTCAGGTTAAGAATGTATTTCAATGGGTTGGAAAATATAGTATAAATATAACTAGTCAATGAAACAAACTGTATCATCTTGACTAATATAGTCAGACCTGATTTTGAGATAGAAGATTGTATTGAGCTAGTTGATACAGTTGGAATAGGAGTTAGAGAAATAAACTCAATCAAGCTATCAATAATGTTATGAAGGTAATGAAATTTACCAGGTTGAATGTTATAGTTTTAAAAGAAAAAATTGTATGAGGTTAGCCAACACAGTTTATTTATCTGAAAGTATATAATTGATAATTTCTTAGTAATTAATAGATAAAAAGTATGTGAAGGACTATCCTGAACCATTTCAAATTAGGATATGGAATATGGTTCTTAAGAGGATAAGGATCATTATATGAAACTACCCATTTCATTGTGTTCAGATTCACCATATTTTATTTATCATTCATAATATTTAGGATTAGCCATGGTTTCATCAACATTTGTGGCTAGTTGATACGGGGTTTCATTTTGATTATTAAATTTTTGCTTTGAAGTCTAGTTTGTAAATGGATTGGAACAAATTTTAAGGTGAGTTTTGGCTTGGTGAATTTCATAAGGGTTGACCTTGGATACCTTATCATATACTTGGTTTCATTCCCTAATCATTCCTTGATAATCATTTTTCGGACCAAGATATAATTCTAAATAAATATTTTGCAGTTACTTTAAAGTCTTAGGGGAATGATCCTAATTTTAATTATATTAGTAAAAAAAATGTATTTTAATAATTATAACTCAAATGATAAGTATTAAAATCTCTAGATGAGGTTCTAAGAAGGCATTTCCTAACCTCATCTAGGGAAAGAGGTTAACGGATTTAATAACTATTTTTTATGATGAAGGAGGAGGATGTTGGAAGGGAATTCCATTTAAAGATGGGGAAAGATTAAATTCATTATATATTCCTATAAAAATGTAATATATGGTTATTTTGGAATCATAAGTATCATAGACACCATCATTTATGGAAATTTTATTTTAGATCTCAAAAGCACCTGAGTTTCAAGCTTTGATTAAGAAGGATATAATTTTCTTATAAGTAAATATTGGAATTTGGTGTGATTTAGGGCTTTCTTAAATGGTTTTTGGAAAATATTCTTGAATTTATATTGAAATTTGGAATTTATTACATTGGTGAAATGTTGTAAGAGGTTTTATTCTTACATATTGTGACTAGCTTTTTTCACTAAATCTTTCCAATGCTTGATAAAGACTTGGGTAGTCTCTTTGAACACTTGTAAATTATAAAAGAGATAATTTATTATTATGTATGTTATTGGATTAAAAATATTTAACAAATGTGTTAACTAAGTATTCTAAACTATAAATGGAGTTAGAATCTAATCTACTAAAATATTATCAAAGAAGGTTTTTGGCAAGTATTCTAAACTATAAATGTATTACGTATAATGTTTATCAAATGAATTTAGATACAAATTGGGATTAATGGATCCATTATAGGATGTCTTAGGATTGATGCCACATATGTCAATTTTTATGATTTGAGGGAATAATGATTTATTTTGGATGTGTTTAATGACTTTGTTGAAAAGTGAAGTTGTGGAATGAGATTACCATGAGTGTATATAATATGGGTATGGGAAAATTTTGATTTTAAACTCCCCATGAAGATATTGAGGTCATTATTTTAGTTTAAATTTTTTGTTTTACATTTACATAATTTGAACATTGCTTTTATCTTGAGTATAGTACATTTGACTCTTAGATTCAAATATTATGTCATTATTAACTTGAAATATTAATTGAATATGAATATGAGTGTTATGGGCAAATGTATATGCTTGAATCACATGTTGGGATTAAATATAAAAAATAATTACATTGTTGTTAATTCGGAAAATTTAGTTTGGCCCATTAAAAGAGAATCATGACATTTTATTATAAATACGTAGCATGGTGGATGAAGAAGGAAATGATAAATTCAAAAATTATTTTTCCCCAAGTCTCATATAAATTTTATGAGTAATGGAAGAAGATTATTCAATATAGGTTACCATCATAAGGTGATATATAATAATAAGGTCCTTTCCCTTGTGATCAATATGTTCATGTAATTATATAATCATATCATCCATATAGATTATGCCACATTCCTTTCCAACCTCATGGGCTTATAGTAAGTAACCTCATCTAGTGGTTTTAGGATTATTATATGTCTCATAGCTTTTATATCTAGTTTAATCCACATGATAATCCCATGGAATTTGATATTAAGTAATGGACAAATTATAAGATATTTAAACCTTTTTGGTTACATTTTTTGGAATGGTTAGCTCCATAGAAATAGGATTTTTTAAAAAATCATGAAATTCCTAACATGTTTTATATTTATATTGGTTTAGAATATATTCCATGGTGGAAAAGAAAAGATAAACTATGCCAAGAGGATTAGTGCAGTTAATTGCATAAGAATTCTAAAAACATGCTTTATCATGTTGGATGATATAATATGGTCACATGAAATATTTGTATCAGTTTGGTTGATACAGTTGGAAGGAGGGTGATAGAATTAAACTATATTAGGATGGTAAACATATTGGTAGGATAAACAAAACTATATTTAGATAAATAATGTAGAT
Source organism: Torreya grandis (assembly GCA_037957365.1). Classification (NCBI taxonomy): domain Eukaryota; kingdom Viridiplantae; phylum Streptophyta; class Pinopsida; order Cupressales; family Taxaceae; genus Torreya; species Torreya grandis. Next base: position 397,339 of record JARHVA010007775.1, read on the forward strand.
TAAAGTGAACTAATAAATTTTCATTATACTTGATTTATATATATAGGTTGACAAATACATAAAACTACATCAAGATAGCTAATATAATTGTCTCACAACATAGTATGGTATCAGTCTCCTCGATGCCATATATACATCAAACAAGATAATAAATTAACTAAGTAGAAAAAAATTAAAGTAGAGGGATATTACTAAGCAAGGTGTGTTTTAATTTTAGGATCTTAGATATATTTATGTAATGTATAGATAGTGAACATGGTCTAAAGAGAACTAATTATAGAGGTTTCCACCATTATGTAGCTGCATTATCTCATTTCTAATTTACATTAAGAGTAACATCCCTAGGTTAATCATATACTGGTCCACTAAAAAATAAAATGGATTATAGTTAACTCAATGTTAAGTAAAAAACTATGTATTTATAATATACTATTATGTAAATTAAAACTAAATTCTAGATATAGTGTTCTCTAATGTCATGAGTCTTAAGTTATTAGTCCTCATACCACAATACTCAAGTATAATTGATGACCACATGGCCTAAAGAAATAACTCTTATAATTTTTACAACTCTAAAAACACATTTATAAGAATACAAAATCAAAATATAAATAAATATAACTCACATTTTAATTAAAATCCACAAAATGCAATGAAATTAAAAACACACTTGGATGGTATTGGGCTAGCTAATACAATTGGATAAAACATAGAAATGTATTGGTTAGATAATACAGTTGGTAAAATACTACCAAGTTTGATGGTGTAGGTGGTACAAAATATAAAATGGCATTGGGCTAGGTGATACAATTTCTAAGACTAATAAATGATATCAAGATGATCTATATAGTTGGACCTAAAAATATATAATAGAATTAGTGATGTTGCTAAGAATCTAAAAGAAAAAATATGAAACTGATCCAACCAAATGATGGAAATGTTTCATGTTGGATTACCCATAGTGTATTATTCATTAGATATGATGAACTAAAATTATACTCTTTCTCTCAAATTATACTCTTTCTCTCAATAGACTATGACTAAAATAAGGTCAATCACATAGACACTGGGTATACTTGGATGATTGGGTAAGGACTTAAGATATCCATATATCTATTAGATGATAACATAAAACTCAAGTTTTAAGAGGAATGGGTTTCAAATCCTAAATATATTACATAAGGATATAGCTCTCACTAGACCTCAACAAAGGTAAATTGGTAACCATGATTGTAAACATGAAAGTAAAGCAAATGACTATAAAGTGCCATAAGTAAAGTAAATTATGGGTAAGTGATTGTAAATAAGGTAAGGTGTAAATTTAAACTTATTTGGGGTAAATGAAACATAATATAATAAATTAAAATCCTAAACAATCATTTATATATACTAGTTTATTTGGTATAAGGAACATCCTAAGTAAAAATAAACACATACATCATCAAAGTAATAAATATCTAATATAATAAGTAAAGAAAAAGAGTATAGGGATAAAAATACTTACCCTCATTGGACTCTTCAATGCTTCAATCCCCCCATTTGATTTAATTGGATATTTATAATAGATGTTTTGCATTAAATACCTCAAATTCTAAGATTAACACCTAGATCTCCTTATTTATGAACTCCCAATGACCTCTCCTATTGATATTTAATAACACCACAATATAAGATCTCCAAAATAAATTTTAGACCACCACATCTCTAAAATACTTCCATAGGGAATAAATTTGAGTGTAGTTAAAACATATGAATGTTATATATCTTATTAGTAATTAAATATGACTCTTATATGTAGATTTACAATACCCTAAACTACAATATAATACTATCATCTAGGTTAGTATTGTTTGAAAATGTCAGGGGGTATAGAGTGGTATCAACTAGGATGATATAATATAATGTTTTTAATACATAATAAAAGCTATTTTATGTTGGTTGATATATTATAATTAATAACTAATCATGAAACAAAATTTATATACCATGATGATACCATATGATATGGTGAATCTAGTAGATCTGGATAGAAATTAAACATAGAAGAAATATGGATAGAGACTTGAAGGGGGTTAGATTAATAGTATTGATGGTGTGATAAAATAATATGTAAAAATTTATTGGAAATTAAAATAATATAATATCACCCCATTCCCATTTTACCATTTAATTTTTTCACTCAAGTATATTGATGAATCAATAATCCACTATAGGAGAAATCATCATTAAAAATATAAAGTGAAAAATATTAGGTTTATACAAATATTGCCATTGATAGGTATGTTGATAAATTTATTGTGCATGGGTACATTATGTTTGAAAATAATTTTTTTTGGTAAGGAGAATTAGAGGTAAATAATTAAAGTGACTTCCTTTATTATTGAAAATGTTGGTTATGGAAATGCCATGGTGTCAATTCTAGCTGATATGGAGTAGTCAAGTATAGGTAATATGGGGATTTGAACTAGAGGAGGATGAATGAAAGATAGAAGACCCATCAAAAATATAAAAAATTTATGAATCTATAATGATGGATAGAAACAAGGTAGAATATTATAAAAATATTTTGGGGTTTCCCTAGGACAATAGAAAAATATGATAGGAAAATACTTATATAAGATGAAGGTTTGAATGTAGATATAGTAATAATCATAGATATATTACAAAGGGAATGGGAGTAAATAGACCTATAAAATAATATATTGAGTCTGATATTTATAATGATGCAAAAGAGATCAAAAATAATGTAGAGATCGAAGGCCATGCATGGATAAATGTGGAATATGAGACTAGCCTGAAAGTGGAAAGGAAATGAGAATGTAGAGGAAGGTGAAAATTAAAATTAGACAAAATAATTAGGGGTAATTTTAGTGATAAGAAACATATTCAAATATTTTAATTATTATGTCAAAGATAATGTTTTTAAGGAGTTGTAATCAGACATAGGTCTAGGGTAGGTTCAAAAGTGGTCATTATAGACACTTTAGGCATAGTTTTTTCACTATAAGGGAATGAATCCTATACACCTATTTTAATAATATAGATTAGTAGACTGGAACTATTTAACACAAGTTAATATTAACTAAGAAGTGGTTTGAATAAGTTAAAAGATTTTTACAAAGAAATAAAAGGAAGTTAAAGGTGAGGCCAACACATCATTTGATTTTATTGAAATTAATTTATTGATCATCATTTTAGCTAGTTTATATATACCTATGTAAAATATCAAAAAAGTATCTTTAAGTGCTTCATTTTTATGAACTATGGCATTTTTTCTAATAACATTTGTCATGTTGCTTCCACATGATGGGTACATTGAACCTGGATGATATTTTTTGACATATAAAAGGAAGTGTCATGTTAAGGGTGTCACTACAAATGAGGATAACAATTGTCATCTTATAGGTTCTATTGGTTCCTAATTTTACTCCTCTCTAATATAGCCTTGCACACTTGAAATAAATTGGCAAATAATGATGATAAACCTGCTAGTATGTTTTTATAGCTAGGGAAATGTCAGACATCAAGAATAAACTAGATGGAAAAAATGGATAAGAAGAACATATCAAGTATATGGTTAGCTCCCTACTAATTTTGGCTCTACCTAAATCAAGGTGAGATAACCTATAGGGTAGCTTGCTCATATGGATATATTCTACAATTTAGTCTCCATGGGGATTATCAGCACACATAGACATATATCTAACTATAACATAACCAAACTCACTCACTCCACCCAAAAAAATTTGTCACAACAATGAGCCAATGTTTTAGGCTAAATACAAGCTACTAAAGACAAATATGAATGTGATTTCAACCTTCATTAAAAATAATCTTCAAAAATATAAGAGTTGAACAAAATATTTTAATACTGGGATTTAAAGTAAAAACCATAGGTACATGTTAAGTATACAACAGTTATGCATCTACAAGAAAATAACACTTAAAACATGCAAATGGCATGTTATATGTAGGGTAGGATAGGGTAGGATAGGTTGATATTTATAAAAAATGGGGGGGGGGGTGATGTGATGGAGGTCTTTAATCAATAGGTACTCTTTCAACATTCATGACATCATATATTGCAAAGATGTAAAAAACATAAATGTGAGCTAATGGAACTACCAAGAGTGATTTGCCTTTTCTTGTTGAATCCATAAACCTAGGGTACCCTAACAAGTTAGCTAGTAACACATTTCCAAATAATACATATAATGGGATTTATAACCAAACTCTAATCTAAAGATGACAACTAGTAATGAGCAAGGAATGAGATATCCTATACAAAAACTTTGCAAAACATATTACTACACATAATCAATAGAAAATACCAGATAACCACATGTATTTTCATTAAATTTTGAATAAATGATTACATATATTCAATATTAAAAATTATACTATGGGGACAAGTATGGTGGATTTGTTCCATGTTGGGTAGGGGAGACATATAGAGATGCTCTCAGAGCTTTCTAATGGTTGTATAGCTACAACTACCTTAGCGAGAGAGATAAAACACACACAACAATGATCCCATAATGTGTAATAACCTATACTAAGGGAAACATGAACTAACATTATGACCAACATAATGGCCAAAAAACCCCTACAATAGAAGATAAACCTTCTATTTATATATATTTTACCTCTCTTGATTTGTGGGTCACAACTTGAAAAATTAAAAATCAAGCCTTCAAGTATACCAATATATTTCTAGCAAGAATATCCCCTTTTCCATGCTTGGTATCCTCATCTACTTGCAAAAAAAGAATCATTGTTACAACTACCTTTTCAAAGAATGGTGAAGACTCACAACATCCTAGACATGCTCTTAACTGCTCACTTGCATAGTTGGAGGGAGAAAATCATTTGAAGAGCCACACAAACTTTTTCATCATGTATAGATACCTAGAGATGTTGGTCAATGATTACCTACATAGCTAGAAACTCTTAGATAGATACCTTTATATTTTGTGCATGCCATAGAATAACTTGTTCTTATAATGACAGCTCAGTAATGATCCAATTGTGACATAAAATATAAAATGATCCATGATCATGATTGTAAATATTCATTTTGGAATGTATTATGGACCTTATTCTATGACATGACTCATTTTTCGACCAAGAAAGAGCCATCAAATTTAACCTTTAGACCAAAGTTTACCATATATTGACACCTAACATTATATGTTGGATCTAACTGGGCATCTACATAGCTTAAAACTAACTAGGTTACTTTATTGGCTCTATTATAGGCATGTGCCACTATTTTATTAGTTTTAAGCCTTTTGAAAAGTCTATATTAGATTTCACCATTATATCTGCTCAACTCAGTAAGCACGTGTCATTGATCTTAATCCAAAGAATCAAACACCATTGGATATCTATACATCCTATGCTAAAATGGTACCACTTGGTAGCTTTTTGGGATCTCTACATCATGATTTATCACCCCTATTTGGATAATTTAAACTTTCCAAATAGGGGTCTTGCATTCACTCTAAGCTTCATTGAAAAATCATGACTTAATATAGACCATAAATCAGATAGTGTATGCTTGAATGCATACCATTAAATCTATAGGAATGTGCTAAATATTTAAATCATGCCCTATGAGATCAAAACTTTTCATGCCAATACTTATCCTAGGTTCCTTTGACTATTCAACTTTGATCATGCAAGTTTGTGCCATTAGATTTGCCTCCATTTGAAAATAAATGGATACTTCATGGGATATAAAATTGATGCTTGCATGACCATTTTTGACATTTGAGTCCCAATAGCTAATCCCTAGAGCTTAAATTTAACATTTTCACACCATTAGAAGATGTCCACAAGATCATCACATGTGTAATTCAAAAATATTTCTTTAGGAACTTTGTTCCATGACAATTTGATAAGTGGGATCTTTGTCTTCAACATTCATATTTACTTTGACATGTTTTCTTTCATATTTCCTTGGACACAATTATTTTTCAACAATTCTTTTAGGCATTCTATATGGATATTTTTTTTAGATAAAATGTCCAAGATAATTTCCCTAAAGGATTTTGACTTCACACTTTTCCCACAAGAATTGATTCTTTGATGTTTTGTCTTCATTGGGACAATTGTTATCGACATTATGTTTAAAATAATTTCCCCAAATAAATTGAGTTATGTAACTTTGTTAAAGGAGATTAACTTTTGTACTTTCAACAAAATAATTGAGACTTAGCTTCTTCTATCTTCGTTGGGATAATTTGTCTCAAACATTTTTTTATAGAATGATTTCCCTATAGAAAATGAACTTTACACTTTTCTTGAAGAAATTCAATCCCTTTAAATTTTTTCATGTGAAAAATGTCTAAAGGATATAAGACTTTTGCTCTACAACAAATTCGTCAAAAGTACCTTTCAGGCCCTTTGAATATACCCTTTAGAAGATTTGTCAAGGGTACTTTCCCTACAAAATTTCCCTTCAGACTTTTGGAATGGCCCTTTCAATCTCTGAAAGTGCCCTTCAAAATTATTGAAAGTGTCCCTCAAATGTCTTGAAATAACCCTTCACACTTATTGAAAGTGTCCTTCAAATATATTGAAAGTTCCCCTTCATGAATTTTGTAAGGCCAAATGCTTGAAGGAAATGATCCTTTGGAAAAATTTCAAAGGAAAAATGACCTTTCTTCAAGTATTATTTTGGAATTTTTCAAGGGAAAAATGCCTGAATGAAATGACCCTTCGGAAAATTTTCCAAGGAAAAATGACCCTTTGAATTTTTTTAGATACTTTGGCCAAAGTAAATAACTCCTTACAATTCTTTTGATCTTTTTGTTTAGGCAAAAGGCCTGAAGGGTAAGTACCCTTTAGACTTTTTAATATAGACAAAAAGTCTAAAACAAATAATAATTTGAACATTTTCTGAAATAAAAGATTAGATAAATCTTTTTGTGCAGTCAAAATTCCCAAAGGATAAGTTCCCTTCAAACTTTTTACTATAGAAAAAAGGTCTAAAAAAAATAAGACTCTTCAAATTTTTTTACAAGACACTAAATTCTTTTAAACCTTTTGTAGCAGATAGAATGTCTGATGGAAATAAGTCTTCAAAAAAAAAATTGAGACAAAAATCCCAAAAAACTATTTTTGTTGGACATTATGTTCATGCAAAATGCCCAAAAGAGTCTAAGGGAAAGACACATTCACCAAGTAAAGACTAGGTTATGACTTAGCCAATTTCATATGAACTTAACCTTTGAAGGAACACTTTAAAACATGAATTTGGCTATGTACTTAGGCCTTTTCACTTGATAATGACCCAATTACTTCAGTTTAATTTTAGGCACTAACATTAGCTCTCATTTGGGGATGCATACCCCCTGTGGGTGTGCAAATAATCACAAAACATAAGACTAGGTGCCAATCCATTAGGCCATGGAGTAAAGACTTGGAAACTCTCAACAAACATTCATGAAGGAACTCAGAAACATGGTATAATTACAATAAACATATCGAGAGGATCTAAAAATGAAGACACAACAAAATGAATAAAAAACAACTGTACAAGCAAGGCCCAAAGTAGAGGGGCATCAAAATCATAGAAGGACATATCAACAAAACAATATAAAATATGGTACACAATTTAGAATCAATTAAAGAAATTCTTTAGACATCTACCATTAACTAGGGGCTCTAGAATTCTATCACTTGATCTTTTAACTTTTCTAGTAGCTTGGTGTCCAAGATGAAGTAAACCAATCTCCACACTTTCCTAAAGGTAATGGTACTAGGTTGTAATAGGATGAAAAGATGAAAAAAATCCTCTTTACATGATCTCATATCTATATAAGACCAAGCTAAAATATTCTCATATTCTTTTAGTAGTTGTAAATAAACATGTTTCTCATCTACAATCATGTGAGTACCAAATAATAGTGCATCAAGATCAACAATGCCAATCATGTACTCAAAATATTGCTTGAAATAAAATTGAAAGAATACATTCTTAGGGGCATAAAAGACAACCCTATCTTCATTGTTAAACCCAAAATAAATAAATAAATTAGTTTTTTAACAACGTATACACTCCTAGTGGAGTCACCCAATGTTATACCCATGCCCACTACTTCTATTAGAGCACACTCTACATCTTTAATTGCACTATGATCAATTAATTCATACACTTGTGTTATACTATCATCAAAAATAAATTCATACATTAGGAATCTCTTGATCACACTCCAAAATTGATTAGTAGTAGCAAATGTCATTTCCATGAAGGCAAACAACTCACTGAAGGAGTCTTGATAATTGAACAGGAAAATCTCATATTCAGGTTCACCTAAATTTTCATCAATCAATTTAGTAGTATCACATGGGGGATGTGGGAGGAATCTCTCATCACACCAATCAATTTCAAGATAAAAATTGACAACATTTACTTTGGCATTTAATAGATCAATCACTTCTATTATGGCCTCTAAACTTGTCTCATTCATCTTTGATGCAAACACAGTAGTGTGACAAGGTTCTGACAAGTCACATTTCAAAGATGATATCAATCCTTCTAGTTTTACAAACAATAAAAAAAACACTCAAATCTTAAATGAATATATTCAAAATAGGAACTGATCTTCCTTAAAACTAGAAAATAAAGTTAGAGTTGCCACTAGAATCAAAATTATAGAATATAACAATTAACAAATTGTTATGGCACATGCTAAGAATAAACTTGTTAATATGTCAATGAGAGATAATAGCATAAAGACACTAAAAGTAGTAGAATAATGTTCAAAAGGGAAAAAGGCACCTTCCAACATGTAATATTAAAACAAATGTAGGTGTCAATTATCAAGCCTCAAGAATTCCTAGCACATCCCTAGTGGAGTGATGTGGTGTTAATGGCCACAATAATTCAACTTTAGCAAATAACAATTATAGAATCACTAAATTTGAAATACTTATAGCTATATCTCTCTACAAGAGTCCTTGATAACATGGATGAAAAGAATTATTCCCTGATGGTGGTGTCATAAAGAGTGTCAGTTCCCAATTGTACAATTTTCTAATCTAGCCTTGCACACTTAAAAGAAAATGGCAAACAATGATGACAAACCTTCTCATATGTCATTATAATTAGGGAAGGGTCAAACGTCAAGAATTAACTAGATAGAGAAAATGGCTAAGAGGCACTTACAAAGTTTATAATTAGCTCCCTACTAACTTTGACTTTGCTTAAACCAAGGTGAGAGGATCTATAGGGTAGCTTTCTCACATGGAAAGATTTTATAGTTCAATCTCCATGGGGATTATCAGTACAAAGAGACATAAATCTGACTATAACATAACCAAACTTTATCACTCCACCAAGGAAGGGTTGTCACATAGAATGGGAAAATTTTCTATTCTAGATACAAGTAAATAAAGATAGATATGAATGTGATTTCAACCTTCATTTGAAAGAATATTCAACAACATAGGGGCTGAACAAAAGATTGCAATGCTAGGATTTTGAAGCACAAAACATAGATACATGTTAATTATACAACAATTTATCCATCTATATGAAAATGACACTTAAAATATGCAAAGGGAATGTTATATGGAGGGTAGGACAAGGTAGGATAGCTAGATAGTTATAAAGAAAGGTGAGGGTGGTGTGATGAAGGTATTTAATTAGTAGGGATTATTTCAAAATTCATGACATCAACTATTTCAAATATGCAAAAAACTTGAACGTGAGCTAATGGAGCTACTAAGAGTGATATTCCTTTTCCCATTAAATCCATAAACCCAGGGTGCCCTAACAAGTTATTCAAAAACACATTTCTAGATATAACATAGAATGGGATTTATAACCTAACTCTAAGCCCAAGATGGTAACAAGTAATGATTATGGAATGAGATGTCCTATCAACAATATTTGTAAAACATATTATTAAACTTCATCAATAGAAAACACTAGAGAACCACATGTATTTTCATTAACTTTACAAGAAAATATTACATACATCAATGCTTCAAAATGTTTCTATGGGGACAAGCATTGTGAATTTGCTCCATATTGGGTAGGGGGGACATATAGAGATGCTCTTAGAGCTTGCTAATGGTTGTATATCTATAGTCACCTTAGCAAGAGACAAAACACACACATTAGTGATCCCATAATGTGGAAGAGCCTATACTAAGTAAAACATGAACCAACACAATGACTAACACAATGGCCAATAAACCCTTAGAATAGAAGACAAGCCTTCTATTTATACATTTTTTTATGTTTCTTAATTTGTGGGTTATAACTTGTAAAATTGAAAAGAAAGCCTAAAATTCTACCAAGATATTTCTAGTTGGAATATCCCTTTTACATTGCCTGAGATCCTCATACACTTACAAGAAAATAGTCATTGTTTCAATTGCCTTTACAAGGAATGATGAAGACTCAAAATCAGCTAGAGATGTTCTTGATCACTTGCTTGCACAACTAGAGGGAGAAAATCATTTGAAGAGCCAAACACACTTTGTCCTCATGTGTAACTACATGGAGATGATAGTGAATGTTTGCCTATATAGTTATAAACTTGTAGATAACTTCCTTTCTATTCTTTACATGCCATGGAATAACCTGTGCTTGATATTATGGCTTGGGAATGATCCAATTGTGACATAAAACATAAAATGATCCATCATCATTATAATAAATATTCATTCTAGAATGGCTCATGGACCTTATTTTTTACTTGAAATCATTTTTTGACTAGGAAAGAGATATCAAATTTAACCTTTAGACCAAATATTGCCACATATTGACACTTGGTATTACATCTTGGATCTAATTGAGCATTTGTATAGATTAAAAATGACTAGGTCACTTCATTGGCTCTGATGTGGGCACATGCCACTCTTTTATTGGGTTTAATCCTTTTGAAAATTTTGTCTTATATTACACCACTAGATCTACTCACATATGCAAGTGCATGCCATTGATCTTTATCAAAAGGATCGAATGTCATTGGTTATCTACAAGTCATGTGTCAAAATGGTACCACTTGGTAGCTTTGTAGGATATTTGCATCATGCTCTATTAGCCATATTATTCTATTTCACTCTTGCTAATATATGATCCTACATTCACTCTAGGCTTCATTTAAAATTCATGACTCAATATGTGCCATAGATTGTATAGTGTATGCTTGAACACATACCATTGATTTCTAGGAATGTGTTCCATATTTAAATCATTCCATGTGAGCTTGACACTTATCATACCTACACTTTTCATGGGTTATTTTAACTATTAGATTTTGATCACATACCATCAAATGATCCTACTCTATGCATTTTCATGATACTATATTTTCCTCCATTTTAAAACAAATGGATACTTCATATGATCTAAAATTGATGATTACATGACCATCTTTGACTCCTAAATCCCAATGGCTAGTCCATGTAGATTAAAGTTGACATCTGTATGCCTATCAAAATATGTCCATGAGACCATCACACTTATAATTTAGAAATATTTCTTTAGGGAATTTATTCTATGGAAATTTGATAAGCAGATTCTTTGTCTTTGGCATTCCTATCTACTTCCATACTTCTACTTTGGGATTTCCTTTAGAATAATTGTCCCACAATAATTCTTTCAAAAAATTTATTGGGACAATTATTTCAAACAAAATGTTTGAGATAATTTCCTTGAAATATTTTGAATTCACATGTTTCCTAGAATAATTGAGTCTTTGACATTTTGTCTTCATCAAGGTAATTTTCTCATACATTTTGTTCCAAACAATTTCCCCAAAGAAATTGAGTTATGCAATTTTGCTTAAGAAAATGGACATTTATACTTTCACCAAAAGAATTGAGACTTAAATTCTTTTTTCTTCATCAAGGCAACTTATTTTGGACATTTTACCTAAAAATATTTCCCCATAGAAATTAAACTTGTTAATTTTCTCAAAGAAATGCAATTATTTCAGACTTTTTTCATAGATAAAATGTCTAAAGGAAATGGGACTTCTATTCCATAGTAACTTTGTCAAAAGTACCTTTTGATCCCTTTGAATATACCCTTCTAAATTTTTTTCAAAGGAACTTCCCTAAAAAATTATCCTTCGACCTTTTTGAATGGCCCTTTAAATCTATTGAAAGTGCCCTTCGAACTTATTGAAAGTGTCCCTCAAATATCTTGAAATTTCCCTTCAAACTTATTGAAAGTGTTGTTCAAATATATTAAAAGTGACCCTTAAAGAGTTTTTAAAGGGAAAAATGCCTGAAGGAAATGACCCTTCAAAAATTTTACAAAGTCAAAATGACCTTTCTTCAAGTGTCCATCGAGAAAATTTCAAGGTCCAAATACCTGAAGGAAATGACCCTTCAAAATTTTTACAAAGGTAAAATGACCCTTTAGACTTTTTGTAGATACTTTAGCTATAGTAAATAAGTCCTTATAGTTATTTTGGGATTTTTGTATGGACAAAAGCCTTGAAGGGTAAGTTCCTTCAGAACAATTTTCTGTAGATAAAAATTCTAAAATAAATAAGACTTCACACCTTTTTCAAAACAAAAGATTTTTGTCAATATATTTTTTGATTGAAAAATGCCCAAAGGGTAAGCTCCCTTCGAACATTTTGTTATGAACAGAAAGTTTTAAATAAATGAGACTCTTAAAAAAAAATTATAAGACACTAAATTCCTTCAAACCTTTTTTAGAAGATGATATGTCTGATGGAAATAAGTCTTTGAACTTTTCATCTGAGACAAAATCCTTGAAGACCTATTTCTGTCAGACATTATGTTCATGTAAAATGCCCAAAAAATTCTAAGGGAAAGACACAATCACCAAGCAAAGACTAGATTAGGACTTATCTAGTTTCATATGAACTTAACCTTTGAGTGAACACTTTAAAACATGACTTGGGCTAAGGACTTATGCCTTTTCACTTGACAAGGGCCCAATTGATTTAGTGCAATTTTGGGCACTAACAAGTTCCCTAAATGGTAGACCTATATAAATTCATATTTAAGATAAGATATGTTAGCGCAACCTTAATTAACATCAAGGATAAATGTATAGTATAACTAAAAATGAAAAAATGTGTTAGTTATACTATCCAAGCTCTCAAGGAAATAAAATGGAATACATAATAATATGTTTAATAGTGTGATCATTGATTCTTTGATGTTATACATAAATTGAATTTTAAATTTTAGGATTTTGATAAATTTGTGTGGTTTGTTGAGGAAAAAATAATTAATATTGATTTTCCATAGCTCAATCTTAGTTTCTAATCAAATTTGACGCTAAAAAATCTTTAATTAGGGTGGATAAAATAGAGGAGTGTGTAGATTATCCTTTTAGTACTACAAAGATTGATTCCAAATTAGATATGGTAATTGGTAGAGTCAAAGAGTTTCTTGAAGGAAAAATAACTTTTTATTGATATGGTGCATTAAATGTGGGAAAGAAGGACACAATAAAAATTTAATATTAAAAATAAAGTTTATGACCTATGTCAAAACATGGGACATGTAACCACTAATTATTACTTACTACAACATTTTTTGAAACAACCATAAAGTGTATTTGTCATTTTTATAAATCCCATAACAATGATGAAAATAATTACATATCTCTTTAGGATTTGAATTATGATATCATAGTATTTGTATTCATTACGCAATAATCTCTACATAAAAACCAAATGTTCCACCTTAGTAAATCAATATGACAACACAATATGGATGGGATCCCCCAATAGCTAAACTTACCCTAAGATGGACCCTTCACCTCAACCTCCACTAAGATGGTCACATATGTCACCTAAATATCAACCTGGATGGACACCTCCTTCATATCAGTACAAAAAATAGGGGCTGTAAAAAATCCATAGAATAAACCTAGTTAGTCTCTAAATATGTAACAATGCTAATATGATTCAGTACATTTATCCCCTTAGGGGAAATATGGAGTATATTATAATAAGAAACAAGGATGGGGATTAACTAAAAGATATGGAGGTTATTAGGGAAGCAACCAAACTAGAATATAGGATTTTTCATATCAACAATTGATTCCTTGTTATCTATGTTGTAAAATGAGCCATATTGCATGAAATTATCCATGCAATACTAAATCAGAAACCTACTATGAGTAATGTAGAATTTTAGGATAACACAACACTAAGGATTTCTTGATATTATAAAAATAAAATAAATATAAGTAGTGTAAAATGTGAATATGGTAATGTCTCATCAAAAGGAATAGATTTTTCCTTAGGCTATTACCTAGAATCAACAAAGGGAATAAGGTCTTCCACCTCTAGGGATGCCTACAAACAATCTAATATGAAAGGCATGTGAACATATATATATATATATATATATATATATATTTCATATGAGAGAGAAGGTTTATATTAAAAAGTAGATAAATATACCGATATTTGGTAAAAACATAATTTTATGGTGAGTTTTTTGTATTTTTTGCATGCATAGGCCTCTTGACAGAGAGTTGGGATTCTGGTGGTGTGGTTTCACATGGACCTCTTTGATTCATTGTTATTTTACTACATTTATCTTCCCCTTTGGGCTTGAATTTATATAAATTTCCCTTTTTTCCAATGTATGTTAGGGATCATTATCTATAGTTATGCCATATCTATGTTGTTAACCTCTAGACACATAAATTTGGGTTGGACACCTACATCAACATAGTTATCAAACCAAGATGCAAGTGTCTAAACTTATTATTCTATCATGTTCCATATTTTTCACCTTATGAACATTTTTTTAGCCCCATGTGTTCATTTTATTATGAAATTTGTACTTGTCACTAGGTCCTATTTCAAAATCAAAAGATTCCTAAATAAAAAAATTTATAGTATAGTTCATATCATCAATAAATTTCAATAAATAAGATCAATTAGAATGTACTTTGTCTTGTTCAATATCTATTAAACTATACTACATATTAAATTTATATAATTGAAAGTTTGAAACATTATACAAATCAATGTGCACTTTCATTTCTTGTACCAAGGGTTGAAATTGGATTAAAAACATATATTTGTATGATCAAAATGATCCAAACACATCTAGGATGGAGAAATACATGTGATTATGTGATACTCTTCAGAGTATATGGATAATTAAGTATCACTTAAAAATAATAGGGGTTGTTAAGTGATGTAGGTACATGCTTGTAAATAGTTAAATTTTTGTTTTCAGTCTTAAGAGTTCTAATAGGTCATTATTTATCAATAATTATCCTTTTTTATGATTCATTGGTCATTTTTATGTCATTTAGAGGTGTTTTTAGTTTTCTAGGCAAAAGCAATAAATTCATTTTTTTGAATTTGTTTATACAATTTTATTCTGATTTTCACCCTTTTGGAATTTTTAAAATGGATATATCACTTTTTTATGGGTAATAAGGGTAAATATATTTTTTAATGTTTTTTAATTCTCCAACTCGATCTCAACTTGCTTAAAACTAATCAAGGTTTGTACAATGTAGGAAAACGACCAAATTTAACATGATTGGATGAGTATTAATTTGTTGAAAGATACTATGTGAAATAGGAATATAAAGAGATTAGATATAAAAAACATCTTGATAAACCTTTAACCATAAAAAATGATACTAATAATGTATGAAAACAAAGAGAAAAAATTAAGATGTGGTTGTTGTTGGTTTATGTGTAACATTTTGTAGGTATGTATATCACTATGAAGATCTATAAATAAAAAGAGTTCTATTATGTTATTTTCATCATTATTTGATGTTATAAATTTGTGATTTACTTCTATTGTACATTTTTTTATACACTTTTTTGAAGACTCTTAAATCATAAAATTCTATTGTAATTTGTTGGGTCATATTCTAGGTGAGAAACCATTTTCTTATGATTTTTATGATTGATCAAGCTTGATGAGTAATTGTCAGAGAATTAAAAATAAGTATATGTCTTAACCTAGATAAAAATATCCTTTGATAGTTTATAAATGTTAAGTTTTCTTAAGTCTCTTGTTCTCAACATACTAGTATATTGTAAACCCTAGTTCAAGATTTTGTGACACAAAAACCTTTATAACTTTTGACTTAACCATAAAATTTTCACAAATTTTTTTGTAATAGTTGAAGATATGGTTTTTAAAAGGATATAGGTTATTTAATCATTTTAAAATTCCTAAAAAGTAATATATTTAGTTTTTAGTATTATAGAGCTATAGGTTACTATTAAAACCCTTATGAATAGCCCTGAAAATGAAATATCATCAAAACCAATAAGCCAAAATGTATGGAACTTTGTATGTATGAGATAGATAATTTTTACTACATTTTTAAAATGATTTAAATATTTGAAGATACATTTTATTAAATTTATTTATGTTTTTCAAGTTGTAGACTTGCAATTAGGCCTAAAATAGGGTCATGGAGACAGTTTTCCAATTTCTCTTAGAAAACCAAATGTAAAATAGTAAATACCCTATTCATTATCATGAGTAACATATAATTTAATGTGTAAAGTCATTTTAAGGATCATTAAATTTTTATTTTCTTTTGATAACCCTCTAGGAAACAAATCAAGCCTTGAAACAAGACTATAAAATCATTTTTGCTATTAGATCAGTCAACCAAAGACCCTATATGTATTACCTTACACCATAGTAGTATCAGAGAATAGTATTATGTATCTTAAAATTATTTAAGATATAATTTGAGGTGGTAATAATTATTTTTAAATCATAAGAATATAAATATGGTAGCTATATCAAAAGTAAAAAGGAGGTTAGAGGAGGCAAGATACTAAAGAAGTGTTACTTGAGGAAATGAGAAATATTCAAGTTAATTTATAGGACATGGATCTTAGTTATAAAATAGGAATTTATATAGTGAACATTGTTGATAGATAATATGAAATGGATCAATAAGAAGAGGTAGAATAATAAGGAGAAGAAAGGGCAAAAGATAGACATATTAGAGCAATCATGGGATTCAACTCCAAATGCAGGTTAGAAATACCTACATATGAAGGTATCTTGAATTTAGATGATATTGTTTATTAGATAAATTCCATTTATAAGTACTTTTATCATGAAGAAGTATATGATGATAAAAAGTTCAAATTTGTTAGTACAATATTATGTTAAAGTTAATATACCCCCATTTCAAAAAAATTGGGACCCTTGTTTTAAATTATGAAAATTTGTACCTTAAAATTGAAAATTCACTTGATAAAAGTACCACTAGAATGTTTTCACTTTATATTTATTTTAATATCATTCAGACTTGATTTGGTTTGCATATTTTTTCATAATTTTGATTTAATCTTGCCTAAAAGTTCTAACATAAGATATTTATGTTTCATGTTACAACTCGAATGGAGTCCATTTGGAATGGGAAATGCTTTGGTTTCATGGTTTTTATATAAATATAATCTTTTACTAACATTTGGTCTATTAAAAATCAAATTGAATTCATTTTTAATCATCTTGAAAATCATCATTCAAATTACCCTAGATCAGGTCCCCTTAAATCAAATTTAAATTTGGTGGGAATAATTTATGTGGGAATGATTTATCATGATATGTACTTAGTTTATTTTGATCCTAAGTTTTAATCATGTTTATTAACATGAAAAAACCTTATTCTAAATATTTTATGTTTGGTCTCTTTATTTTCCTAATCCCCTTGGTCCATTTTATTTCCACATGGTCTAGCTAAATGAAGGGTCCCTTTTACTATAGACTTCACCTAAAAGATTTACCCTAAATGTTGTTGTTTATATTAATACAAAAAATATTGGAATAAAACTATATTCTATGTATTTTATTATTCATTAGGTCCCTTTTATCATGTTTGAAACTTAGCTTAAATTGTTTATCCTAAGGTCTTTCCCATGATTATTAACATGAAAGAAAACCATATTCCAAAAACACTACGCTAAGTTCTTTATTTTCCTAAGCACTGACTTAAATATCATTTTCATCTACAGGATCCAAGGTCCATGTTTTATTGGATGATTGAGATTGAATGGTGTGAGCTTAAAGATAAAACCCCATCCCTAACCTAAATTTAGAGCATCTTCCAAAGATAAACGGTGAATGTTTCCTTGGGTAGGATTGATATGATGGTGTATGTCAATTTAAAACTTCAAAAGAGCCCTAGGATAAGAGAAAATGTGACAACTATCACAATCTTAGTGAAATAATATTGAACAACCAATAGCATTCCACCCCTTAGATCAAGATTTAATGGTTTGAATTCACTTGGATGAAGATGATCAGATGGTATGTAACAAGATTTAAAAAGTCAGGGATCCTACAAAAAACTATGGAGATGACATGTGGCATAACCAAAATGCACAAATTAATGCTTGAAAATATTTTAAAGATTTATGGTACATGGATGAGCGTACACATTTTAATCAACAGTTAATTGAGAAAAAGGTATAATTAAACAAATCAAGATCAATGGAGCATGATTGATCTATATAATTAATATCAACAATACAATATCAATGTTGACATTTTGAACAAAGCTAATAGTGAATGTAAAAGTGACAAGTGTCATAACCATGAGAAACATATAAATCATCCAATAGAATTTGAGTTTTGAGATTGAGATAGATGGTTTGTGTTGATCTATGCAAGGATGATCCAACAGTACAAAATCAAGGAAGAATTTTCAAAAGGAAACGATCAATTTTAAAATATTAACTAGATAAATTCCATGAAAATTCCAAAGTTATGTAATGATGATGCCACATTAGATCCACACAAGTCTAACATACCATGTGAAAGATCTTGTAAATACAGGAAATGCAAGGGCATAAGTACACAATCTAATTGGGATTTAAGTCATGAATCTTGTGAAAGTTAAAATAGATGTTGTCATTAAATGACTATAAAAACCTTAAAGAATTTGTTAGATATTACAAAACCCCTAATTCAACCATGTACTTATTATATTCAAGCCTGAGAGATTTGAATTATCATCTACGCAAGGATATTTTAATCTAGAACCAAAGTGCAGACCAGTAGAGAGTAATTTGAACAAATTCATGGAAATTGTGGAAAAATGCAAAAAAGTCCTTACTTTGCACCATATTTATGTAATAACAAAGTCTATCAACATCACTTGTGCAATGATATTTCCATCTAGAATTAAATTGTAGACCACTAGTAAGCAATCTATAGAAACCCACAACCATGATAGCCTAAAAAAGTGTTTCAAAGAAAGATGTGGAGCTCTATCTAACTTTAGATATAGAAGAGAGGGTTTTCAAAGGCACACAATTTTATGCCACAACATTAAATATGAGGGACAATAACTGGTCAAACTCATTTTTGACCATTGAGAACCAGAAACCCATCATAAGAGGAGAACATGTATGCAAGGAGGCTCTACTATAATGATCAAGGTCATCCTAAAATAGAACAAAATTAAGAAGAGACTTCCATATTGTTAATCCAAGAAGATGGATTTAAGAAATATTAGGACATTATGATTGACTTGTTCAATTGTTTAAAGCTAATAAAAACTAGGAAAGAAGTAATGAATAAATAAAGCACAATGGCTACATGATAAGTTGGACAAGGGAAAGCATCAAGCTACCAAGTCAAATAATTGATCAAATACTTAACCAATAATCAAGTCCTTAAACTCAAGATATTCTACGTAGACCATTTAAATATGGTTATGACTACGTTGGTGGATAAAATAAAATCCTTGAGTAGTTAGTATAGGAAGATAGAAGACATTTCCAAGGACCTCAAATAGTAGGAAGATAAAATGGATAGCTTAATAAATTATCCCACCTCACTTAGTCCTTTGAGAATTATCACTAATGAGGATTTTAGGCATATAACTACTCAATTCATTTTAGAAGTAAGGAATCAAGGATGAGGGAAAATATGGGCTAATAATAAGAAGATCATGGCCCTACTCTTATCATCAAAAGAAAATATAGGAGATGTTAGGAGCATCAAACAAGATTTGAAGATAGATAAGAAAGATCTCAGTAACCTAGGCGATAAATAAAATATTTGTTCATGAGACCCATTATTGACCTCTAGCTGATCAATAAACAACATCACAGAATAAAGATCATATAAGGAAGATAGAAGGCTAGAATAGTACCAAGGTCCCAAAGTTAGTTAAATTTGGAATATTCTCTTATAACTAACATTGCATATATTTTTAAATGGAATATTCTTTTATATAGGCATATGCAACTTGTAAAGGACATTGCCTATAGGTTAGTCATTTAGAATGTCTAGAGGGTTCTCAAAATAATGTAAAATGATAACTATCCTTAAATTTTGACATGACTAACTAGCATACCTCACAAATGATATATATAAAAAGGTGATACCAATTATAAAAATGAAGGAGGTTTTAGAGCTTGAAAACTATTTTTGAGTTTTGAGCAAATTAATATAGACTAGGAATTCTATAAATTTTATCCACATTTGCTTGTGTGAATTGCTATCATAGTTTCTCTCTCATTTTTATAGTTTCATCTTCAAATTCAAATGGTTATTATGAATTATGAGCATGCATATTTTAATGCATGATTGTTAATTTGGGCTGATGTTTGATTAGTTTAAATTTCTTAGGTTTACTTCACTTTCTTTGCTCTTCTTGAATCTAGGTTAATGTTATTTGCTTTTAGGGGTAAAACTCATTAAGTAAATCTTGTTCTTATTTCCATCATTTCATAATTTCCTTAGATGTTTTCCGGATGTGTAATAGGATTTGAGCTTATGATACTTCATGTTGCACATTGGTTAAATGCATATTTAGATGAAATTGGAATTTTATCATAATGTTTGAAGCAAAGATCAACAACACCTCTATTTTTTTCCCTACCCTTATTGTTACACATTTTTTATCAATTCACCTTAGATCAGTTTAATTATGAATATTCATTTTAGTTTAGCTTTAGAATTAGTTTTTAGCATAATTCAATTTAAATTACATAGATCATCTCCAAAATCAAAGATTAGCTATTAAGCCATAATGGCTCCTAACCATGAACTAAAATAAATTTGTGAAATAGTCAACCTGTTCTAGCTCTATTCCACCAAGGATAATAGTATTACCATAACCAACAACTCATACAATGGATTCTTTGAATCCAAAAATGAGAAGTATTTCTTAAACACTATATGTTGACCTAATGGTACACATTTAGGCATTGACAATCTTGATGATCAAAGGAGGTCTAGTTAAATCTTTGAAAATTTGCAACATCTTTACTAATTTTGATGAATTTTGTTCAAATATTGATGTATT
This sequence comes from Torreya grandis, assembly GCA_037957365.1. Lineage (NCBI taxonomy): Eukaryota > Viridiplantae > Streptophyta > Pinopsida > Cupressales > Taxaceae > Torreya > Torreya grandis. Next base: position 418,625 of record JARHVA010007775.1, read on the forward strand.
CTTTGCATATTTGCATTTATTTAAGATCATTTATATTAATGGTTTTAGACCAACCTTTTTGCTTATTTAGACAAAAATATATGTTGTTTGAATTTTGATGTTCAATTATAGTAAAGATAGCTTAAGATCTATGAATCCAAGCCATTTGAGGTTAGTAATAGGTTTTTTCTCAAATATTGATTAGATATTTAAAAATTTGAGTTTATTTAAGACTGAAACATGTATAGATCATTCATACTTATGTATTTAGATAAATATTTGATCTAATTTAGTTAAATATTGATGTCCTTTTCTATTATTTATACATATTTGTATAAATTTTCTAAATGTGAAAGTATGATCATCATCATTCTTTGTAAAAATAAGACTTACACATTGTATATTAAATGGGATTCAAATATCTCAAGATGAAATTACCAACGATAAGAATTAGGTCACATTTAGAGACAAGGGTTCCTCTTGTTTCATTATAAGTCCATAAGAGAGATAGGTGAGATAAAGGTAAGTGTATAATTTCAAATTCTGAACCAACTTCACCAATACAAGGTGATCCTATGTTCAATCCCTATCAAGGTATGCCTTGGCTAGGTGGTTATTCAGTCAATGTGTCAGGTGTGGCAAATGACCTTCCTCATAATCTTAAAAATTATTTACCTACTTTTACTGATAATGGTGTTGTAACTACTGAAGAACACATTTTATCCTTCAAAGTTATTTTAATAATTTTGAATGTAGTTCATGAAGATGTAACATGAAAATTGTTTCCATTTAGCTTCAAAAATGTTTCATATGAATGGTTTCTTAACCTTACCAAAATCATTCTAGCTAAGTTCATGTGTCATGTATTAGTAGTTTACCATAGTCAAAAGAGACTCAAATGAGCCCATTAGAGCCTTAAATGCTATGTTCTAGAAAAATTTCAACAGAACCATAACTCCTTATAAACCTAATGAGGTCTTAGACTTAGAGATCTACAAGGATTCCTTAGATCCTATGACTTCTATGTTTCTCAAAACATTTACTCAAATCATTAATACACTATCCATAACTTATGCTGAAGTTGTGATCATTAATGACTAAATGCTACCACAAGGCCAAATGTCATACATCATAACATTAATCAAAAAATTTGTATGTTGAATTTCATTCCTAATTCCAATAAAAATATGCCTATCTTAAATTAGCTTCTAGTTATGAACCAATTACCTTTGAGCCATGCACATCCTCAAGAAAACCTAGGACTATTAAACAACTCTACCAATGGGTCTCATCCAAAAAACTAGAGAGATTTAATGCCTACAGCTAGATACTTTAGTTCATAATTCTAAGGCACCCAAGAATGAGAATGATTCTATCTCTAAGATGGTTTAAAATCTATTAACTGATTTCATTCAGTTTCCAATGGTTTAATAGGCCTTCTAATAAATTGTTTAGATAATAACAATAATAGCCACAATAATGAATCATCTAATAATAAGAATGTGCCTGATATAAATATTTGTGATATAGTTTTGCCTAATTATTGTAAAGTTCATTGTACTTCAAAGCATGGTGAATTAGATTATTTAGAGTTTTCAACAATTTTTAAGCTTTACAAAAAGGATTGGATACCTTTGAAGTTGTAACTAATAAAGACAATGGTCTATATACCTTAGGTTCTTCAAGTTCCTCTAAATCTATTGATTTAACTCTCATGGTGGAGACATTCGAGTTCCCATTCCAATAAGAGAATGAGCCTAAGGATATCCTTGAGGAGATTCATACTTTTTAACAATATTTGAAGAAGACCTATCCTTTAAGGAATAGGGAGTACAAACAACCTTTGATTACCTCAACTCCACCAAATAATTTTGACACTCTTCCAGATACTACATCAAATAATAATACAGAGCCTCTTAAGGAAAGTACCTCTAAACCTAACATTTTTTCATCTAACTCTTTAAATAGGACTAGATAGAATATAGTATAGGACATGAAAAATATCAAAGCTAACATTACCTTACATGGGTCGACTTAGATTACAAAGAAAATGGATCTATTATTGGAATCTTTATCTATGAAGCCTGGTAAGTTTCAAAAGTTTGCACATGTTAATTTTACAATACACAAAAGTAAGGTAGATGTTCCCTCTTTCCTACTTGTAGTCAGGCTCTTTGGTAAGAATTTGTATAATTACTTGATAGATTTAGGCTCATCTAAAAATATTAAGCCTAAAGGTATTTTTAAATAGGTAGGCTTGACTCCCATTAAATTTGATAGAGTTGTGACTCAATTAGATAAATCAAAAGTCAAAGTGATCAATAAATTATTGAATGTTCAGATGCAGATTACTTCTAAACTAAGGGTACAATAATTCAATTACATCCAAGTAGTATATATCCCTAATGCTTATAGAATCTTGTTAATTTTAGACTATACCAGATCATGGAATGGTTATATGTCTACTAACTATTCACACATGTGATTAATTTGGAATGGAGTTCCAAATTAGATCAAGATAGAAAGGGAACCTAAAATGGATCATATGATCACTGAGTTTAATGAAATCAATGAGATGGTCAACATGGCTAACTAAGATCTAGGTGTTTACACTCTTGACATTGTTGATGCCTTTGAATGTATCACAGTTGTCCTTAGTGTTCAAAGAACACTTCTCAATTTAGAATGCTAGGAATTTAGAGCATGAGTAGTAAATTTTGGAAAATTACATTACCTATGGTTAAATAGAGGTAGAGCAATGTTGAACTTGTTCCAAAATTTTTATTCTAATTAGTGGTTGGGAGCCACCATAGACTAAATCTTTTCAAAGTGTAAGTATCTATGTTAATACTAGTGAATTATGATCAAATCTTAAACTAAAAACTAATCTAAATGGATATTTATAATGAAGTCTAAACTAAAGTGATCGGGTTAAAAATAAATAAAATATAAGGGTAACGGAGAAAAAGAATAAGTGATTACTAATCTTAGCCTCAAACATTATGACAGAGTTCCAATTTCAATTGAGTATACATTTAACTAGGATAGAGTGAAAAATAGCATAAGCTCAAATCTAGTTACACACTAGGCAAACCTTGAAGGATGATATAAATAATTACAAGTAAAAAATGAATTTAATTTAAATATTTGATACCACACTCAAATATCATTGGCATATTCAAATGAAGAGCAAATAAAATGAAGTAAATTCAAGATCATTCAACTAATCTAGCATAAACACAAACTAGCAACCCTATAATAAAATATGCTGCTCAAAATTCATAAAAACTATTCAAACCTAAGACTTAAGACTAGTAATTGAGAGAAAAGCATGTAACAATTGACATAAACAAACTAGACAATCCTTTCAACATTCCTTGATTGTATTAACTGCTCAAAGTATACAAATTTTGATCAAAATTATCCCCTTTAAAAACATTGTAGTATTGCCTTTTATAAGAGGACTAGGTAGTATAATAGTTAGTTATAATATACTAATGTACAAAAGATAAGGACAACTATCCTTTTTCAAAAATTTCTAGAATACACTTGCTTTTCCAAACTAAATTAACCTAGAGGCGATGTTATATATCTAGGTATATGATATATTAATATATATGGGTTGATGAAGATGCTGACAAGTGGCACATGTTGGAATCTCCATCAACCCATATAAATTAATATATCATATCCCTAGGTACATAATAGGCAACATGTTAATAAACTAGAATGTGCATTTTTTAAAAGAATATTCCTTTTTCAAAATCACAATGATTTTATAAAGAGGAATATTAATTAATTGGTGGGCCCATTATTGAAAGGCACCCCTATTGCTCTTATAGAATATTCATAGCTCTTTGATGTTGTTCTTTGACAAGCTCAAAATTTATAATTGGCTTTAGAAGATAGACATCTTCTTGATCAACTAAGTCATCAAAGTATCTATCATCCCTTATAATAGGTTCTTTGAGGCTTCTAGCTTCTATAATATTTTTTGTAACAGTCAAGATCATGCCGTAATTCTATTATTGCCATTTCCATATTGATCCTAGATTTCAATTATGACCTCCTACATCACTAAAGTGACTCTGTGCTTATATTTTCCATCATCAATAATGCCCAAATATGTATACTTCATAGGATTATCCAACATGGTGCCAAGGAGTTACTCAATTCTAGTCATCAACTCTTCATCATCCCTTAGGATTCTATCCAAGCCTATTGACTAAGCACTTAAACTCTAGATCTTATCCACCACTATCCATAATATATAATTTAAGTGGGCTAGGCTAATGGTTTTAAATTTTTGAATTATATTCTTAATCAGTATATTAAGATCCCTTATTTTAGCCTCTTCATCCTTCCACTCTATCATCAATCCTTTGGCCACCTCACTATACTGGCTTAATGCATCTTGTCATAGCTTCATTGATTTTAAGGAGTCAAACATGTCAAAAAAGGATGCTTAAAACATCTTTATTAATTCCTTAGGAACTGATAAGATAGACTAGGTTTCTAAATTCTCCTTTTTCTTTTCCAAGTTGTGTATCCTCTATTTCATCCCCCTAATGCCAACATTGACTTGAGTTGAATAAGCCTTAGATAGGATTTCAACATCCTCTTTATGGATGGGTAGTTTACCAATATATTGTCCCCCAACTAGAGTTAAGCCTACAAATGGCTCAACCTTTTTGAAGGTGAACTCTTCAATTCCCACCATGGCCTTTTCGGTTATTAATCTCTCTAATCTAGTTGTCTCTAGATTGAATTACCTTGTAGTAGTTGGTTTAGTATATTTTGGAGAATCACAGGTCTCCATCTGGGTACTTCTTGATGCTCTTAGAACATCCATCTAATTACTACTTGGCCCTATAGTGGTCACTATTCTTCTTTCTTTCTCCTCTTTCATTAAAGTACTTATCCATGGCTTGATATTATCATGCACATCAATGTTAATAGTTTGGGTCAAGGCCCAAGTGTGAGAGAAAGTTGAAATCTTATTCATTTTTCCATAGATGAACTAATTGAGGATGATTCACCTATAAATAGGGTATTCCTCATTTAATAAGTTGGTTTCACTCATAGGATGAGTGAAATTCAACTTTGGTCTCTTTGATCCAACTAGGACCAAGGCTAATTTTGCCTTTCTTTTAAGTGGGGGTGCTACAGGAACTAAATCTAGGAAAACCTCTTTTCCTTTGTCTTTATTAGCCTCATAAATTTGAGCCTAGGGTTCTTAAGCTTACTCCTCTTCTTTAGAGCCATATGCATCTTCCAAGACCTTGACGGCATCCGCCACTATTTCATCATGCTCTAGGGAAATCATGTCTAAGTAATCAATAGGAGATGTTGGTATTTGAGGTAGGGTTGAGGATGAAGGTCCCTCACCAAGAATTTCTTCCAATTTATCCCTACCAAGACCTTGATTAATTTGTTCTTGGGGCTGTGTTTCCATCTGTGATTACTCCTAAGGTGGCTTGGAAGATCTAGGCAACAAATAGTATTGAAGAGGTCCCATTTTCGATAAATCTCCTAGTGGATTTTCATTAACAATAAATCTATGTTCAAGTCTAACATTATCTTTCCTAAACTTAGCGATTACTTCTCCAAAATTGTTGGCCCTAATGTCTATATGATCATAAGGTCCAAGTTGATACACATAAACTATCTTGGTAAACTATTTTCTCTTAAAAATATTAACGACACTATCATAAAGATCCAAATGCCTTAGGTCATCTAGCTAAAATCCAAAATAATTTATGTGCCTGGTAATGGTATCCACATGTTTCTAATCTTAAAAAAAAAAATTGCTAATTATTCCAAGACCTTGACCGCATCCACCACTATTTCATCATGCTCTAGGGAAATCATGTCTAAGTAATCAATAGGAGATGTTGGTATTTGAGGTAGGGTTGAGGATGAAGGTCCCTCACCAAGAATTTCTTCCAATTTATCCCTACCAAGACCTTGATTAATTTGTTCTTGGGGCTGTGTTTCTATCTGTGATTACTCCTAAGGTGGCTTGGAAGATCTAGGCAACAAATAGTATTGAAGAGGTCCCATTTTCGATAAATCTCCTAGTGGATTTTCATTAACTATAAATCTATGTTCAAGTCTAACATTATCTTTCCTAAACTTAGCGATTACTTCTCCAAAATTGTTGGCCCTAATGTCTATATGATCATAAGGTCCAAGTTGATACACATAAACTATCTTGGTAAACTATTTTCTCTTAAAAATATTAACGACACTATCATAAAGATCCAAATGGCTTAGGTCATCTAGCTAAAATCCAAAATAATTTATGTGCCTGGTAATGGTATCCACATGTTTCCAATCTTAAAAAAAAAATTGCCAATTATTAAAGGGAAGGGATGAAGGAGCCCATTCCTTTTATCCTTGCACACTCCATGAACACCATGAAGGATTTGACATACAATTTCCTACTCTACTAATTTGTTGGGAACATAGATAAGAAACTTGTAAGGTTGAGTCAGAATCACTTCAATTTTGATCACAGTAAAATCTGGACACAACTAGATGTCTCCCATTAATTATACATACTTCTTGATTGGAGGTCTTACCTTGGGCTTTAGGATCCCTATGATGGCTTCTACTAAAGTAGGAAGACACAATCACAAATGAGCTACATGTGGTGTCTATATTTAAAGATATGTAGCTCTGAATAATGGTGGGATATTGTGAATCTACCCTTAGGTGACTAATTTTTGATGTGACGGATCTTGGTGGAGGCTATTAGCACATCCAATAGATAAGAAATCATAAATAATTATTTTCTACTCTTCTTCTTGATGACTATAAACTATCTCCCTAGGTGGATGTTGATCATGTCTTTAATTTGGGGAGTGAGCCCTTTTTGTACCATGAAGTAGACATAGGATACCCAACTCTTATTGAAAAATGTGGTTGAAGTGGCCCTAGATATTCTATTCAATAGGGTCATAATTACCCTAATTCCCTCTCTAAATTAGGTAACTAGGATGTTACCAACAGGGTTTCAAATCATATGGTTTCCTTGGAGCAACCATGGCATATGGATGGTGTCAAAATCATCCTTACCAATCCATTCATTAATGGTGGTTAGGTCCACATGGATTTTTAGAAGTTTGTAATACCTCTAAAATGCTAGTGGGGAGATGTATGTAACTCTCTAGGAGCTCCCCGAATGAATGATCTAGTCATTTTTAATTCTACAATCCATAAAAATTGGAGAAAATATGTCAATGCAATGGAGTACCTCTATTTTAGTAGCACCATGATGGATATTGGCCATTTGGACTGCAACCAAGTCATAATACCTCCTACTAACCATGGTGATCCTTTGTTCTTTAGTGATGGCTTGCATCTCCTCAAAGGTCTAAAAGAGCTTAGACCAATTCTTATATATAGTGTTCAAAGCTGTAGTGTGTAGGTTAGTATCTTTGAAAACCCTTCCCACACTATCTATAGATAGATAAAATTCTATCTCATCCCTCAATTGTTGTCTCTAAGATACTATGGATTTCACACTTACAAATTGTTATTAATCAAATTGAAAATGGTCTCTAGGTTATTTATTTCATGCTCAAATCATAATTGAACTTCTTATAGATTTTTTATAATCAATCTACATCACTTAGGGCTGTTTATGCATGTTTTAGGGATTTAAAGCTTTAATGGTGATAGCTTATTCAGACCTAGGATTATATGTGCCTCAAATTTTATTTTTACCTTTGCCTTTATACCTTTTCATTTTGAGCACACAAGATCTTCTATTTTGCTACTTTATGCTTACATGGCCCTTATTTGGCATCTATCTAACACTTTTCATGGCATTTTTCATAAATTCCTCTAAGCACTAACCATTATTTTTAGAAATTTTTTATTTAGCTTCACATTATTGGATCAAGATCCATGGATTAGGATAAGCCATTGATTTTGATTTGGGCCCTCACTTGTCATTGGTTCATTTTGGTACCAAGCCCTATGGTTATGCCACTTATCATCTCCATAGGATTTATAAGCTTTGGTACCTTTATTAGTCTCATATTGGATGCACATCTACAACATGTTAAACCTATGGGCTCTCAGAGCTTCATTCAGAAATTGTTGATGATTTCATTCCATTAGATCATCCTTGATGATGAAGTATGAGATGTTAGATCTTATAAGATACACAAGCTTTAATTGTTTAATAGATATATAAATGACTTAGGTTTAAATGATTTTACCTAAGTCTATTTCATATTAATAAACATGAAAAGAATTAGATTAAATCAATTTATGCTAAGTTTTAAAGAATAAATGACCCTTTGAATGACATAAAACATGCCCCTTTTACCTAAGGAAAATTTTTAGATGATCTTAATTTTTATGGTCTCATATACTTCAATGGTAGCCTTATGAGAATTTAAATGATGTTTACTAGGATGTCAAATTTAAACTCATAAAGTTCTTAATTTTGGTGCACTTAAATTTGATGGTCACATGGACATCAATGATAGCATCATAAATGTCAAATAATGATCATGAGTACATCAAATTTAAGGTCATGAAGTTCCTAATTTTGGTGGGCTTAAATTTTTTTGTCACATAGATGCCAATGATGTCTTCATGGATATAAAATGATGGTCTTGTAAAATTTAAATTTAAGATCATCCAGTTCTTATGTTCTAATGCAAAAGTGTCATGTGGAAACTCCATGGGGCTTCTTAAGATCTCAAATAAAATTCACTCCATTTGACCAAAATCCATAATGAAGAGAGATCCATCATATCATGATCTAAGTAGTTACACACCATTGGTTCCATTTAATATGTGGGACCCTTTGCTTTCAAAATTTTAATGTGGGAGTGCCACATGGTGACTTCATAATGCTTCGTATGCCTTTGAATTTTCAATTTTGTCTTGGCTCCATCTAATACATGGTCTAAGATGAAGTGTGAGTCATTGATCATGATCTAAATGCTTGAAAATGATTGGTCGAAAGGACTAAGTGCTCAATTATGTTAGGTTTTATCCATGTTGTCTATATAAAATCTATGATGAAGCATGGACCATTGGATCCTATAATAAGTAAGGTATTTCAGTTAGGTCTCAGGGTGGAAATAAAATCTTAGCCTAAAGCTTTATGTCTAAGGTCTCTTTCATGTTAAAAAACATAAATGGGACCTTAGAATTAAAACTTTAGGCTAAATAGATAATAATAAATGGAATCATGCAAGGAAAATAAAAGGACCTTGCTAGCATAACATTGGACTCAGTTAGAAATATAAATACCAAAAGGGGAAAGTAAAGGGGACTTAAGCATAATTTTTAGGCTAAGGTTTCGTCATGTTAAAAAAACATTATCAAGCCTTAACATAAAAATTAGGCTAAGTCCAAAATAAAATTTAAAATATTCCCACCAAATGTAAATTTAAACTAAGGGTTTTAATCTAGGTTTTTGGAGGAGAAATTTTAGACATGAATTTAGATTCAAATTTACACAAACCAAAGGTTAGTTAAAAGTTTGAAGAGTCAATATGTAAATTTTAATCATGATCCCTTCAGCAAGGTCTTTATGAACCTAGAATTATAAGACATGAAGACTAATTATTAGCAACATTAGGTAATCTCAAAGCAAAACCATAAATTAGGATGCCGACTTTATCAAAGTGGATGATCTTCAAATTCTAACAATGATCAAGACGTGCCATGTTTTTAATAATAAAGTTCAAAGTATACTAAGGGTCCCATTTTTCAATAAAATGGGGTATGTTTACCTAAAAAGACACCACAAAAGTATACAACTCCAAAACTTCTCATGTAATGCCTAGATTATCGATGATTTACTTTTATGGTGATAGATGCAAATTAAGTTCTGGAATAGGAGTATTATTAATCAATCCCATTGGGAAGTAATATAATGCCTCTTAAAAACTCTAATTCCCATGCACCAATGATTTAGATGAGTATGAAGTACTTATTCTTGGATTATAATTTGTAATCAAACATAGGGTCAATAAATTATTAGTTTTTGGTGATTTTGAACTAGTAGTCAATTAGGCTAAGCGTAAATATAAATGTAATTTATCCTATCTTAAGAAATATAAATTTATAGTATGGGACTTAATTGAATGTTTAAATTCTTTCAAGATTGTGTCAATCCCAAGGGAAGAAAACAAGGTTACTAATGAACTTGATTGAGTTGTAACCAACTTTATGCCTAATCAAAGTCCCAAGTTAAAAATCCTTACCATTGAATTGGTCCCATGTCCCTTAGTACTAGACAATGTCAACCACTTGTAGGTTTTTATTGATTATCAACAAATGATAGACTTCATGAATAGCTCAGGAATATTTTGGGCTCACATCATTGATCAATCCAGTGAAGATACCCTTGATAATGGCTAATTTGAAGGAATCATTGATGACAAGTTCATTTAATTGAGTGAAAATAAGATCCCCAAAGGGACGATAGCCTTAGAGATATTATTTGATTCAAACATATTCACTAAGATTATCAAGATTCCTAAAGTGAATGGGAAGGATTAAAATGCAATTGACCTAGCTTCCCAAGGTCAACCTTAGTTGGTGAACATTGGTATAGCCTATACAAGCATTAAAACCAAGAGAGCCAAATATTTTATAACCAAGTATAAGTATATAATATCATGGTCATATGATGACTTATAGATATTTAATCCTAAGGTCATAACCCACACCATACCTCTAAAAGAAGCCTACAAGCCATTTAGGCAAAAATATAGTACAACAAACCATGTCCTAGAACTAATGATATTCAAAGAGGTCAAGAAGTTACTAGACGCTAAGATAGTGTTTTGCATTAGACACTCAACTTGGATAGCTAACCTAGTACTAGTCAAGAAGAAAAATGGTGAAATCAAATTGTGCATTAATTTTATAAATCTGAATTGAGCATCTAAAAAGGATAGCTACCCCTTACCTTCTCTCAACCAATCAATCTATAATGTTTCTAGTTTTGCTATGATGTCTTTCCTTGATGGATTTTTATGTTAGAATTAGATGTTAGTGAAAAAGGGAGATAAAATGATTACTACATTTACTACTAAGTGGGGAACTTTTACCTATAAGAGAATGCCCTTTGGATTAATAAATGCAAGTGAAACCTTTAAAAAATTAGTGAATCATACATTCCAAGGCCTCATAGTTAAGTCTATTATTATTTACATGGTTGTCCTAACTATCTTTTCAAAGAGCAAGGAATATCAAATCATGCACTTGTAACAAGTATTTGAAAGGTGTAGAAGGTATGGAATTTATCTCAACCCAAAGAAGAACATTTATTATGCAGCTGAAGTAAAATTTTTAGGATATGTTATAGCTAAGGAAGGGATTTCTTTAGACCTATATAGAGTAAATGCAATATCAAGGATAAAACCCCCGAATAATATCAAGGAACTAAAGTCTTTCTTTGGTAAAATCAACTTTGTGAGGAAGTTTATTTCTATTTTTTCAAAAATAGTGAGACCTTTGAATAACATGTTGAATAAATATGCTAAGATCACTTGGAATTAAGAGACTAATAAGGCCTTAAAATAAATCAAAGAAGTAATTGGATAAGCCCCTGTGATGATAAGTCCAAACTCTACTAAATAATTCTATCTTTAATTCTTTAGTTTTTACCATACAATTGTAGTTGTCTTTACTTATAAGATAGATTAATGTGATCATCCTATTGCTTTCATCAGTACTAATTTTAAAAATGTTTAATTGAATTATCCACTTATTGACAAACAAGCATGTGCTCTCATCAAGGTAGCGAAGAAATTTAGACATCATATCCTTAGAAATAAGGTAAATACAATACTAATAGACCCTAAAACTAAGCTCATGCTTAGTCAATGTGAACTTGGAGAAAGGAGAGGTATGTGGATGTCTATTTTCCAAGAATATGATCTAGATATGAAGACTACAAAGTTGGTACGATACCAAGGTTTAATTTAGTTAATTACTAATAATAATCCCAAACTAAGTGTTATGTAGGTAGAATAACAAAATTTTCAACCCAATGATTGGTATGATCCTATTGTTCATTTGTTAATCAATTCTTATTATCATGTAGGGTTAACTAAAGAGAAAATGAGAGCTTTAAGGCTCAAGGTAACTCATCTTTTGATCAAGAATAGAGTGATGTATATGAATAACTTTGAAGGAATTTACCTAAGGTGTGTTTCCAAGGAAGAGGTGAATAAGATTTTGATCACTTTAAATGAAAAACTAGAAAGTGGACACCCATTTGGAAGGACTACAACCCACAAGATCATTAGAGCTAGTTATTACTAGCCTACTATCTTCAAGGATGCTCACAAGCATGTGAGATAATTCCACTCATGTTAAGTCTTCAAAACTAAAGATCCCAATGCAACCATGACACTAAAGACAATAATGTTTGATAAACCTTTACCCAATGGGGACTAAATTTTGTGGGGGTCATTAACCCCAATTCCTCTTATGGTCAAAAGTATGTTTTTATTGATACTGACTACTACACTAGATAGACTAAAGTAGTGGCAACCAAATAGTATAGGACTAAAGAGGTGATCAATTTTTTTGAAGAAAACATATTCATAAGGTTTAGGACACTTATATCTCTAGTCTATGATATTGGACCACCTTTGTATCCATTAAGATGACTTAATGGGCATATGACAACAACATTGACCTCAAGTTATCATCAAACCATTATACTCAAGGAAATGAAGTGTCTAAATAAATGAATAAGAACTTGATGAAAGCCATGATGAAGTCAGTAGCTGATAAACCAAAAACATCACCCAAGATACTCAAGTATTTCCTTTGGGAAGATAGAACTAGAGTCAAACAAGATCTCAAGGCATCACCATTATTTCTAGTATAAATTCAAGAACCTATATTTACCATAACACTCAAGCTTCCAACCTACATGTTCATGCAAGAGTAAATGGGGGAGGCTCAATAATTTAAAAGTTCAAGGCTACTTGACATAATATAGATAGAAGATGCAAGAAAGGAGAATTTTACCAACTTTAGTAGACACCAAACCATAGTCAGGAGGTGGTCTGCTAAATGATCAAAGATAAAGGTGTTTAGACAATGAGGCTTGGTCCTTCTTTGGGAAAAGGCATATAAACCCAAGGGTAAACATGGAAAAATAATTCTTTTTTATATTTTCACATATAATTTTATAGAAACATTAGGAGATAATACCTTAAAACTAAAAGTCTTGCAAGGAGCAGAGTTCACATTGCCAATCAATGGGTGATACCTCAACCACTATTTATCTATTATCCCACCTAGAGTATTCATGGATTGAACTATATGAATAGTTAGATTTATTTAAGGTAGGCCTAGCTTAGTTTCCTTCTTGTTATTTCCTTCTTGTCCCTTGCTTGTACATAAGTGTTTGTATATATTTATTACTTGTTTCCTTTGATTTCTATTGGTGTGTTTTTTGCTTCATTTGTTTGCTTTTTGTGTTTTGTTTCTTGCTTTCAATAAGTCATTTTGGATAGTCCTCAACTCAAAATACATTTAGATACTCAAAAGCAACTCCACAATTCAAGAATGCATGTATGATTTCTCATCATTGGATGAACATAGATTATTTAAATATGAGCTTAATGTTATAGTTTAGAGAAAATAATAAAGACTAATAAATAGGTTAATTATTCATTGAGATTCTAAACCTTTTTTTGATATGAATTTGGTTCTAAAAAGGATTGTACATATGGGGTGAAAGATTGGATTATTAAGATACAGTCATCCTTGCACTTTAAAAAAATTAATTACTTGGGATGAACTTTACAACAAAGAATGATTATTTGGAGATCAAACATGTGTTAGAAGAAAATGAAGACTTTTATCAAAAAGAAGACATATTTGAACCAGTGCTTGAAGAAATAGAGCCAGATGAAATTTATGATGAAGATGAACTAGATCAATAGGATAGTAACCTTGAAGAAGAACCTGTTACTATGATGTAGAGACCCTAGAAAGAGTAAGGAGAAATTAGCTCAAGATTCACTAGAAGACTACCATCGAGAGGATCCCCAACAAGAGGACATAATAATAGATATCTAAGTAGATGAAGACAACCTAATTTTTATTAAATTACTCCTACTATGAAATTTCCTAAACCAAATCCATTACAATTTGATCAAACATTCAAACCATCTGATAATTGGATAAAAAATAAGTTCAATTGTTTATTACCAGATGATCAACTAGCTAGTCCTTCTAGAATAGCTACCTTAAAACTAGTTGCTTCTACTTTCCAAGATGAACTTAATAAAAATGATTTATTTTTTGATACTGATGGTTATGATGAAGATTGTTTTTAAGATTTTTAACTTTCTGAAAAAGATAGATTAATGCCATGGTACAAGACACCTAGAACTCCTAGAACAAAACTATTTGAAGAACAATTAGAATAAGACCTATATGTTGCTAATAAGGTACAAGTTAAAGTATAAGAGGAAAATCCTATTCATTTTAGACTAGTATGTACCTCTATTTGTCAATAAGATGAAGAAAAACTAGTTTATATTACTCAACTGATCAATGGAAGATTTTCCAAATTCATATCTTTAAAAATGAATGGAAGAAGATATGATGCTCAAGTAGATAGTGGAGCTTTAGATTATTTTTCAAAATCCCCCATAATTAGAGATCGGGAATAAAATCCTCTTAATCAAGTGTACAAATCCTTATATATCTAAGGGAATTCTTTCATAAGTTCCCAATATAAACACCATGAACTTATAAATATCCAAGGCCATACTTTATTTTATGATTTCTTTTAGTATGATAAAATTCTTGTAGATATAATCCTTAGAGGATCCTTCATTGATTAATATTGTCCTTATGGATCTACCCCCATGGTGTTATGTTTACCCTTCATGGTAATAGAACTAGGGCTTCTTGCCTTACCTATGTCTTTAAACAATTCCCTGTTACCATGAATCAACAACCTCTAGATTCTACATATCAAAAGATATTATAAATGGGGAAAAGGCTTCAAAAATAAATATGTTATAATAATCCTCAATTATTATGGATAAATAAAAAGCTTGAAATGGAAATCTAGATTAAAGAGGAAAAACACATGAAAAGTGGGAAGAAAATTCCCATCTCAGCTACAGACTATCTTGATATGGAAAAGGCCATACAAGAACTAAAAGAAGAAAAATTTATTGATCCTTCTACTTCACCATTTTGTTGTTATGATTTTATGGTGAACAAACATTTATAAAAAAAGAGGCAAGAAAATAATGGTGATTAATGACAATATTTTAAATGCCATAACAGATCCTTATCCCTATCCTATTCCAGAAAAGTCTTATTTACTACAATGGTTTCCCAATGTAAATAATTTTCTCAATTTGATTGCAAATCGGTGTTCTATCAAATTTAGGTAAAACTAGAGGATATGCGTAAAATAGCATTTAGTTGTCCCTTCAAACACTTTCATTGGAATGTAATGCCATTTTATCTTATGAATGTACCAAACTATTTCCAATCACATATGGATAACATATTTGAAAGGAAAAAGAGTTATGTTGCAGACTAGTTGAGTAGGAATCTTGCTACTACTTTAATGCATACGCCATATCCTGGTTTCAATTTAAGAATGATTTATAATAAAAAAATTAGATCTTAATTTATTGATCTAGGAACAGAGTCTCAAAGAAGGCCTTCATCTAAGATATCTAATATTTTCTCATAGTGCTTCTTCAAATTATCAGATGTTAAGAGAAACACATGTAGTAGCTGATCAACACCAATAAGGAATAATCACTATTAATCACCTAAATAGTGAATTACTTATGAGATAATTATATGATCTAATCAAAAGACCTCATTGGACATGGTGAATCAAAATTCAGATAGAAAATCATGAATACCTTTATAGATGGATAGCTCATTATGGTCCACATCTCATTCATGAATAGGATCAACATGATCAAGAAACTATAATCCATACCATCATCCACCAAAATCTTGAGTGGGAATCTTACTTTTACATCACCCCATGACATGAATATAATGATGAAGGTATTAGAATACATGACATGTGTTCCAACTAAGATGATTATTCCATCTAATTATTAATGATGATCTTTTAACTAAAGTAGAATAATTGTTGGACCCATCTCCACTAACATTAGAATCATCATCATGTGGATCCAACAACATCTTTCTTTAAGATATGATGTGTACATAAAGTATAATATTATGAGTTGTAAAGTAGATGAATAGTAGACATTGCCAACGCAAATATTATTGGTAGGACCCTACTCTCTACTATAAATAAGTCATTTTACTTCATTTTATTCATTTGAAGTTAAACTCTAAGTCCTAGGGTAATAAGTTTGTAAGAAGAAAGACATATGCTCTCCTTTGAAACTTAGTGTGATACTAAGGATCAAAAATCTTCTTCTAATCTTTGTAAAATTTGTTGTATCCAAGTTTGAGTTAATATCTAAGACATATCCATTCAACCATTAGCCTCCACGATTGTTTCTATAGACCAAGGTCCTAATAAAAGTCTAGTAATTTGGTATCAAATCCATACATATGTTAACAAGTCTCTATTATCCCCATTCTAAGTATACTATTTCCTTGATTTAACTGTATCCCATGATTGATCAATCCTTATAATTACTCTCTCTTTTGTCAAAAAATTACCTCTGGTCATTTAGGGAATCCCTAGTGAATCTCACAATCCTAGTTACTCAATGTCAAAATTTTAGAAACCCAATAGTTCTACTCCAAGATACCAAGTGATGAATGAAGCTAAACATGAAGGATAGTTTGAGATACCTCTAGTAGAAGTTAGAGAAGGAATATTTGAATTAGATATGCCAAAAATTTAAATCATTGAATTAGCTCTTATAGGTATGGTTGCAAATTATAAACCTCCTGCTATAAAATCAAATGAGATTTATAAACCTTATACTTAAAATAAATTCTAATTTTGGCAAGCTCAAGTATAAGTATACCTTTAAGACTTTTATTAAGCCATGAATTAAAAATTTCAAACTAGCTTTAGAATATAATCCAAGGAAAAGGTTAACATATGTATGGCTTTGATACCAAACCACTAAACTTCTATCAAGAAATTTCAAGACTTCTACTAGGACATTGGCCTATAGAAACAATGGTGGAGGCTAATGGTTGAATGGATACAACTTCAATATTAACCTAACCAAATCCTAAAACCTAGTTATTTTAGTTACCAGCATTTTCTAGAAAGTCATAATATCTAAAAATACATAAAAATAAGAGCTTATTTCAAAATTCAAAATGATTTCTAAGAAAAGGTGATTCTAGCAATCTCCATAAAGGCTATGGATGCCTAGTTGGAAGTGGAACAATGCCTTGAGTGGATCCAAATGTATCTTTGTTAGGGATATATACATGTGGCTAGCAATAGAGAAATTCTTGAGCATTCTCTAATCTAAAGCATGATTCTTATAGAACATCTAAATATATTGTAAGCCAATGTTAATGATTAAGCTCATGAATCTATAATTTGTCCTCTAAATCCTATGGCAATCTATAAGTAGGGTTAAAGCACACACACAACATGGCTATGTCATAATGTTTGATCCTAATTCTACATTTGCAAGATTTTAATAATCATGAACTGGTCTTAATAATGGTACATGATAAAGTGAAATAAGTAGGCCAATTATTAGTCTAAACTAGAGTCTCTTAATTCTAACATATTACTATGTTTCCCCTAGAAGTCACCATTTTTTGAAGTCAACATACCCCCATTTCTAAAAAATGAGGACCCTTGTTTTAAATTGTTAAAATTTGTACCTTAAATTTGAAAATTCACTTGATTAGAGTACCACTAGCATGTTTGCACATTATCTTTATTTGAAGGTCATTCACACCTGATTTGGTTGGCATATTTGTTTATAATTCTGATATAATCTTTCCTAAAAGTGTTAACATTGGATCTTTATGTTTTAGGTTGTACTTTATATGGAGACCATTTGGAATGGGTAATGCTTGGGTTACTCAATTTTTATATCAATATGATATTTTAATAACCTTTGGTTTCTTAAAATTAAAATTGAAATCATGTTTGATCATCTTGAAAACCCTAATTCAGAATATTGTAGCTCATGTCCCCTTAAATAAAATTCAAATTTGGTAGGAACAATTTAAGTAGAAATGATTTATCATGTCATGGACTTCATTTAATTTTTATCCTATGGTTTAGTCATGTTTATTTCATGTTAATAAACATGGGCAAGACCTTAGGATAAATAATTTAAGATAAGGTTTAGTCATGTTTATTTCATGAAAATAAAGAACTTAGCGTAATATTTTTGGACTATGGTTTTATTTCATGTTAATAAACATGGGCAAGGCCTTAGGATAAACTCTTTAAGCTAAGTTTAAAACATGATAAAGGGGAACTCATGAATAATAAAAGAAATAAAATATAGTTTTACTCTAAGGTTTGTTTTATTAATAAATACAACAAACTTTAGGGTAAGGCTTTTAGGCTAAGTCTGTATGATAAAATTTGTATGTTTGGTCTCTTTATTTTCCTGAACCCCCTTGGTCTCTTTTATTTCCACATGGTCTAACTAAATGAAGGGTCCCTTTTACTACAGACTTAGACTAAAATCCTTACCCTAAAGTTTATTGTATTTATTAATACAACAAACCTTAGACTAAAAATATATGTTGTCTTTTATTATTCATGAGGTCCCCTTTATCATGTTTGAAACTTAGCTTAAACTATTTCTCCTAAGGTCTTGTTCATGTTTATTAACATGAAATAAAACTATAGTCCAAAACTATTATGCTAAGTTCTTTATTTTCTCAAGAAATAAATTAAATATCATTTTCATCTATAGGATCAATGGTCCACATTTACTCAAATGATTGAGATCCAATGGTACAATCTTAAATACAAAGCCCCAAACCTAAGATAAAGTTGGAGCATCTTCCAAAGATCAATGATACACATTTGATCAATAAAGATTGACCTAATGATGCATATCAAGTCAAAACTTCAATTTATCCCTAAGACAAGTGAGAATATGACAAGTGCCACAATCTTGGCTAAATAATATTGAATAACCAATAGCATTCCATCCCTCAGATCAATATCTAATGGTAAATGTTTGCTCAAACAAGGATGATCAAATGGTGCATAAAAAGCATTAAAAATTAAGGATCATATAAATAACCATGAAGATGACATGTGGCATAACCATGAGCCATAAATTAAAGATTTAACAACTTTCAAAGATCAATGGTACATGGATGAGTGTACACATTTTGATCAATGGTCTATGGAGTAGAAGGTACAATTAAATAGGTAAAGATCAATAGACCATGATTGATCCATGCAATCAAGATAAATGGTGTGAGATCAACACTAACATTTAAATAAAGCTCATATTCATTACAAAAGTGACAAGTTTAATAACCGTGGCCAATGTAGAAAGTAGTCAATAGCATTTGAGTTCCTAGATCTAAATCAATAGTCTACATTGATCTATGTAAGGATAATCTAATGGTGTGAGATCAAGGAAGAATTTTTAAGAACAAACAATCAATTTTTAAATAACAAAGATAAAAATGCCATGAAAATGCCATAGGGATGCCACATCTGATCCACATAAGTATAATATGCCAAGTGGAAGATCTTGCAAACCTAAGAAATACAAGGGCATAAGAACGTATTACAATTAGGATCTAAGTCATGAAGCTCAAGCATTTTCAAATAGCTACCACCATTAAAGTAGTATAAAAACCTTTAAGAAAGCCTTGGAAAGTATAAAAACCTTGATTCAGCCTTGTGTTCATTATAATCAAGCTTAAGAGAGTTGAATTATCATCTATGCAAGGATAATTCAATGTAGAACTAAATTATAAAGCAATAGTGATAAATTTGAAAAAATTCATGGCCACTATGGTAAATTGTATAAAATTCCTTACTTCACACAATCTTTAGGTAATAATAAGGTCTATCAACATCACTTGTGTAAGGATAATTTGATCCAAAATTGAACTATAGACCACTACCAAGCAATATAGATAAACCCACATCCATGACATCATAAAAAAGTGTTTCAAGGGAAGATATGGAGCTCTATCTTACTTTAGATATAGGAGAGAGGGTTTTTTAAGACATGTAATTTGATGCCATAGCTGTAAATATGGAGAAGAATAATTAGTCGAGCTCATTTTCGACCATTAAGAATCAGCATCCCATCACAAGAGAACATGTCTACAAGGAGGCTCTACTAAAATGATCAAGGGCATAGTGCAATAAAACAAAATTTAAAAGATAATTCCATCTTGTCAATCTACGAAGATAGATTCAATCAATATGAGGACACCATGATTGACTTGTTCAATTCCTTAAAGTTAGAACTAGGAAAAAAATAGTGATTAAATGAAGTACAATGGTTATAGGTCAAGTTGGTGAAGGGAAATCCTCAAGCTGCCAAGTCAATGACTTGATCAAAGCTTTAACCAATAATCAAATTCTTAAATTCAAGGTGGTCGACATAGTGCATTTAAATAAGGATATGACTATGCTATTCGACAAAATTAAAGCCCTAAACAGTTAGTCTAGGAAGATGGAAGACATTTCTAATGAACTCAAATAATAAGAAGATAAAATGTATATCTTAATCAAAGACCCCACCTCACTTAGTCCTTTGGGCCTTATCACTAATGATTTTTAAAAGTATAGAACTAATCAATTCATGATATAAGTGAGGAATCAAGGACAAGGGAAGATAAGGGATGATAATAAGAATATCATGGCCGTGATTTTCTCATCAAAAGAAAAGATACAAGATGTTGGGAGTATAAAATAAGATTTGAAGAGAGCTAAGATAGATCTCAATAACATATGAGATCAAGAAAAGAGTTATTCATGAGACCCATCATTGACCTCTAACTTCTCAATAAACATCATAGAATGAATATCCTTCACGGAAGATAGAAGGATACGACAACACCATGGTCCCAAAGTTAGTTGAAGTTAAAATATTCTATTATAACTAACATTGTATATTTTTTGAAATGGAATATTATTTTGTATAGGCATATGCAACTTGTAAAGCACATTGACTATAGGCTAGTCATTTAGAATGTCTAGAGGGTTCCCAAAAGATTGTAAAAAGACAACTATCCTTAAATTTTTACATAACTAACTGACATACCTCATAAAAGGTCTATCTAAAGAGGTGTTGCCAATTATAAAAGGGAGAGAGGTTTTAGAGTCAAAAAACTATTTATGACTTTTGAGAAAATTAATATAGGTAAGGAGTTATTAAAAGTTTGTCCACATTTACTTGTGTGAATTGCTATCATGGTTTCTCTCTCATTTGTCTGGTCTCATCTTCAAATTTGAATGGTTCTTATGAATTTTTAACATGCATATTTTAATGTAGAGCTGCTAATTTGGGCTAATACTAGATTAGGTAAAAATTCTTAGGTATACTTTGATGTATTTACTCTTTTTTCATCTATGCAAATGATATTTTCTTGTAGGGGTAAATTTCATTAAGTAAATGTTGTTATTATTTACAATATTTCATACTTTCCTTAGATGTTTGCATGATGTGTAATAGGATTTGATCTTATGTTCCTTCATGTTGCACATTTTTTAAATGCAAGTTAAAATGAAATTAGAACTTTTTCATAATGTTTTAAGTAAAGATCAACAATAGCTCTCTTTTTTTCCCTACCCTTCTTTTTACTCTTTTTTTATCAATTCACCTTCGATCAATTTCATTGTGAACATTCATTTTAGTTTATCTTTAGACTTTTTTTTAGCATAATTCACTTTAAATAACATATATAATCTCCAAAATCAAAGATTAACTATCAAGCCACAGTAGTTCCCAACAACCAACTAATATAAATTTGTGAAACAATCAACCTATTTTGCCTTTATTCCACCAATGATAACAGGATTTTCACAACCAAAAAATCATGTAATGGATTATTTGAATCAAAAAATTATAAGTGTTTCTTAAACATTATATGTTGACCTAATGGTACACATTTAGGAATCAACATATTGAAAGGTCATGCAACCCTTTAGTGGGATGTAATGCAAGATGAGAGGAAAATGAAAGGAAAATCAAAGATCAAGAGTTGGGATAAAATGGTGTCCAAATTCAAATTAAAATTCATGCAAAAATAATACCAAGTTAATCTCTTTAATAATTTTCAAAACCTAAGGCACAAGGAGATGAAAAATAATAAATACATAGAGGAGTTCTAGAAGCTAACCATCAAGGTAGGTCACATAGAATATGGTGCTTAAACATAGATAAATAAATAAATGTGTTAGGGTTCAACATACATTATGATATCATCCTTCTATGACCAAGATAAAATAATGAGACATAAATTTTTTCCTATAAAGCAGAGGAGAAACTATTTAGGAAATAGACTTAATGTTCAAGAGGTAGAGGAAGAATTTTTAGAAGTAAAGGACAACATGGTAGAATGAGTCAGTTGTATATGCATAATGAAGAGGATATTATTTCAAAAATTAAAGGTCAAAACACAAGAGTTGGTCACCAATTAAAATTTATGAGACCATTTACAAGAGGCAAATGAAGAGGTTTTATTGGTAGATGTTTCAAATGTAATAAGTATGGCCATAAATCTTATGAGCTCTAAGAGAATCCTTCTACAAGTCAAGGAAGTGCTAAAATTCTCAAAAATGTTGAGGATAATGTGGTATCACCTTCTCATGAAGATTCACCTAAATTATGAGAATTCTTACTCATGAAGAGGGTATTTCTCAATCCTAACAAGGAGACTAAGGAACCTGCACAAAGTAAGATATTATTTAGAATCACTTTCAAGTCAAAAGGTAAGTGCTAAAAGGTAATTATAGATTGTGAAAGTCGATAATCTTTTATCTTTAGAAAATGTTTCCATGTTAGGATTAAAAAGAGTAACATATCCCACTCATTATAAATTTTCATGGCTATGAAAAGTGTTGTCCCCCAAAAATATAACTCATTTTTTTGGACAACATTTGAACTATTTTAAACTATTTTTTTCCAACAAACCAAAATTCTCTCTCCCCTTCTTAGAAATTATCCTAGGCATTCAAATTATCCATTTTTCAAGCTTTTTCAAGGTCTATAGACTCTACAGGCTTGAAAACTATAGACTCTATAGGCTTAAATCTATGGACTCTACATGCCCATTTCTTTGGACTCTACCAGTTTTATAGACTCAAATCTACGAACTCCCCCAGTTCTACGAACTCATTTCTATGAACTATGTAGGGTGGAACTATGGACTTCTCATATGTTTTCTATGGACTTTGCCAGCTAGATTTCTATGGACTTTTTCAAATTTAGAGAAAACTACAGACTTGGTTTGTATGGACTCTCTAGGCAGACTCAAATCTATGGATTCTCAAGACCTCAAAACTATGGAATCTACAGGCTAGTTTCTCACTTCTATGGACTCCCCCATATTTATGAACTCATTTTTATGAACTCTGCAAGTTGGTTTCTAAGGACTCTACAGGGAAGAAATAAGTTTAACATAGTCATTTTTTTAATTAGGAAGTTCAAAGGGGTCTTCTAAGAGCCTAAAGGACAAGTGCCCTTATGAAGGGCACTTAGAAACCAAAGTGGACCATTGCAAAAAACTAAAAGGTGACTTTAGAGCTCAAATAACCCTTGTGGAGGGTAGGTGGGGAGCAAGTGGACTGATTCAAAGGTCGAGCGAGCAAGGGAATTCCTTAAAAAAAGTTCTGATGGTAAAGTTGTAAAGGAACAATTCCTTCAGATAAAAAGTCTAAAGTTTGAAGGAATTCCTTCAGACTTTTGTCTGATAGAAACAAACCCAATAGAAAACAAAAGTCTACTGAAGAAAAACAAAAGCCCACTGAAAGAAAGAAAGAATGAAGGAAAGGAACAATTCCTTTCGAATTTTGTCTAAGGGAAAAGCTCAAAGTGAAAGTCTATTGATCAAGACAAAATCCACCAAGGAGAAAGAAGCTCGAAGGCCATCTGAAGACTGCCTGAAGGGTATGTGCCCTTACGGTGGGGCTCTCACCAAGAAAAAGTGAACCATTTCTCAAGACCCCGAAAGGCAGGTCCCCTCTAAGAAGGACAAAACAAGAATGCCAAAGGAATTGTCGAGGAGATTTATGGCCCTATAGACATCAAATTTGAGTACCATGAACTAGCCTTTGGGATCTAGACATTCGGTGATGTCCCTACAGCTATTGAATTAAAGGCAGTGAACTAGCTGTTGGCTTTTAAGTGACAATGGGCCCAAAAATGTCAAATTCATGAAAATGAAATACCTGCTGATCTTTAAAAGCTATAACGTAGACCCGAATGTAAAAGGCCAAAATACCAAAGGAAAAAACTATTGATGGAAGAGTGTAAGGAGCTAGGAAGACTAAAAGAGATAGCCTGAGGGATTAGATCATGTAAATAAGGATGAAATATAGTAAGGAAAGGGGGAATGATGGAGAAAGATCAAAAATATTTGTGCATAAGATATGTTTCTAGAAGATAAAGCAGCTAACCAGGTGGACATTGGAAGAACATGAACATTCAATGGTGTGGCCCATTTTTTTGCATCGAGTAAAGCAAACAGTTGCATGCACATCAAAAAACACATCAAGTAACCCATATTAAATATTGAGACTTGATTCTAGCATAACCCATGGATAGAATTTAAAATGCATTAAAGGCATCAAATGCATCGTAACACATTTTTGTAAAACAAAGTGCCCAAGTATTTTTTGGAGCACTATATATTGAACTCTCTCTTATTGTTTTAGATATCTCAGTTTGTAATTAAAAATTAAATTCTACCTAAATTGAAAGATATTATTTAGACTTTGAGCTTAGATTGTTGATCATATTTCATTATTTGAATAAGAAAACAAGTGACTTTTTAGACTTTGTGCTGGAATAGCTTGGTTGTTGGGGAAATTGTTCTTATGTCTATTTCCTTAATACATTTTTTATCTATTTGATTAAATGAGATAAATTAGTGAAAGTGACTAGGAAGGTGTCTTGAAGCTGATTGTGGAGAGACTTTGTGCTGCCACAATTGTCTTTAGTTTGTCTATTTTTCTATTCCTATGTAAAGGATCTTGGGATGACTTTATGACCTAATTATCCTTCGTATTCTATTTCTATGTAAAATACCTTAGGATGACTTTGTGCCCACATTGTCTTTCGTATTTCACTCTTTGGTAGCTGAGGTGGAGACTTTGTGCCTCATTTCATCCTACTGTGTTACTACACCCTTTTACAGTTACTTGTCATCACCTGAAAGATTCCTTTTGTTTATTGAACAACACTTCTAAAAGAAGGGGAGTGTCTTCTATCATTTCATCAAGATTTCTCCTTTGATTTGTGAACATCATCTATGAAAAAAGAGAGATGGATGGTTTATCCTACCCCTGAGTATTATTTTCTACTTACATGTATAGTATATAGCTCCTTCATATTTACAGGGAACCTCCCCTTGATGAGAGAAGAGATTTATCCCCTTTTGATGTAGTAAACTTGCACATCCGGCTGACCAATTTCCCTATGTTGTGGTTGAAGAGACCTATTTTGCTCATCTGTTAGCTGATTGAAAAAATATCCACCCAACAATTTTTGGTGATTCTATTGGGGATTTATGTGCAATCTGAAGCCTCAGGTTTTAGATTGAAGTAGTCCCTGCCCTTAACCATTATAGACTTTGGTGACTCTATTATATGTCTTACCCATTATCATTATATCCTTACCACCTCCCTCCACCTCCACATCAACTGGGTTAGAACTCACAGTTTGAAGCCTCAAGCTTGAAGCTGAAGTAGGCCTAGTTCTTTCCCATTTTTGTTTTACAATTTGGTAGATCCATGATATATGCAAAGACAAAGGGCTAAAGGTATTGTTGACCCTATATTCAAGTTGGTACAACAAAGAATTTTTGCTCCATTTCCTTCACCATCTCACCTCCAATAAACTAGGAGCTTTCCTTCTACAAAAGTCAAGTCTCCATTACCGAGCAAAGTGTCCATTTCTACTATTAATAAAGCTTTCTTAATACTTACCCATTTGAGATCTATTATTCCACCTTTCCATAGTCATACTATGGAAATTCAAGTCCCTTAGGGTAACTATTTTGGCCCACTCAATTTAACTCCACCTCTACATGAGCTACCATGTAGTTTAAGGAAAAATTTCCCCAATTTCTATGGTGATGGGAAGGTCCATCCTAATGAACATATTGTAGCCTTTAGCATAGCCTATGGTGTAATAGGTGTGGAGTATGAGGATGTAGCAGTCAGTCTATTTGTGGAAACATTACAAGGTGCTGCTACAGACTAGTTCTATCATCTACATGCCTAGACTGTGACTGACTAGAACACTCTCAAAGCCAAATTTGAATCCAGATTCAAGCCTGTAGAAGATGTGCCTACCCTACTGGCTCAACTCACAAAAATGAAGAAGGAACCTCATGAACCAATGAGGGATTTCATAGCCAAGTTTGACAAGCTAAGGAATAGGATTCCTACAATTGCTCAGCCTACAGCTAAGAATATCAAATGTTTCTTCATCAACTCTTAACTACCTGAACAAAGTTTTTTGTTGAGATGTACTAGCCAAATAAACCTTGTTGTAGCTCAATATTTTGCCATTGAAGTGGAAGATGACCTTATCTTGGTAGGAAAGATAAAGAGAGATCCTAATAGAGGTAAATATTCTTCATCTTCTAAATATTCATCTATAGGCACCACTAATCAAATGGTGTAAAAGCTAGAAAATGAACTACTAGCCTTGAAAAGACAAGTGGCCTAAGGTATGTTTACTCCTCCTTATCAGGATATGCCAAGGAAGACATTTCAGAACTAGTCATATCAAGGAAACGGTGTTAGAAATTAAGGACAGCCAAATCATCTTCCTCCCCCATAGGGGAAACTTACCATTAAATCACCCCCAACCAATTCTGTAGTTGGATATCTTGAAATAAAATCTGATTTCTCTTTCCATCCTGAATTAAACAAATAAAATGACACCGATCTCCTTACAAAAGGCCAGGAAGAATTATTTGGTGACTCCAACATTGGTTTCCTAAATTACCAGGATGAACCCAGCGGTAAAAGTGAAGTAATTAATGGATCATATGTTGTATTCACCCAGTCCTAGAACTAGTCAGCCCAACAAGCTGCTAAAGGAAAAATAGGAGAAAGTTCTTAGCCTGCAATTTCAATTGCCAAATGAGGAACTTCTCTGACTTTCTAGCCAAAGGACCTAGTAAGTAATAAAAAGGTAAGTACATCAAGCATTCCTCCATCTTTAACTTCAATTCCATAGATCATTCCTCCCTCTCCTAAAAAATAGAAAAAGGAACTACCTTCCTTTGTTCCTAATCCATTTCAATCATTTGACATAATCGACCATGTCAAGAAGACCAAAATTCAAATGTTTAAATTTGAATTCTTGCAATGTAATCTTGAGTAGTTGGATAGGTTAGTTTAGTGTGTGAAGAATAAAGATGTCCGTACAGGATAAGAGATTAAAAAGATAACTCATGATCCCCCAAGGAACATGTCCATCCCAAACAATCTTTTCATTACTCCTCCAGCTACCCCTAGGAAAATAGAGCCTTTCTATGTTTCCCTATTGATAAATGGTCACAAATTGAGAAATTACATCATAGACTCAAGTGCTTCAGATAATGTCATTCCTGCCAAAGTGGCAAAATCTCTTGGTCTCTCACTGACCAAAACATTTGGTAGATGCTTCTCCATGGAGAATAAACAAGTACCTATACTAGGACAAATCAAGGATGCCTAATTTGCATTTGCAACATTACCAGACAAGAGAATCAAGATGACAGTTCTGGTGGTTGATGTCCCAGCATCCTATGGTATTCTACTAGGGTGAAATTTTTGCAAGGATGTTTGTGGAGAATTGAGCATGGACCTATCTGATGTAAGGATCCCTATCAAAGGCATCATGAAAAGGCTGATCCTTGAAAAGGAAGAAAAATATGTTGTCACCCAAACATCAACACCTGAAGCTCAAATTTTATTTGAGTTTTCAGGTAGGGGTAATTACTTCTTATCCATAAAGGATGTTTAGGTTTTAGCTAATGAAATTCCTATAGGTGGTGATTCAAAGATGGATTCAAACAAGACATTAGAAGAATTGGTAGGGCACAATATAGATGAAAAAGGATCTTTCATCTCTAATGATGAGAAATCCAAAAGAAGATCAATTTCTTATGATGTTTCGATCCTAGAATTTGATGGCAATAATTCTTATGTCAGTGATGGAGTTGGGATTGTGTCGATATCTCCTCAAGGAGATGTTTTCCTTCTTCATGCAAGCTGTAGTTCAACAACACCAACAACACTCCTGAGTACGAGTTACTTTGACCCAAATTGAAGGCTACTCAGGGTGAAGATGTCAAACTCCTTCATGCCAAAGGAGATGTTGAACCAATAGTTTTTTAGCTGTCTAAAGGGGATAATCAAAACACGTGTTGGACTAAACTAGTAGAATAATGAGTTATGGTAGTGGACCATACTATTGCACTCCAAAGTTATCAAAAAGAACTCTTTGCCAAGAGAGCAAGGAGTTACAATATTTAGATTGAAGACCACGTCTTTTGATGGAGTAAGAAGAGAGAACCAAAAGGAGTGCATAGAAAATGTGATTTCTAGTGGAGAGTTCCATTCACACATCACTGATTCTAGGGGGACAAAATGGTTTCTTGTTGGTTTATCAGGATGAAATGCCATCTTCATTATCTCACAATGGGCAACATCTAAATCACTTTAGTTCTTGAAGTATCAGATAAGTTCACCTATACATATTTACATTTGTATAGTTTTTATTTCTATTTTATGCTTTTCATTTTCATTTTATGGAGCCTTTCTTTTTGGGTACCATGACTCCATATCCCAATGGCACACTTCAAAGCACTAGATATTTTGGTTTCTACTTCCCTTAGCTATTAAAATTTTTCAACTGAAGGAAGTTCCCCAACTAGAGCCAGTTGTTGTCCCCCAAAAATATCACTCATTTTTTTGGACAGCATTTGAACTATTTTGGTCTAACAAACCAAAATTCTCTCTCCCCTTCTCAAAAATTGTTCTAGGAATTCAAATTTTCCATTTTTCAAGCCTTTTCAAGTTCTACAGACTCTACAAGCTTGAAAACTATAGACTCTACAAGCTTGAATATAAAAACTCTATAGGCCCATTTCTACGGACTCCACTAGTTCTATGGACTCAGATCTATGGACTCCCCCAGTTCTATGAACTCTATAGTTTGGTTTCTATGGACTCTACAGGAAATAAATAGGTTCAACACTTAGTCATTTTTTCAATCGAGAAGTTCAAAGGGGTCTTCCAAGAGCTTGAAGGACAAGTGCCCTTGTAGAGGGCACTTGGAAACCAAAGTGGACTATTGCAAAAATCTAAAAGGTGACTTTGGAGCTCAAACAACCCTTACAGAGGGTAGGTAGGGAGCAACTGGACCAATTCAAAGGCTAAGAGAGCAAGGGAATTCCTTCAAAAAAGTTCCCATGACAAATTTGTAAAGGAATAATTCCTTCAGACAAATTTTTTGAAGGAAATAAACCTGACAGAAAACAAAAGTCCACTGAAGAAAAATAAAAGCCCACTAAAAGAAAGAATGAAGGAAAGGAACAATTCCTTCAGACAAAATGTTTGAAGGAATTCCTTCAGACTTTTGTCTAAGGGAAAAGCCAAAAGTGAAAGTCTGCTGATGAAGGTAAAACTTTCCAAGGAGAAAGAATCCTGAATGCCATTTGAGGACCACTCGAAGGGTATGTGCCCTTCTGGGGGGGCTCTCACCTAGAAAAAATGAACCATTTTTCAAGACCCCAAAGGGTAGGTCCCCTTCAAGAAGGATAAAACAAGAATGCTGAAGGAATTGTAGAGGAGATTGATGGGCCCACAAATGTCAAATTTGAGAACTGTGAACTAGCCATTGGGATCCAGATGCCTGGTGATGTCCCCGTAGCTATCAAATTCATGGTAGAAAACTAGTCATTGGCTTTCAAGTGACGATGGGCCTGAAAATTTCAAATTCATGGAAATGAAATAGTTGTTGATCTTTGAAAACTAGAACGTAAACCCAAATGCAAAAGGCCAAAATGCCAAAGGAAAAAACTATTGATGGAAGAGTGTAAGGAGCTAACAAGACTGAAAGAGATATCCTGAGGGCTTAGATCACATAGATAAGGATGAAATATAGCGAGGAAAGGGGGAACAATGGAGAAAGATCAAAAATATCTACACATAAGATATGTTTCTAGAAGGTAAAGTAGCCCACCAAGTGGACATTGGAAGAACATGAACATTCAATGGTGTGGCCCATTTTTTTACATCGAGTAAAGCAAATAGTTTTGTGCACATCAAGAAACACATCAGGTAGCCCATATTAAATACTGATGCTCAATTCCAGCATAGCCCATGGACAAAATTTAAATTGCATTAAATGCATTGAATGCATCATAGCACATTTTTGTGAAATAAAGTGCCCAAGTCTTTCTTAGAGCACTATATATTGAACTCTCTTTTATTATTTTAGATATCTCAGTTTGTAATCAAAAATGAAACTCTACCTAAATTGAAAGGCATTACTAAGACTTTGAACTCGGATTGTTGATCATTTTTCATTATTTGAATAAAAAAACAAGTGATTTTTCAGACTTTATGCTGGAATAGCTTGGTTGTTGGGGAAATTGTTATTATGTCTATTTCCTTAATACATTTTTTGTCTATTTTATTAAATAAGTAGAATTAGTGAAACCGATTAGAAAGGTGTCCTAAATCTAGTTATGGAGAGACTTTGTGCTACCACAATTGTCTTTAGTTTGTCTATTTTTCTATTCCTATGTAAAGGATCTTGGGATGACTTTGTGCCCTCATTATCCTTCATATTTTGTTTCTATGTAAAAGACCTTGGGATGAATTTTTTCCCTCATTGTCTTTTATATTTCACTCTTTGGAAGCTGAGGTGGAGACTTTGTGCCTCATTTCATCCTATTGTGTTACTGCACCTTATTATAGTTACTTGTCATCACCCAAAAGATTCCTTTTATCTGCTAAACAATACTTCTAAAAGAAGAGGAGTGTCTTCTACCATTTCATCAGGATTTCTCCTTTGATTTTTGAACATCATCTATGAAAAAAGAGAGATGGATGGTTTATCCTACCCCTGAGTATTATTTTTTCTCACATATATAGTATATAACTCCTTCATATTTACAGGGAACCTCCCCTAGATGAGAGGAGAGATTTGTCCCCTTTTGATGTAGTAAATCTACACATTTGGCTGACCAATTTCCTTATGTTGTGGTTGAAGAGACCTATTTTGCTCATCAGTTAGTTGATTGACAAAATATCCACCCAATAATTTTTCGTGACTCTACTGGGGATTTACGTGCAAACTGAAGCCTCAAGTTTTAGATTGAAGTAGTCCCTACCCTTATCCATTATAGACCCTCTTGACTCTATTCTATGTCTTACCCATTATCATTATATCCTTATGTTCCCTATGTTATGGTTGAAGAGACCCATTTTGCTCATTATTTAGGTGTTTGACAAAATATTCACCCAACAAAAAGGACACTAAGTCTTGGTAAAAAAACAAATCAAAGTGGATCTTCAAATAGGAAGATACAAGGATAAGGTATTATTTGATTTCATGAATATGGATGTCTAATATGTATTATTGGGTAGACCTTGGAGATTTTATAGGAAATCCATACATGATGGGATAACTAATACTCATACTTTTGAGAAAGATGAAAATAAACACAGAATCATACCAATGAAAGAGAATAATTTATTAGAAGAATAAAATATCTAAGTATTGGTAAAAAGTGGTAAAGATTTCTTGCAATATTTTAGAAAATAAGAGGTAATTTATGCATTAGTTTGTGATCATAGAATAATTTTTACGACCACAAAAAGTATATATTTTTCCTATAGAAATATATACTTTGTTAAATGAGTTTAGTGATATTTTTATAGATGATTTACCTAATGAACTACCTATAGCGAGAAAAATTATCCACCATATATATCTCATTCTATAAGTCAATATACCAAACAATGTATCATATAGGATGATACCAAGAGAGATTAAGGAGATAAAGAAATAATTGCAAGAATTATTAGGTAAAGGCCTAACTAGAGAATGTTTAATTCCTTGTCTTATTCTAAAGGTCCTAACTCCTAAGGAGGATGGAGATTGGATAATGTCACTGATTCAAGAGACACAAACAAGATTATAATTAGGTATAGATTTACTTTGCCTATAATTGATGATCTAATGGATTGTTCAAGTGGTGCAAGGTATTTATCTAAGATAGACTTGAAAAGTGGATATCATCAACTTAGGATTAGAAAGGGAGATGAATATAAGATGAATTTTAAGACTAATTAAGGAATATATTAATGTCTTATAATTATATTTGGACTTACTAACACTCCAATCAACTTCATGATCATCATGAAAGAGGTGCTCAAGAATTTTATAAGTAAATTTACCATTATTTACATAGATGATATTCTAATATATATTCAATCAAAGGAAGAAAATCTTAAGCACCTTAGAATGGTCTTAAAAAAGCTACAAGAATAAATAAGAAAAGTTAATAATCAATATCAAAAGGTGTACCTTCATAAATACAAAATTGGTCTATTTAGGATTTGTCATTCCTAAAGAGGGATTTAAGATGTGCAAAGAGAAGGTAAAATCCATAGTGGAATGCCCTGTAGCAATGAATTATAATAATAAATTTCCATGGCTTGGCTAGTTTTTTATAGGAAGTTTATAAGGAATTTTAATGGTATTTGTGTTCCAATCAAGGAAAATATCAATGGAAACAAAAATAAATTTGAATGGAATAATTTAGATGAGATAAGTTTTACATTTTTAAATAAAACAATCATAATGCAACTAGTATTATTTTTACCTAATTCTAGGAAGCTTTTCCAAGTAGAATGTGATGCAAGTGGGATTGACATAGGGTCTATTTTGAGCCAAGAGGGAAAACCAATTACCTACTTCAGTGAAAACTTAATGAGTCAAATAATAATTACTAATCATATATGCTAGTGTCTAAGCATTGAAGAAATATAGAAATTATTTATTTCCTAAAGAGTTTGTGCTCTATATAGACAATCATGCCTTCTAATTCATTAGTAGTAAAAATAAACTAATTCAAAGTCATATAAAATGAGTTAAATTTTTGAAAATATATTTTTTCATTTTAGATGCATTAAGCAGGAGAAGTCTGATTATGTATGAATTCCAAGTGAATCTATTGGGTTTTGATGCATGAAAAGACTCATATAAAGAAGATAATAATTTCAAGAAGGCATATGAAACATGTGAGAATCCAATAAATAAGGATAATAATCCATGGATAGAATATATGATATAATAAGGACTCTTATTTAATGGAAGTCAACTATGGAGATAAAGAGGCTTAATGAGAGAGAATATAATAATAGAAGAACATAAAAGTAGCTTGGTAGGACATTTTTTGAAAATAAAAACACTTTCTCAATTGAGTGAAAATTATTATTAGATAGGAATGCAAGTTGATGTGAATAGGTTTGCATAAAGGTGAGGATTATGTTATCATGGTAAATGATAAAGTCAAAATTCAAGCCTACATCATCCATTGCATATTCCTATTAGGCCATGGGATTTAGTGAGTATCAATTTTATTCTTTGGCTATGAAAGACACAAAATGGTAGTGAATACATTTTTCTTGTGGCTTTTATGATTTTTAAAATGTCACATTTCATAGATTGCATAAAAAAAGTGATGCAAGTAACATTGAAAACATGTTCTTCAAATAAGTAGTGAGATTGCATGGGCTATGTAGAAACATTGTGTCTTATGGGGATACAAATTTTTGAGGAATATTTGGAAGAATATTGAGAAAAATTTAAGCTTAATATTAGCTTAGCATCCTCAGACTAATTTTGAAACTGAAATGGTCAATAGGAATCTTGGAAACATATTCAAGAGTTTTGTAATTGACCATCCTAAATAATGGGATCAAGTACTAGCTCAAGTAGAAATTGCATATAATGATTCTCCAAATATAATTATAGATTATATAAAATTTAAAATTATGTATGTAATCCATCCTAGTGAAATTTATGATCTAATAAACTTAGGCAAGTAGGAGAAAATAAGTGTAGAACATGATGATTTTTCTAAAGCTATGCAAGAGTTACATGAGAAAGTCAAACAACTACTTGAATTAAAGTAAAAAAAAAGTTATAATATGATAATTAACGAGGTGAATTTTTAGGTAGGATATCTATTACTTTCTCATCTTAGAAATTAAATATTCCCTATGGGGGAATACAAGTTAAAGATGAAGAAAATTGGACCTTATAAAGTCTTAAAAAGATATTATACTAATGCTTGTGATTTGGATATTACATTCGACATTGTAATCTCTCCCATATTTAATTTATAATATGTTTATTATTTTATATGAGGTGATAAGTCATAGAAGGCACCTAAAGAAAAATATGATGAATCCATCAATTGGGAGCAACAATTACCAAAGTCACAACCAGATTACATTGAAGTCATTCTAGATAAGAAGATGGTAAAGAAGACTAAAGACAAGGAGTACTTTCAGTACTTGATCAAGTGGAAGAACCACACACTTAAGTATGAAACATGGATGACACCTTTAGAGATAGTCAAGCATGGCAACAATATTTAAGAATTCATGAGTAGGAGCCCATGAATATTTCTTTTGTTCCTTGGTAATCTGATGGAGGTGCATGATTATAAATAGCTAAATTATGTTTTTTAGTCTTATGAGGTATAATAGGTGATGATTTATGAATAAGAATATTTTTAAAGGATTAATTGGTCATTTCTAGATCATTTAAAGGTGTTTTTAGTTTTTGTACCAAAAGCAAGAAATTTGAATTTGTTTTAAAAAATTTATGTGATTTTCACCCTTTTTCATTTGTAAAATTGATAGATAATTTTTTAGGGGGTAATAAGGGTCAAAATATTTGTTTTAAAGGTTTTTATACCTTCAATTTAGTCTCAACCTACCTAAAACTAATCAATGTTTATCCAACATAGGAAAATTACAAAATTTAACATGATTGGATGAGTTTTAGGTTGTTGAGAGATCCAAGCGATGTGAAATAGGAAGATAAAAAATTTAGATATAAAATAACATCATCATAAACCTTGATGAATTAAAAATGAGACAAATAATTTATGAAAATAGAGAGAGAAGCTTAGGGTGTGGTGGTTGTTGGTATATGTGTGACATTTTACAAATATCTATAGCATTCTAAATATCTATGAATAAAAAGAGTTTAATTATAATCTTTTCATAATTATATAACATTTTAAATGTTTAATTTAATTCCATTATATGTTATATTATTTTTTTGTACACTTTTTTTAATACTCTAAAGTCATAAAAGTCTGTCATAATTTACAGGGTTACAATATAGGTGAGAAACCATTTTCTTATACATTTTATGATTGATCAATCTTGAAGAAAATTCTTAGAGAAATAGAAATAAGTATAAGTATTAACCCAACCCAAATTATCCTTTTATAGTTGATAAATGTTATTTTTTCTCAATTTTATTGCTCTTAGACTACTAGTAGACTGTAAACCTTAGTTTAGGGTATTGTGACACAAAAACCTTTATAAATTGTGATTGAACCATAGAAAATTAACAAAACTTTGTATAAATGTTAAAGAGATAATTATTAAAATGATTTAGGTGATTTCATAGGGTTTTAATGGTCCCTCTAGATGAAGATAATAAGTTTTAAATACTATAGACGTATATGTTACTATTATAACCCTTATGAATAGTAAAAAAATGGAATATCTTCTAAACCAATAAGCCAAAATGTATGAAAATTTGTATATATGTTTTTTATTACATTTAGAAGGTGAATTAAAGATTTTAAGACACTTGTATTTGAATTTATTTGTGTTTTTCTATCTATAAATCTGCAACTAACCCAAAAATAGGGTCATGAAGATAGTTCTCCAATTTTTCTTAGAAAATAAAGTTGTAGAAGAGTAAATAACATGTTACTTGTTATTAATAACATACAATTTAATGTGTGAAGTAATTTTGATGATCATTCATGTCTGAGTTTTGATTAATAACCCTCTAGGAAATAGATTAGGCCTAGAAATAAGTATAGCCTTTGAATCTAATTGAATCCAAATATACCATGTGAGTATCATCATAATTATATAAAAAAGGTTAAATGTTTAGACAATATAAAAAATAAATCATATTCTTGGTAAATTTACCAAGGTGTACACTCCTCATCACTATCTACATCAACAAGTCTTACATCTCTAGATGTGGATTCATTTGGCTCTTTCCTAGGCCCATTTGACTATGATAACTCTCGCAATATTTCCTCAAATGATCCCATCCAATGTAATTTATACACATGATCCCAACATATGGAATAATATCAATATATCATTAATTAAATTATCTCATTAGCACTCAACTCAGGGGAACCCTCTTTCTCAACCTTTGAATGTAGGTCATATCATTTGTTTTAAACTATGTGATAATTTGTCACCACCCTATCCACTAGATGAAAAAGGGAGCATGGAAACCCATGATGTCCACCACTTTCTTAATAAATCCCTCTCTAACTATATACATAAACACATTTTGGGTGAGGGCTTGTACTATGTGATAACCATGGTGTCCCACTTCTAATTGCTTGAAACCAATAAACCCAAATACAAATCATCTAAATTTACTTTATCAAATTTTATATCAATTGAATATAAATACAGAAAAACTAATTACATGTGTATCTAATATCCACCTCAAATGTGGGTTGTCGTCCCATGAGAGTTCTAATATGTCCATACTTTCCCCCACCTATTTGTGTAATAGGTAAGACAATAGGTGGGGAAACTATAACTAGAAATAATAATGACCAACAAAAGAGACTAATGATGTAGGAAAATAAAGAGAGAATCTTAGGGTGTGATGGTTATTGGTGTATGTGTGACATTTTACAAATATATATATATATATATATATATATATATATATATATATATATATATATATTATTCTAAATATATATGAATAAAAAGAGTTTAATTATGATCCTTTCATCTTGATATAATATTTGAAATGTTTAATTGAATGCCCTTGTATGTTATTTTTTTATAATTTTTTTTGAAGACTCTTTAGTCATAAAAGTTTGTCACAATTTACAAGGTTATAGTCCAAGTGAGAAACCATTTTCTTAGATATTTTTTGATTGATCAATCTTGAAGAGTAATTTTCAGAGCAACAGAAATAAGTATAAGTATTAAACCAGCCAAAAGGAGCCTTTGATAGATGATAAATGTTAATTTTTATCAATTTTCTTGCTCTCAGCCTAGTAGTATAACCTTAGTTTAGGGTTTTGTGCCACAAAACCCTTTATAAATTATGATTGAACCATAAAAAATTAAAAAAACTTTGTATATTAGTTGAAGAGATAGTTATTGAAAGGATATATGTGATTTCATGACATTTAAATATCCCTGTAGAGGAAGATATTAAGTTTTTAGTACTACATACATGTAGGTTACTATTAAAACCCTTGTGAATAGTTAAAAAATTGAATATATTCAAAACCAATAAGCCAAAGTGTATACATATTTGTGCATATGATAAATATTATTTATATTACATGTTAAAGGTAAATTAAATATTTGAAGACACCTGTATTTTAAGTTATTTGTATTTCTCTATCTATAAACTTATAACTAGGCCTAAAATAGGGCCATGAAGATAGTTTTCCAATTTCTCTTAGAAAATAAAGTTTTATAAGATTAAAGAACCTATTACTTATTAATAAAATATAATTTAATGTGTGAAGTCATTTTGATGATCATTCAAGTTTGATTTTTTATTAATAACCCTCTAGGAATAGATCATGCCTAGAAACAAGTATACCATTTGAATCCATTTGAATCCAAATATACCATTTGATCATCTTCATAATTATATCAAAAATTTGAAATTTTTATACAATATAAAACATCAATAATATTATTGGGACATATCCCAAGGTGTATACTCCTCATCACTATCTACATCAACAACTCTTACATCTCTCGATGTGGATGCACTTGGGTCCTTCCTAGGCCCATGTGACTATGATAAATCTTGTAATCTTTATTCAAATCATCACATCTAGTGTAATTTATAAAAATGATCCTAGAATAGGGAATAATATACATCTATCAGTACATATATTATCTCCATGTCACTCCACTTAGGGGAACCTTGTTGCTCAACCTTTGAATGTAAGTCATCTCATTTGGTTTAAACTATGTGATAATTTTACACCACTCTCAACACTTGATAAAAAAGGGAGCATGGACACCCATGATGTCCACCACTTTCTCAATAAATACCTTAGTAACTATATCCATAAGGCACATTTTGAGTGAGGACTCATATTGCATGATCAACCATGGTAGCCCACTCCTTATTACTTATAACCAATAGAACCAAATAGAAATCATATACCTTTAATATATTAAATTTTATAAAAATTAAATGTAATTCTAAATAATTTAATTACATTTGGATCTAATATCAACCTCAAATGTGGGTTTTGGTCCCATGGGAGTTCCACCATCTCCATATTCTCCCCCACCTATATATGGAATGGGTATAACACCGCATAGGGAGACTATAACTAGAAATATTAATGATAAATAAGTTGATTCCCACCATTAATTATAATAATAGATACATCTTACATAATCTATTTTAGTAATGGGTACTTCATGATCTCTCTCATCACCTATTTGAGGAGCTAGTTCAACAGGTATTAGAGTTGATCTATCATTTTACCTATGCCCACTCTTGAGTGTATGGTGTTATATATATGAATCTGATGGCATGCCTACTCTATATGAAATTATTAAAGCAAAAATTCATACTCAAGTATCTCATAAATAAATATAAAGTGATCTACCAGCCAAATGTTAACCCAAATAATCTATAGCTCATGCCCATTCATAGACCACCCAAAAATTTCATATATAGACCTCGTGTGATGAGATCAGTTGTTAGATGATCTAAAATGCTAAGGTAATCCATCATCATATTTAATTTACCATAGGGGAGTACCCACCACTATAAAAATCCCTGATAGTGAGCACACTCTACTAGGGTTCCACCAAATGGTCACTTAATCAGAATATGCTCATATGTCCAAAAATATAATTAACATATCAAATACTACCACCATGACTCTGCAGATAGAATCTATGCAAATATTCTATGTAAATGGTCCATTATTGTGTAACCCTAAGAATATCTTATATCCTCATCCTTAATATGCCACACTATTTCATACATGCAATATGAAATCACTATAGTTCTACTATCTACAACCATAAATGAATCTATTATTACACAAATAAAATTCTATAGATGCAGAACATCACCTCTAATAATACTATCTATTTGAATCATTTTACTGAACTATAAATATATGGATCTTTGGATAATGAATTAAATATAGGATTAATGAATAAAACCATGGAAGGAATCATAATGAACTTGTGCTCTCTCACTCCTAATTAGTAGCCAAAAAATGTGATAAACATTCTCTAAAGTGACTATCATCTCCCCACATGGAGCCAAAAAGTACAAATATTTGAATTCAACCCACAACTAATATTATAATAAAATGGATATCATATGTAATGTATCCTAGTTATGCCACATATCCCAACCCTACGTAATAAGTAACATCATAGTTAACCACATCCAAACCTAACTCTGTCATTATGTAGAAATTTCTCCCATGCCATAACTCTTGTATATACACATCATTTTACACATAAAAAACCAAAAATAATTGTTATTCAATAGATTCTAGCATGAAAAACCATATTTACCAATTAAAATTCAAAATTATAGTTGGATGTTAGCATTGGATATTAATTTGGAATTAAGACACATCCATTGGATTCTTATATCCAAATTCAGACATTAATGTCAATAAACCAATGTTATTTTCCAATATTCCAATGAAAGTGTTTATTGGCCTATACAAATTCATTTTTTTCCTAAAATTAACAAATCTTTAAAATAAGTATTACCAAGTAGATTGTAAGAAAGTATTCTTACATTAAATTATTTCTTGGCTAGGGTTATTTGAACCACATCAAATTAGAATAGTCTTAGAGCTCTTTGGAATGGCATTCAAAATTCTCTCCAAAACTCACAATTTTAAAAGGTTTAAAATAAAAATTAAATGGAAATATATTTTAAAAACACAATATATAGCCCATAATTTTTCAGTAGTCAACACTCCAAAGGTCCATATCTTGAGCATTAGTTATCTAAATTCAAAACCACAAGTTATTTGTGATCTAGATAATGATATCTTCCACATTATACTAATTTAAATAATTTTATTGAAAAACCAAAACACATGGAAATATATTTTGAATTCCCAATATATAGCCCATAATTTTTCAATAGTCAACACTCCAAAGGTCCATATATTGAGCATCAATTATCTAAATTCAAAACCACAAGTTATTTGTGATCTAGATAATGATATCTTCCACATTATACTAATTTAGACAATTTTATTGACAAACCAAAACTCACTTAAATTATTTTATTATAGGTAGGCATCATTTATATTTATAGATATTAATAGTTTAATATTATGATACCACTTACAAAATAACTTAAGTATATCATAGATACACAATCGAACCCCATACACTCGATATATACACATAATATCTAATTCATCCTTTTATGATGTGGTTCCTACTATATTATATCTACCTTCACTCAAAAAGGGGGATATTAGTGGGGATATGTCATAGAGTCACAAATTTCCCATTTTCGTGGTTTTAGATTATAGTGGAGGCATGTTAAAAAGGCATGACCTCCACACTTATTTAGTACTCAACATCTACACATTATAGTGGGCTCATGTTATGGAAATAAGCTACCCATATCTACCCTAGTTCTCTCCATATTTGGTGGGGTCATGTTATATAACCATTTCATCCACACTATACCAATTTTAATTTATCTTCATATTTTATTCATAGTATATGATTTGGATATTGAATTGGCTCAATATTCTATACCTCAACACTTTCAGTATACACATATTTACATAGTAATGGTAAATATTCTAATAAAAATGAACTAATCTACATAGAATACATTATTTTACACCATATATGAGAGTGAAAATGAATAAGATTTCACTCTTATTTATCCATACATTAATTTATCTTTGGGATTCACTAGATTACTATACACTATTACTATATCATGGATTTTTATTACACTATGGACTATTATCATACCTAGGATGGACTCTTATGGATTGTTATCGATCCAATCTATTTTTAATAGTCAATTAAATTGTATAGGTTGGATTTGATTAAGTAATTTGACCTCACCAGATTTATAATTTGAGTTTCATTAAATCACTCAACTTCAGTAGATTTATAGGTGGGATTGATTTAATCACTCAACCTCACCAGATTATGTTATACAATATGAGATTACTTCTATTTATCACCCTATATCATATCATATATATGTTTTCATTTTATTTTTACTAGTTTAGATGTAATAATATATACATATGTATCATTACTCTTCTTATTCTATAATATATAAATATAGAATCATCATTATGAAAAAAATACACATGTATTATATCCATGCTCTTTCTTTATTTAGATGTTTTATACTATTTATCATCTACATATTATATATGCAAAATAGTTTTTGTAATACTTTTTATTTCATGTAATATTAAAAAAAAAGGTTCAAAGAGAGTTTAAACAAAGACACGGTGTGTTGTGCCCACCAAGGTATGCATTTTTATTTTACTTTAAACTAGTAATTTTAGATTCATGCATTACTAGGTTAAAGGTGGAGGGGTGTAGATACCCTTATTTTTTACAAAAATAGTTTCATATTATGTATTTCATATATATTTCATGCATAATCCTCTTCATGTATAGTTAGGCTTCTAGTGGCATAGTCTCACATGGACCTCTTCAGTTCCACGTTATTTCACTTACTTTATCTTCCCCTTTCAGCATATATAATGTATAAATTACATTTTTGTCTAATGTATTATAGGGATATATACCTATGTTTATATTATCTCTATATTTTAGCCTTTTGACACTTACATATGGTTTATACACTTAAAATAACATAGGTTTCAAACTGTGATGCAAGTTTCCATACTTATCCTATAATCATGTTCTATAATTTTCACATTGTGACCATTTGTTTATCCCTAGATATTCATTTTATTGTTAGCTTTTCATGTGCCACTAGGTCTTAATTTAGAATCAAGAGATCCCTATATATACAAATACATGGTATAGTTCATATCATTAATAATTATCAATCAATAACCTTAATTATCATGTAATTTATATTATTTAAGATCTGTTGAACTACACTACATATCAA
The DNA here is from genome assembly GCA_037957365.1 of Torreya grandis. Classification (NCBI taxonomy): domain Eukaryota; kingdom Viridiplantae; phylum Streptophyta; class Pinopsida; order Cupressales; family Taxaceae; genus Torreya; species Torreya grandis. The sequence continues at coordinate 461,191 of JARHVA010007775.1, forward strand.
ATTAAAATAACTAAAAGTTAGAATCATTCTACAAATCAACTTAGCACTTACATTACTTGAACGATATGATAAAAAATTGTTCCATGATCACCATTACACACATATGTAAAGGAGGGATAAATACATGTGATTTTCAGGCCCTCTTCAAAGTATATGACTATGTGGATTCACTTAACAACAAGGGTATCTAGGGTAAACTTGAATCATGTTATAACCCATTTTTAAAAAGTTACAAGAGGTCAAGGGTGATATATCTAGGTTTTTATTGTTGGTTGGAATTCACCCACATTATCATATATAATAAAGGATAGAACATACCTAAAACTATCATCACAATTTCATTAAATATTTAGTTATATTTATGTACATATTATGGACTAGACACATGTAGTGAGGCATGGCATTTTCATTGATGCAAGTGTCAAAACCTTGATACATGCATCTAAGAGGTAAAAATAGTCAAAATACTAAACAAGTAAAACATGGATCTTAATCACTATCTTGATATGATTATAGGTCATTATCATAATACAAAATAGGATATATAAAAATATTCACTTTCCTTAACCCTTGGTTGTATAATATTTTATTATATTTATTATAGATGGTTAAATAGGTAAACTCCCATTAATTATCACCTAATTTTGAATCCACAATATTTTCATATTTCATTTAAATAGTTTTATTCACTTTGTGTGTTTATATATTGAGCCCATTTAGCATAAAATGACCCAACTATTGTAATCAATTCAAAATATAGATACCAATAAAAAAGAACCTATGATAATCAATACCTAAATATATGGATAAATTATATATATTACATCAAGAGGGAATAGTTGTATCGTTGATAGACCTAATAAAATTCATAATTACCTTATGAAATCAATATATTTTATAGAATATTACAAATTTATTTCATAATTTATTACATTATGCACAAAGAGGATAACCAAGAACATATTGAATGGTCTAGTATGTCAAAACTAAGAAACTTTGGGATGTGGATGCAAGAATGTATATTGAGCTTGCAGGGTATAGAGTTCCTAATGATATGCTCAAATTTTGGAATGGTGTAAATATGATTCCTATATTTACTTTTGAAGCTATCATAAGGGTAGATATAAGCTACAATCACATTAATTTGAGTTTGGTAGACTATGGTAAACTTTAACTTATTGGAATCCTTGAATATGTAGATATAAAAGTAGTTGACCTATGTTTTCATTGGTAATTAGAGGTGATTGACATGAATATACATACATACATACATACATACATACATATATATATATATATATATATATATATATATATATATATATATATATATATGAAAATCACTACCCTACTCTAATTAGGAATAAATGGGCCTATAATGGTCACATGACCATCAAAATAATACACAATCAATTAGAGGTAAATAATGATTATGTTATTATTATAATGTCATTGAACAAGTCTACGTGAAATAAACATATCATTATAAAATGACTTTCATATCCATATCGCATTGTTGTTTCTTACACATCATGCCCCATTTTCAATTAGAAAATGGGGCCCTCATTTTTTGGTTTGGATTATGGTCTTATACCTTTCAGAAAATCATAATGGTTGCTTGTTTAAATTAGCCTATGATATTCTTACTCTACTAGATACAAACATTTGAAATCTAAATCTGATTCATGTTTTTATCAAAACCTACAAATTAGGACTGCATTATAAACACCTGGCATGTAAATTCACATCTTGGGTTGATTTCATTTTAATATCCAAATTTACATAATAATGAAAAGTATTAATATTCTTGTTTGCTTGTGTTTTGAAACATATTTTATAGCTTCATTTTAGATTATTTTGCCTTAGGTTTGTCCACATTACCTAACTTTTCAATGTTTTCTACCTCTTTTCTTGAACAATTTTTGCCCATTTCTTATTTAATTTCAATCTGAATGACTAAATATTTATAAGGTTTTAATTTTTAACTTATTTTCTTCTCATAAAAAATAGACAAAATTGGAATCTAAATCAAGTCAATGACTAAGTAATTATGTAGTTTTTATTTTATACGTAGTCATTTTTTGGATTTTACCTTACCTATTTACTTTCAAATAGTTAGACATTTGTTTTCAAATGCTTATCAATTGGTTTTTAAATTCTCAGTTATTAATTTTTAAAACCCAAGTCATTGATTATGACTTTTCATATTTTTCCCATAGGTCTTTAGAGAAAATTTTATTAATTTGTTGAAATAAAAGTTACGAATAAAAGTAAAGAAGGATTCTCAAAGGTTCAGTTAGAGTTTAATAAAAGGGAGCTAAGTCAAAATCAAAAGACAACATATTTCCAAAATTTATCCTTCATTTTTTTTTGGAAAAATAAAAGTCAGAGGTTTTATTCATATAACAATCTATAAAAATTTTAAAGACTTCTCAAGAATTTTTCAAGTTTTTAAGTCTTTTGGAATTTTTTTAAAAAATATTTATAACTTTCATGGATATAAAAAATGCAAAGACTGGGTTTTCATAACAAAATTTATGAAATCAATTTATGATAAGACTAAGGCTTTGGTCTTCAAAAAACATTTTGTGAAGATGAGAAAGAACTTTTACTGTAAATAAAATTTATGAAGACCAATGATCATATGGAAGTTATGACAACAAAATTAATGAAGACTAAGGTCAGAATAAAATTTGTGATGAAAAACTTAGTGAATAATTTTATCTTCAAAAAAAAATTTGCAACAACAAAGAACATTAAGATAGAAAAAGTTGAGAAGGTTAAAATCCAAATGAATTTCATAAAGATAGAGGCCCTAAGGAAGAGACATGGAATTAACCCATTAGAGCCAAGGACATAGTGTTTGTGCACCAAAAAAAGTGTGAGTTTAAATTTGATAGCCCATCTAGCCTTCAAAATTGTGAAAAGTCAAGATTTTACTGTGCATTCTATTTAGTTTGTAGAATCAATTATTAAGTGGCCCCAATTAGAGATTAGTTAAATAAAATGATGGAATTAGTTAGGGATGTGAATAAAATCATTAACCAAAGAATAGCCTACATATAAGGATTAATCATGAAGCATAAAAGATAAAATATATGTATAAATAGGCATCGATACATAATACATGGGTGGATGACTATCCCAATGCAATCTCAACTGCTTTCCCATGTAGACATTCATTCTTGATTTGGTCTACCATGGTTCCTAATATTTTAATCATGTCATTAAATGGGATTCATTACAAATGAACCTAAGGTGGGATGACCACATTGATGATTGCTAAAACTACCCAATTAGTGAGTGAATTTGAATTTGAATTTGAATTTGAATTCTTTAGGTCTGTGTGTCTATATAAGATCAACTCTTATACCATAATAAGGGTTAGTTCTTTGTGGATTATGCACAAAGACATATAGAACCCAAATTTTTATTTTACTTTATAGGATAATATTTTCCTTTTTCTTATTTTAGGCTTGTTTTTCTATAAATATTTTTTGAGTCTTTGATGATTTTATGAATTCTATGATATTATTAATCAAAGGGAAGAATAATAATAATTGAAAGATGATTAAGTTTGTGTGATAATCCTTTGAACATTTTTATAGTCCTTCTTATATTCACTCTCCTTCCTAGACTCATGCACCATATTTATATGGAATGTGTTAGGTATGGGTTAGTTGAAGGCTGGTTTCATGGGATTCACTCATTATGATAACTCTAGGTTCATCTATGTTCATAGTAGGTATTTTATCTCTTTATCCATAATCTTTTTATTTTTCTCATGATCACATTAATCTAGGATCATATAAATATAAATTTAATTATTTATCTTTAATGATTATATATATATATATATATATATATATATATATATATATATATATATATATATATATATATATATATGTATCAAATTTTGTAATTGTATTATTACATTCTTTGACATGATAAACTAATGAGGGAAGTTATCTTGTGTTAGGAAGTAAATCTTAGAAGCATGACTTCTACTAGAGGCTAGACCTTGAAAGTTTATCCCATGTGAAGTGTGTGGATTATTTTTAATCCCTTAGTCAAAGTTAAATTATCCTTAAATCATTAAAATGGGCCCATTACGTCAAATACTTCACATCAAACAACTAGGTGAAGACTAATATACCAATATCAATTGTGTTTAGACTTTGGGGAGGTATTTTAGTGATGATATCTCTCTCATTTAAATATAGGATAGGGATTAAAAACCCCTGCCCTAATTATTGGCACTATAAAGATGGCCTAAACCATGATTTTAATTCATTATTCAAAAGCTAGAGCTAAGGCATTAAAAAACCCTTATATCCCATTGAGTTAAACCTTGTATTAATCTAAAAAATAGAAGCATTAATAATCAATATAATGGGGATAATATGGAGATCTTATAACTCACTAATCATATAATACCAAACCAAAAAACTAATAAATGGAAAAGAAGAGTGAAAACCATGCAATCAGTTGGTAGTTCACCAACATCTACTTTCCCCCTTTTTATCAAACCATTTGTAATCCTCCAGTATTTAACAATGGTTTTGGGACCCAAATATAGCTAAGTATAGGATCAAAACCAACATAATAGACCCTTGAGTGCAAGGCAATCACTTGTCATGATTGTTGTTTTGTCATCTTGTAGAACCATCTAATAGGTGGCTAACTAAATCCCTTTTGGATTAATCATCATCAAGAAGCAGGTACACATGATAGTCATAACTCATTATAAGTAGGATAGTAGTACTGGAAAAATGATTACATCATGTGCTAACTCAGTAACTAGCATGATCTATTCAACATGCTCCTAAGATACCCTAAAACACTATAAAGTCAAGCTGAGTCTAGTTATGAGAGGAGGAGATTGGATTAGGGAAGCCCTATAGGATTGGTTCCAAATGATGTTTTCACCATTAGAGCTTAAAGTTTTTTTTTGATACCTTTGAGGCTCCCCATCATAATTCTTAATCTCACCTATGAGCCTCTAGGGCGTTAGCAACTATAAGAGGAGTACTTACTCAATTTTCATTTGTGTGTGTGTGTGTGTGTGTGTGTGTGTGTGTGTGTGTGTGTGTGTGTGTGTGTGTGTGTGTGTGTGTGTGTGTGTGTTGTGTGTGTGTGTTTGAACCCTATTAATTATGGGTAGTGTTGCACCTAATGAATGTTAATCTAGTTTATGTGGCTATAACCATACATTTAGAATGAGAATGGGTTACATAATGTTTTAATGGGTTGAATACTTAGATTTATATTATTTGTGTTGAGATCAGATAATCCTTTGGTCTAGCACATTCATATCATTTTTGTAGTGTATGATAGCATCAACACCATAGATATAAAATTCTCTAAGTATAGGAAAGACCTCACACCTCATACTGATACCTACACTAAAGTGTGATCCCAAGCCTAAGTCCTTCATCTAAGGACCCTTTTGAACCCCCCAAGCATCTGAATGGTGATAAGTTAAGAAAATGAAAGGCTTATTCCCATGAATTTCTAAGATTGCATCATATAGGCTTGCACCTAATAGACAATTGGATTATCCCCATAATAGCTTGAGATCATAAATGTCCCACCACTATTTTACTAACCAAAGCCCCTAGAGGATAGAGTTATGCCAAGTTACAACTAGCCCAACATGGGCCCTAGTCCTTTCTTCATTGTGATATAAGTGAGCACATAAGGCTTGTGTCTTATGTGAAGTACACTAGTATGATTGACTGATGAATCTTGAGTGATACAAGATTAGTCAAGGCTTATGCTAGATAGAATGAGTGGAAGATAGATTTTCCCTAAGGCATCCAACTTGTAAAGGAAAAAAACCAAGGAAGTGGGTCCATAACCACCTGTTTGATGCCCTATATGAGGTTTTCAATGTAAACTACTATAGTAGGTGTATCGATGGATGGTTGATTATGAAACACATAGATGTTGAAGCTATGAATATCACCTTGAATGGATAAAAGAACACATAAAAAAATAGAGAACCTAGATTCCACTTGGACTAGATTCATAGACAAATGGTGGCATGGGACATTAAATATATGCATAATTAAATTTGTGGTATTGACATTCTCCTACCCTAAAGAAGAAGAATATCAATTCTTGCATGAACCTAGAGGAAAATTTGTGAGAGAGTTTGAAACTAAATTTAAGAAGATACCAATGGATTACAACTTTGAAACTATGATGATTTAAGGCTAAAGTCATCTCATGTATGAGTAGTGCAATAAATAAGAAGGGGAAGTATAGGTGATGCATAATAGAAGGGAATGAGTAGTTTGACACCCAAGAGATCAAGAGATAGGATTATACCAAGAGGAGGCATAGGCTAATGTAAGATATGGAATTTGAATGTTTTGAGAGGACTCATATAGAGTGGGAAGGTCATAGAGAAGGATCTCTTGAATGGTAGTAGCACCCAAAGGAGGGAGACCTTGAAGCCATAATAGAAGCTCCATAGTTGATAAGTGAAGAATACTTGAGGACCTTGTAGAATTTGACCATTAGAGATACACCAAATGCACCTGCCCCATTTGGACCTATGGTGTGAGCTCATGTACTAGATCCCTCACAAGAAGACAAAATTGAGAATTGGTCTAGTTGTAACCTAGACTTTGATCATTTTATAGACTTAAACCATAATTTTATGGTTGAACAAGTTGTTCCTTATGAAGAACTAAGTGAGGATATCTCTAGACTTTAGAACACTAGCTTAAACAGATAGAACATGAGTGAAAGCATTATAGTCTAGATAATGTTAGCTATATAACATAGATAAATAAATAAAGTGGCGTCATACCACTAGTTAGTAGTATAGTTCTATCATCTTCCATAGTGTCAGTGGTAATGATGGGATTAGCACTTGGCCTAGTTGCTAGAAGTGTTGAAGGACCACTATTAGGATAGGTACCAAGGGGACAAGTGCCTTAGATATCAGTTGGTCCCCCACCCTAGATTTACTATGAAATGGCCATGCATCTACCTGAGTATTAAGGTGTAAATAATTCTATGAATCATGTGTTTAGATGTGAACTACAATGGTATGCTTAGGGTATAACCTAGTTTGAGCACAAGGAAACCTAGATAATGAAAACTTTTCTTGATCACACCCATACTTGGTATTGGAAGTTTGATCCTAAGTAGGCTATGGTCGATTATGACACCTTGAAGGAAACCTTCTTGAAAGAATTCAATAAACCTAAGTTTGAGAAGCAAACATTATCGTGCTTAATAAGATTAACTAGGGATTGTCAAAGAGCATGCACTTATACAATGATAGATTCAAGACTCTTCTTTCCATGTTTTGTTATCATATTCACCATTCCTATCATGTTCAATGGTTCATTGGGGGACTGATAGTACCATAAAAAAAGGCATTTTCCATGAAAACATTCATAGACCCTCAAGAAGTGATTGAACCCATGCTCAAAGCTGAGGGAGTTGAGAGCACTGACATAAGAATTGGCCCTTTCATAGAGGTATAGATTATATTTATGGCCTTCCAGCTATAAAATTTGACTATTGGCTCATCAAAAGATGCTCAAAGTGGGTTTTGGTTCACCAACTATGAGATAGAAGGCCATAATAGGAATAACTTGCCTCAAAGGAATGTGCATACATTATTTCTCAATTGTAAATTTTATTACAAGGCACATTATGTTCACAGCATCCATTTATTGAAATGTGCTAGTCAGGTCATCATAACCACCTATTGCTATTTATGAAATGCCTATACTAATACCATGGCTGATTTTTGTGTAATCAACAAGATATATGAGAACATGGACAGAGGTGTATGGTAGGTAATGATAGTAGTAGAAGGGTAGGGATCCCAAGGAAATGAGGGATATGAATAGTATAAGGTAGGCTATAAGATGTAAAGAGTTTCTTGATGGTGAGGTGATGGACATGGTGGAGAAAGGTTCCTACCATGATCATGTTACAAGTATGGTTTGACTAAGCACCATTATCATGTGGGTATTGTCAAAGAACACACAAGGTCAAAGAATGCCCTGACTTGTACAAAAAATTGACCCAAGGTAGGTTTAATGTAGAAAAGAGTGTAGGGATGATCAGATGTGTTCCTAAGGTAGATAAATGGAATCTAAGGGTGTAACTAGTTCACATAGAGCCAATCAAAGTATAGGCAACTACTTAGAGTGGACTCACCACTCAACCACTAGTTATGTCAGTACCAAATTTACACCTAAAATATGGGGAATTGAGTCACATTAAGTGCATAATGTAGCGTAAACCCAAAGATTCACCTTATATAGACCATACATGCCAAAAATATGTATTAAATTAGGTTGAGTATGATCCAAAACCTATAATGAGAGCTCTAATTGGTGTGAGACCTAGAGGCATAGGTCGCCACTTCTCACAAGTAGTAGGATGGTCATGATGTTGAAGTACAAGAACTAACAAAGATCTTGTGCCTCCTAAAAATAGAAGGGATGTTTCTTGTATTAAATAATTTTATTTTACAGCATTTATAGAATAAGTTAGTTGAAGTTGTCATTCTATGAATGAAAAGGGTATGAGAGGTGAGGCATACCCAAAATGTGGAATATGACCAAGAACTCTTGGTGAATGCCACCATTGATGGATTGCCATTTTGTGAGGTCCTCATTGACATAGGTATTAAGGTTAATATATTGACCAAGAATGCATGGGATAATATGGGTAGGCCATCCCTAAGGCCTCCCCCTATATATGATTTATGTCCAACAAGACCTGAGTGCAACTGATTAGAATTACGAAAGGCACCATTATAGATATTATGGGCACTGAATTCCATGATAAATTTATGGTAATAGATTTGATTGAATAAGATAAATATCTAGTGATTCAAATAAGGCCATGGTTCTTTGCAAATAATATTAATATGTTCTTTAAGAAGTGATATATGAACTTTGAGACTAATAAGGGAAAGGTAGTGATTCCTCTTTAAAGTGACCAAGGACCCCCTATGTGGAGATATTTGATCTTGAATATGAGATCTAATATATATATATATATATATATATATTTATTTATATATGTATGTATGTATGTATATATATATATATATATATATATATATATATATATATATATATCATATTATAGGGTGTCAACAATCTCAATCCCATTGATCAAGGATTACTCTCTTGTGAAGATGGACAATAAAACTCAAACACCATTGATGTTTATTTTGATTTATGGGTCAAAGAGGCTTATGAGGTCACTAGTTAGAGATGCCACTTGGTGCACAAAAAGGTACTAAAGCTTGTAAAGATTGGCTAGGTCAAGATTGATCATGCTCCAAAATAATGGGTCCCTTGTACTAAGAAAAAAGGAAAGAAGTTACTCCACCTGAGCAAAGGTAAGCCTATGGTGATTATAAAATTTGAAGGAATCAACCTAGTGGAAAATTATATCCATGATCTCAAATCATGCATCCCTAAAGAAACAAACAAAATGGATACACTAATGTATATATTGTGAAGTGCTATCGCTTGTTGGTGGGAAGTACAAAAGTTCAAACTTGCAAACTTGGAAAGATGTGAAGGAATCTATTTAAACTAGACTCAAGAGAAGTAATGATGACTCAGATATATCGGCATGTTCTAGTGATTCTAATCCCATAGTGCATGTGCACATATTTGAAGAGACATGGAATTACTATGGTGTGACTACCCTAAAGATCTTATGGGTGCATGCTTTTTATAGAACTCTAAAGACATGGGCACAATCATGGTATGTGGTAAAAAAAACATGATATGAAAAAACCAACTAGGATGCCCTTAAGGAGAATTTTGTTAACAACTTCTCCTCTTCCACATAGAAATTATGGTTGATAAGACCACTACAAGTAATTTAGAGGGTAGTTTTTGAGGAAACTACAATCCTTGAGGAGATCTTGAAAGACATGTTCAGGGAAAAAGGGTTGGTGATCCCAATTTTATTTGAGGAATAACTGCTCAAAATTTAATTGAGAGAAGAAGATGATAAAACTTAAAAGGATTATTACTAAAAAAAATTTATTGGCAAAAAAAACTCATGCGCTAAATAGATGATATCAGTGCCAGTGAATAAGACCCACCCTCTTTAAATAGAGACAAGGGAACTAAACAAGCTGAGGACTCACACTATGCAAAGAATGAACCCTAATGCACACCACTAAATAACATCAAGGTTGAAATCAATATATAAGGAAATTCGAAGATGGCTACTCTTGGTGCTTATTAGTCTAACACAAAAATGGCATGCATTATCGATCTCTTGAAGGAATTCAAAGACTTGTTCCCCATAAATTATCAAGATATGAAGGGCACCCACCCATCCCTTGGGAAAATGAGTATAAATATAATTTATGGCATAATACCATTAAAAAATCACCTCTACAAGATGAATCCCAACCTTTGCACCAAGGTTAAGATAGAGATCAATGCAATGCTAGCTATAGGGGTCATTTACACTATGTAAAAGTTCATGTGGGTAGTCTTGATGGTGATAAGCATCAAGAAGGATAGGAAAATTTAAATTTATCTCTATTATATAATTTTGAATATAACTTTTGTCATTGACCCCTTCCCAACTTAATTTTATAACAAAATATTAGATGGCATCATAGGATGTAAAATCTACACCTTCAGTAATGGGTTTTTTGGATATCACCAAGTCTAGATTTAGAAAGAAGATAAATACAAAACAATGTTTTTAACTTAATGGGGTTGTTTTGAAAATAACATGATGCTCTTTAAAATCAATAATATACTATCCATGTTATTTAAGGTGGTGATCACCATGTTTAATGACTTCATCCACAAGTTCCTCTAAGTTTACCTAGATGTTTGGATGGTATATGGCCTTGTGAAGGACCATTGTGATAACCTACACCTAATGTTTGAGAGGTTCAATCAGATTTAAATATCCTTAAACCTAATAAGTATTTTTTCATGACACCATTTGTAACCTTGATTGGGCACATCATATATAAATATGGTCTTCTCATCGATCTCATGATGATTATGATCAGTAATCAACTTCAAACTCCTTCCACACAAAAATACATTCATGTCTTTCTTGGCCACTATGGTTATTATATAAAGTTTATAAGGAGATATGATAATATTTTGGTGCCTGTAGAATATCTCTTCTCAAGGATGACCCTTTATACTAGGGTGAAACATAAGAGGATGCCTTTGAGACTTGCAAGCTTAGATTGGCTAACATGCCTATCTTACAATTTCCCAACTAGATGACCCCATTCCATGTCCATATTGATGCATATAACTATATGAGTGGAACAATCCTAGTATATCTTGGTGAAGACAACATGGATCACCCCATCTCTTTTGCTAGTAGAAAATTGATGAAGGTAGAGTATAACTATACCACAACTAAGTGTGAAGCACTCACGATGGTCTACACCCTACAAAAATTTAGAAAATAATTGTTGGTGACCCATTTCACCTTCTTAATAGACCATAAGGCACGTAAGTAACCTCATGAATAAGCCCATTCTCCATGGGTGCATTTTTACATAGATCATTCTTTTCCAAGAATTCTAGTTCTTAGTTATTGTCAAGCTTGGAAAATAGAATATGGGCCTAGATCATTTGTCCCATATAGACTTTGGTGATGATTTAAGTCCTATTGAGGATGATTTTATAGATGCACAAATTTAAATAATATAGAGTGCCCATAAGGACTTGGTAGAGATATCCACTTTTTAAACATTTGGATCTATGCCCCAAATAAAGACCACCAAAGAAAAGAAATAGCTCATAGTTCCTATTGTTCCTTTTTAGCTCATTAGCAGAGAACTATAAAAACTAGGCTAAGATTAATTCATATGGTGATGTGTCTTAGAACATGAAAGGGACACCATCTTACATGACATGCATGAGGTGGTATTAGTAATCCACTACACAGGTGATGTAACAGTACATAAGGTATTACAATTAGGTTTGTGGTGGCCAAGTCTATTTCATGATGTAAAAGAGTGAAACAAGTAATGTGAAATATTGTAGTGTATATGGAAGCCTAAACACTGAGATTATATGCCTCTCATCCCCATTCTTTCCTAGGTACCATTCAAAAAATGGGCCATTAAATTTGTTGGACCAATCACTCCCATAACATAGTGCATAGGTGTAAGATACATTTTAGTGGGAATTGATTATTTCACCAAGTCAAATGAGGCCACACCAACCAAAAAATTCATAGCCACCACAACCATAAGGTTCATATGGGAGAACATCATGAGCACACACTTCATTAATGAAATCATGTGGATCTTATTGATATAATACATGGTGGTGCACTATAACATAACACCTTATCATCCCTAATTGAATGACATAGTTGAGGTGTTCAATGGGATCCTTGGGATGTGCATCAAAAATATATGTGACATTGGTCACAAATATTAGGATGATCGAGTTTCATTAGTGCTATGGGCATATCATATAACCTACAAGTACCTAAACAAGACTGCACCTTTTCAACTAGTGTTTGGTGCTAAATTGATTCTACTAATGGAGTTCTTGGTGCCATAATTGTACATCATGTGAAATAGTTTCTTAGATGATAAAGAATAATTTAATAAAAGTTAGAAGACTTGGAGTGCTTAGATGTTGTGTACACCTAGACAAGGTAGAACTAGTAGATAAAAAAGGTGCACTAGAAGCTATGGCACAACAAACATATAAAGTATAAGGTGTTTATTGAAGGGGAATAAATTTTTCTCTATGATTATTAGTATATCAAGCATCTAGGTAATATATAGATAAATTGGATGGGTCCATATGTCATCCATAACATACTAGAAATTGGTGCATGTAAGTTGTATATGTTATAAGGTGAAATGTTCCTTGGGTATTTCAATGGCAACTGATTAAAGCTATATTATTAATAGGGTGGTACTTAAACCATCATAAACTAAATTCTTTGTCATGAGTTGGTTGTGTTGTGGAGACTAAAATAAAGTTTGGTTTAAGCCAAACAAGTTCTTTTTATTTGTGTCGTTTTGTATTTATTTATTTAAATTATTTTTTGGTGTGGTAAGGGAATAAGTGATGCATGGAGCCCCCAAATAAATTTTTTATAGCACTTTCATGTATAATTATAACTAAGTAATTCAATCATGGATGATCTCTAAGTGCCTAAGGCTAGACATATAAATAATGTGCATGTGAAGTTTTCCAAATTTAGACAGAAGGCACACCAGATCTTCATGCATAAGATCTAAGAGGTGAGGCATTGTTAGGCCCATAGAATGGATAGTTTTTACTACCAAGAATAATACTATTCAGAAGAGTCAAGAAATATTTCTTTCGAAGTAACTATGGCTAGCCACCTAAGTTTTTGGGTGCATGGAAGTCACTAGACATAGATCATATGTGAACTAAGAGAGGTGTACAAGATATAAGTGTGCAAGAGATCAATTAAAGATGCACAACATCATCATGCACTAGAGATGAGAGTGCCATGTTAGAGGGCTAGCATAAGGGATTTATATGGGATATTACAAGCCAAGACAAGAGATGTAAGCATATAAAAATTAACCAAGATAAGACATTGAATTTGGAATATAAGCATAATAAGAAGGGGAAATGGGACTAAAGAGTTTGAATTGCATGCATGTGAGGTGCTATGCTTAGGTTTCCATATTAGATGAAAATTTCATGCCAAGTGAGAAAATCATAAGACAAGCTTACTAGGACAAGCTGGCATCCACCCAAAGTGAGGTGGGAAGTGACCATTTGAACTACATGTCACTTTGTTGAAAATCCATTATAAGAATTGAATGAGGTGATAGTAGAGGCACAAAGATCTGCATTAAATGCACAAATGTTAATAGATTTTTTTAGATTTTATATATTTTAGTGAATTCCTAGAAATATAGGCACCATCATGCCATTAATCAATTGTAATTAAGATGGTAGATGAGAGTAGAGGTATAAAACACTAAAATGTTCATTGTTTCTAGTTACAAACCTTGTGATAATTTAAACTTAGAATAGAAAACCAAATTTAAACTACTAAACTAAAAAGCCAAATCAAGGAGACCCTAATACAGTGAAAATCATAGTACCCTTAGATACCAAAAGTAAATGGATAAATAGAGAGTGTAATTTCCTTCTCTATAAAATTGGATTATATAAGTAATGGGCATAAATTATGCATTAACCAGGTAGTATAAAAGTTATAGTGATTTCAAGGCCACCATTTGTGGCACATGAAGCTTGAGATCCAAACACATAGTCATAAATCTCATGAATGTGAGAATCACCAACAAAGACTAAAAGCTTTGGAAAGATAAACAAACCACATTTAAACACCAATTGATTTAAGATGGGGGAAAAATGGATGATTTTGGGTCTAAATCAGGCAAAAAAAGAATCCAAGAAAGTATGAGTAGTAGCAAAGCCACCACCTCAAAAATAGAAGCACCAAAAGTGAGTGAGTGTCATTGAAGTTAATCCAAAAGAACTTGAGATGATGTCATACTGGGACATGTAATTTATCAAAGAGGTCTTGATGGGTGAAACCTACATGATATTCATGGACAGCTGCCACCTAAAAGTGTATAACCACTATTATTCAAGAAATTTGAAGGACCTAGTGTAATAATGGGTGGTAGACATAGGATCAAAGACTAAGGAAGGTGTAACATTGTTTGATGTCTAAATTAGAGACAAACTAGTCACCACCAATATGATTCAACTATATGAGTTGCCAAGTTTTGGGAAGCTAGAATAACTCATGCAGTTCCTCCTCTTGCATGTCTATAGGGACTGATTCTACTTTGTTGAATGGTAAATAAGGATACCTACAGTACTTATTATCCAAATCACTAAACTCACAAAATTTGATGAAAACATTCACCAGATGATGGAAAATGATGTTGAGGTCAAAATGGTTAGGAAACTCCTTAGATAATATGAAGGAGGCTTCATGTTCCAAATCAAGGATAGTAGTGATCCCTAGATGAGGGTAGTTATTTTCTTGGTTAGTTCAAAATTGTGTCTTGATAGTCAGTGTGTGGCTATCACAAAGACCTACCTATGCATCACCTACCACATAACATAGGGGGTTAAGTTTAATATCTTCAAGTTCATCATATAAGACATAATAAAGAACATGGTCAGATGTCATACAGTGCAAGAGACCTTATAATAGAGATTCATGATGATATTGATCATGATAGAGGAGATCGACATGACTAATGGTGATGAGGATAACATGTGGGTATTTCAAGTGCATAATGATTCCTTATCACTAAAATACTAGAATTATACATATCCCCCTTCCTTCACCCCAAAGTAAAATCATAAGTATTACGATGGTGCATGTAAAGAATTTAGAGAGGAATGTTGCATTCTTGAGAAGCTTCCCTAGAGTTTATTTAGAATGATGAATTTTATTATTATAAAATACTTCTACATAGTATAATTAGTGCTCATAGATGGTACCACTTTAATTGGCTAAAAATTCTTTATAGTTCTCATCTAATTACTTCAAAGATGTTCTTAGAAGAATCTCCAACACATAGTAGGTGGATATCCTGGTGAAGATCATGGATGTAGAAATATGCAGGGTGAGACATTAATGTGTCTACCTAGGAGGTAAAGTAAGCCAAAAGATGAAGAGGATGACTTAGATGCCATTGACATCTATCTCCTTGAAAGAGAAGTCATAAAAGGTCACATCCAGAGGCTATTTTATGAGATGAGTCCATGTAATAATTGCACATTCAAAGACAAAGATGATAACCTCCCCCTTTGGGTTGGTGAAGAAGGAGAGTTGGTTCTAGTAGTAAAAGGAAAATTCCCCCAGAAGAAGTAGGGAGAAACCTTGAGATAAATACAAGAGTGCATCTAATTGAAGATCACCTCTACTAATGAATCCCCTCCCTTTCCACCTAAGAATAAGCATGTGGTATTTATTCTAGGGATTGCTTTACCCAAGTCAAGGGAGAAGATGGAAAAGAAGTCGAAGAGGCCATTGGCAATACCCATGATAACCTTGGCATAGATGGAGGTGCAAGAGGTATGCAAAGAAACATAAGTGTAAGGGGATCATGAAGATATGAAAGAAGAAAAATATGGAGGGATGAAGGTGTACATTGTTGAAGAAGAAGAAATAGAGGAAGAGACCAACATTGCAAAAAATCATGAGGCTCTCCAAGGTGCTACTAGTGTTGCACTTGGGGAATCAAAAAAGCCATCAAATACCCCACCCATAGAACTCAATATGTAGCCTCCATAAAATAAGGAGGAAAAGAGGTACTAATGGATGGAAATGGGCCTTAGTAAAGACCATAGAGAGGTATTCCTAGAGGTAGATCAAAAGAGAGAGGCCATGAATGCCAAGGGCATCACACCAAATTAAATTATGTTATTATAGGCCATGGAGATAAAGGCTGAACAGATAAAGGCCATGGAAGAAAGTAGATAAAGGGGAAAAGTCTAAAGAACCCATAGTGAAAATAAGAAGGTAAAGATAAAGAAGGTCTAAAATGAGAAGGCTAGGAAAGAAGAGGAAGAAAAGATGGAAGTCACAAGCATGTAACCCTTAAGGTAAAAGGTGGTAGAGGGATCTAGCATCTCCATGAACATAGTGGAATAAGCCACACCAAGCTGAACCCAAGTAATGAAGGGGAACCTATAGATAATGAAGGTGATACTAATACCTTAAAAGAGAAATAAAGGTCATAATAAAGACTCATTAGACATGAGAGGGAAAATATAGTGCCAATGTATAAGAAAATGTGGAAAAAGGGGATAAGTCTATAGAACCCCTAAAATAAAAAGGAGGAGAGTCCTTAGAGGAGGGAACTAGAGAAATAAATGGAACAAAAAAATAATAATATATGGATATCTCCATCACTAAACAAGAGGGCACTGGGCTGAGCCTATGAGAGAGGGTATAGTAGGGCTTTACTGATGATGATTATTATATGATGAAATACATGACCTTTAGAACCACCATGATACCAACACACTAAAAACTATCCATTGACTTTGATATTTACATGGATGAGCCTCATTTTGAGGTATCATAGAAGGAAATATTAAGCACATATCAACCAGAGGAAGGGCATAACTCCCCTTTTATCAACCTTGTGTAATGAATCTAGTAAGGTCAAATAATGCACTCATCCAAATGTCCTCTGAGGTGGTGTGGAAGAGAATTATTAATGGTGTTATAGCCTCAAGTTTTAAGAAGATAATGTTATATGTAAAGGAAGAAATAAATTCCATGAAATTCAATTTGTATTAATTAGCTGAGTGTATAGAGGAAGGCGAGCTATCCCTCCTAGATGGCATCAACTATACAAATTTTTTAGAGGTCAATAAGGTGTGTGTGTGTGTGTGTTAGAGAAGTAGATTCTCCCAATATTAAAGGTATAGTTAGAATTAGAAGAAGAAGATGACCCTTGTGCCACCATAAAATAAGAGCTTGTTGCAAAGCTTGAAGAGGTAGAAGGCATTTTTGAAAATCTTGAAGAGAGCATAGAGTCAGCTAATGCAATCTTTTGTAACTTATCCACCTAGGTGTTAGTCATCAATGTGCACCTTAAAAAGGTGAAAGGGGAGAAGGATGTATTGATGGAAAATAAATACATGGTGAGTAAGACTAAGTGCATGTAGATCATGGTGTAAGTTAATACTTTGAGCACCCAAATCAAGTCCTAGGATGAGGACCCAAAAGAACTCTTTCATGCCTTAAAAATAATGGCCTAAGAATAATGGGTGATCTTGAATGGAAGCATAACAAAGGCCAGTGAAAGGATAGTGGACTTTAGTAAATAATTGGATAAAATAGATGTGATCACCCTTGGGGTTTCCTCAACATAAATAAAAGGTATAATAGAAGAAACCAATCTCAAAATCCAATGCTTTGAGGACTTCAAGGTGGAACTTATGGAGTACATGCCAAAGTTTTGCATACCACAAGCACTAGAAGGATAGTTTGAGGGCAGAATTTTAATTTTATATGGGGTTAACTTGGTCCCCAGATCCATCTTAGGATTTGTGACAACATAATAGACCCTTGGGTGTAAGGCAATCACTTGTTATGATTATTATTTTGTCATCTTGTAGCACTAGCTAACAAGCAACTAACTAACTCCCTTCTGGCTTAATCATCATCAAGAAATAGGCATATAGGATAGTCATGGATCATTGAAATTAGGATAGTGGATACTCACTCCTCTTAATGTGTTTTATCTCTATTAAATATGGATAGTGTTGTGCCTAATTTTACAACTGCTAAAGGCCCGGAGGCTCACAAATAAGCTTGGGTATTATAATGGGGAGCATCAAAGGCATCCCAAACTAAAGTCTAAGTTGTAATGGTGAACACAACATCTAAAATCAATCCTTTAGAGATTCAATACTCTAATCTCCTCCTCTTACTAACTAGACTCAGCTCAACTTTATAGTGTTTTGGGGCATCTTAATGCCATGGTGAACAAATAATGTAGATTATTGAGATAGCATTAGAAGTTATCATTTTACTAGCTCCACTATCCTAATTTCAATGATCCATGACTATCCTAATTTAAAATTAATTAAGCACAACACTATCCCTATTTAATAGAGTTCAAACACATTAAGAGGAGTGAGTATCCATTGATATATATATATATATATATATATATATATATATATATATATATATATATATATATATATATATATATACATACATACATACATATGTATATATCTATATATATATATGTATGTATGTATGTATGTATATATATATTTATATATCTATGTGTCTGTATATATATATATATACACATATACATATATATATACACACACAAATATATATATATATATGTATATATATATATATATATGTATGTATGTATGTGTGTATACACACACACACATATATATACATATATATATATATATACATATATATATATATATACATATATATATATACATATATATATATATACATGTATATATATACATATATATATATATACATGTATATATATACATATATATATATACATATATGTATATATGTACATATATACATATATGTATATATGTATATATATATGTATATATATATATATATGTATATGTATATATATATATATGTTTGTGTGTATTTATGTGTGTGTGTGTGTATATATATATATATATATATATATCAATGGATACTCACTCCTCTTAATGTGTTTGAACTCTATTAAATATGGATAGTGTTGTGCCTAATTAATTTTAATCTAGTTTACATGCTATAACGATATGTTTATAATGAGAATGGGTTATGCAATATTTTAATAGATTAAATGATTAGATTTATATTATGTATGTTTAGCTCCTATAATCCTTTTTCCTAACCCATTAATGGCATTTCTATAGTATATGATGGAATCAACACCCTAGATAGAAAATTCTCTAAGTATAGGAAAGATCTTATGCCTCACATTGATACCTATGAAAAAGCATGATCCCAAGCCTAATTAATTCATATAAGTACCCCTTTGAACCCCTCAAGTACCTAAATGGTGATAAGTTAAGGAAACCAAAAGTTTGTACCAATGAATCTCTAAAATTACATCACATAGTCTTGCACCTAACAGATATTTGGATCCTCCCCATAATGTCTTGATCCCATGAATGCACCATCACCATTGCACTAACCAATTTCTCTTTAGGATAGAGTTATCTCATGGAGAAACTAGCCTAACATGGGCCCTAGTAATTTCTCTATTTTGATTTTTATGAGCATGTAAGGCTTGTGCGTTATGTGAAGTGATGTCAACACAGTCAAATTAGGAATGTTGAGAGCTAAAGGATTAGTCAACACTTGTGCCACATTACAACAAGTAGAGATCTAAATTGGATATCTAGATAAGTACCTAATAAGGCCCATGAGTAAGACCCATAATTTTCTATAACAAATGCCCAACATATCTTGGCTTAGACAAGGGGGATATTATATTATGGCTATCTTAAGCATGGCTCATAATTTTCCCAAGAATATATACAAGTTTTGTCCTAAGTTCATAATGTGATGTGTCTAAACAGTCTAAGAATACAATCAAGCCTTTAAATATGCCTCGATCAAACCCTAGGTCCAACATGAGGATATTATCTATAGGTTGTTTCCCTACTCCTTAGGGGAAGCAACATATGCTTGGTATCTTAGATTACCCACTAGGTCTATTACTAACTAGGCTGTGTTAGAAACCATATTGGTAAATGGTTTCAAACTCCCCATTGACCATACAATCCTATATCATCAATTTAAAGATATCTAAAGGGAACAAAATGAGCTTATGAGTATGTTCAACACTCAATTTTGAAATCTATACTAAGGTCTGAAGGATCCCTACTCTCACACCAAACTAATTACCATACAAACTTACCTTAGATATTTAGATTCTATGACTTATAGGTTCTTTAGGAGAACCCCAAGAACCCTGGAACAATTATCTTTGGCATATAATGAAGTAGTTAACATTGATAAATTATGGTGTCATAAGGCTATGGAGTTGGCCCTTTGGCTTTATTTGGTAAGTTAGGTGTATAAAACAAAATAAAAATTATTAATCAAGCCTTGAAACATATTACACCAATGATGAATCATATCCCAATAACCCCATATTCAAGCCGTAATTTTTTTTATAACCTAATTCCAATGAACTACTTATGTAATGGTCTACCTTTTGTGCCTCCCTAACAATTAGGCTTTTAGTCGAGCAACTAGTAGTATCATCATATGGCATATAATATTGTTGGTTTTGTGACAATAGATAGTGAGTATATCACATCTAGTAGCTCTTATCAATAACTACCATCCTACTTGAGTCCCCAAGCACATGCTATAAATGCTCACACCCATTCACCTATGACTAGTCGAAAAACTCATGTTTTAAACCAACCTAATGCTAGCACATATACTGAAGTGAGCAATCTAAAGTATTTAGTTTGAAATATATATAATGATGTTACTAACCTACATAGGTAGGAACCTTAAAACTCCAATCAGAGTACTAATAACGAATTTTAGGTTAAAAATTTAAATTTACAAAGAATGAATAGGCAATGTAATTCTTAGCCTGATAATGGAAATGTGCTTAGTCTACATGATAGTGGTAATTAGAGTAACAATACCCCCCATTTCATTAATTTCATAGACCTAGCCTTAAATGCATGGTGTAGATTGTATAATACCATAGACCACATAGAAACAAACTACATACAATTCATAGCTACTTTAAACTTCTTCAAAAATGGGATGGTTAATATGGAGATCATGCCTACTCTTGATGATGATCAAAACTAGGAAGGAGGGAACCTAGACATAAGCTATGTATTAGAGACTTACAAATTCCCATTTGAAGATGAAAATGATCCCAAGGACAACATAGAGGAGGTCCATATTTTCAAATAGTTCCAAAAGGGGAACAATTAACAAATAAGGAGTAATTTAAGCAAGCCATTGACAACCTATAATCCCATGAATAACACTCAAGTTCCACATAATGTGAATTTAGGTAATAATAATCCTCCACCTAAAGGACCTCTAACCTCTTATCCACATTGAATTCCTACTGCATGTACCCTATATAATATGCAAGAAAAGAAGACCTAACTTAGTTATGATATCACTGAAGATCTTAAGAAAACTAAATATAATATAACTATGTTTGAGTTGATTTATATTTCTAATCAAATGGAATTATTTTTGAAAACATTTTTTTGTAATAAAGGGAAGGAATCCACTAGTATTTTTTGTGCACATGTTTATCTCTATATGGTGAAGATTAAAACTACTCTTTTCCTCTTAACATTCAAGATATTAGGCAAAAACATACATAACTATTTATTTTATTTAGGTGCTTCGGGGAATGTCATGCCTTATGCCAATAATTAGGTCTGAATCTTATGAAGTCAAACCAAAAGGTTCTCTAGCTAGATAAAATCAAGGTAAAGGTAGTTCGATAACTGAATAATGTCCACATTCAATTGGCTTATGATTTGAGGACTCAAAAATTCATTGATATTAAAGTGGTGGGTATCTTAAATGCTTATAGTATTCTATTGAGTCAAGACTAATCACGTACTCTGAATGCCTACATGGAAACTAATTTCATCCACATGTGGCTACCTTGGTGTGGTTTACCCAACCAAATTAGAATAAATGAGAACTCGAGGTGTTTCATAAGATCACCGAGTACAATGAAATAAATGATATCCTTTATGAGGAATATAAAATGGGAGTGTACTTGTTGATCAAAGAGGAAATAATGCACAATGCCTTCTTTATTAACATGCTCAATGTGTATAAAGTCTTATAGATGAAAGATTTTGATCTACTAGATGAATAAGACTTTTATGAAGCACATGAGTTACTATCCTTACTAGATATTTATCTTCCATGTGATAGTCTAGGATGTGATGAATCAAATAAAAGTGAAGAATGTTTGTGTTCTTCACAAATAAATAAAAGTCATGACATGACTAAGAATAATAGTTTGAAGATGACTATTCATTAGGAGGTAGAGATTTTAGTAACACTAACCATACCCAAGATATTAGCACTAATAATAGTATTAGACTTTTAGACATTGAAATTTGATGGTTTAAAGTCTAAAAATGGATGTCGTGCTGACGTAGAATTGATAAATGCAAGAGGTAGTTATTATCAATTGGCCAACTATCTATAGTTCACTTTCACTAATAATTCAATCAAATATGAAACATCATTCCATGATATCTTGTTCAACATTTTTAAGAAAGTAAAGAATACCAATGTATTAGGTGACTTGAAATTGGTAGTTGAAAAGGTGAGAAGCCAGCACTCTTGTAATGAGAAACACTTATCCATGTATAGAAATAGTTCCTAGAACTTGATCTAAGACTTTATGCCTTTTGTAATCAAATATTGCCTAGGTAGAAAACTTATATACCAGATGCATTGGCCACTATCATAAGTACATTGGTACCATGGCACATTTCAGAATGAGAAGGGTACCAATATATTTAGTCTCTACACCTTCAGTCCTTATTAACATTATTAATCTCCAAGTATTTAATGATGAATAAAATATACTATAATTCATCACCAATGCTAAATTTTTTATGGATCAAATCATTAATGAGGATGGTCAAAAATACTTTGAATTGGATGATAATGAGATGATGAATCTACAAAAAAATCTTATCCAAAGGAATTATATCGCTTGAAAGGTTATTCGATATGGACTATCAAGAGAATGAGAAGGATCCAACCCTATCATGGGTATGCATCATGATTAGTTCAACCTAAGTAGTGAAATTGACATGAAAAACATGATTTTAGGAACCACTTCTACCTCATAAGAGAAATGAGATTTTGCATAAACTCTCAAATAATTTAGGGACATTATTATATGTAGTTATGAATATATAAGGGTCATTAGCACTTCCATTTTGACACACACCATCCACTTCAATCCTAGATTTAATCCATTTAAGCATAGACAAAGGCCAATAAATCCACTACTTGGGCCCAAATTTTAAAATAATTATAGAAACTAATAGAATCAAGGATCATATTTCTATTGAGACATTATACATGGGCTGAAAACCTAGTTTATACATGGGCTGAAAACCTAGTTCCAGTGAGAACAAATAATGGAGAGATTAGGTTATGCATTGATTTATGTAACATTAATAGAGCTTCTAAAAATGATAACTGCCCCTTCCCTGAATTGGATGAAGTTTTTGAGTTTGTAAATGATGACTAAATTATGTCCTTCTTAGATGCCTATTTTGGATACAATCAAGTGGTATTCAATTATGAAGATAGAATCAAGATGGATTTCACTACCAAATAGGGCACCTATGAATACAAAAAGATGCATTTAAATTTTATTAATCCATATATCACATTTTATATGGATATGGATAATCTATTTAAGGACTTAATGGTCAAGTGCATAGTCATATATATGAATTATCTTATAGTCTTCTCCAAAATAGGATTAGATCATGTAAAGGATCTAAGGAAAGTGTTATAGAGATGTAGAGACCATGAGATTTAATTAAATACCAATAAATGTATATTCAAGGTGACTAAAGGTAACTATTGGGCCACATTATCTCTAAGAGGGGAATATCTATAGATCTTGACAAACTGTAGGTGACCTTAAAAATCCCATAGCCTGACACTAAGAAAGAATTGAAGAGTTTCTCCAAAAAAAATCAATTTCTTAACAAAATTTATCTCAAGTTTTGATAAGATAATTAAACTAATTAATAGCATGATGAATAAGGATGCTAAGGATAGTTGGAATACTGAATCAAATATTCCCTTTGACCAAATCAAGGCCTCCAGTACAAACATGCTTGTACTCGTCATCCTAGAGTACACACAACCCTTATACTTTAACCTGTTTGTCTTATAACATTCTAAAACTACCATATTAACATAGAAAAAGGAGTTGGGAGATGAAAGGCTAGTGTATTTGATGAGTATCCCACTTAATAATGTTGAAATTAGATATTCCACACTTGATAAACAAATCTTTACTTAATCTAGGCTCTTAAAAGGTTCATGGATTATAATTTATATAATAAGGTGTTTACTGTGGTACCCAATCCAACATGAAGACCCTAATAATGCATAATTAATTAGTAAAAAGCTGTGGTAAATGGATATTGTCTAAGAGTAATTCCATCACTAAGGTAGATCCCCAAATCATTTGTCAATAGTAGTTGGTGCATCACATCACATAAGATGTTTAGTATATGGATATAGTTAGATTTAAGTTAAATAATTGAGTTTAAAAATAAACTTAATTCCATGTATCAAAGGGCAATATTCTTAATAATAATTCATTTCATGACCAAATCTGGCACCCTACACGTAACCCATGAAGGCATATATTTAAGGTTCCTAAATAAGTGAGAAATAACTACATTACTCAGATATTTATATGGGAAATATGGGAATGGGCATGGTTTAGGAATTAATACCACTCATTAAATAATATGGGTAGACTAATATTGGCCACACCTTTTCAAAAATGCACATCTACATGTGAGCAATTTCCAAACCTGCCAAATTGTTACACACTATGAATGCACCCTAACTATGCCACTATAATTTGTCATTAAGGCTTATCCCTTTTATAAATGGGGATTGGACTTTGTTTGGGTAATAAATACCAATTATTATATTGGCCACATTTTCATCCTTAAAATATTATATTACTATACTCATTGAGTTGAATCCCAACCATTCTAAAATTGCACCATAAATGTAGTCATGCAATTCTTGGAGGAACACATTGCTATAAGGTTTGGTATGAATTCCATGTTGGTATGTGATAATGGAACTATTTTATCCTCCCTAAAATTCCTTTAAATGGTTTATTGTCATTAGGTAAATTTTAAATTTTCTTCAAATCATTATCCACAAGGTAATGGGTTGGCTAAATCATCTAAGAAGAAATTGTTGAATATAAATAATATAATTTTAGGAAAAAACCTAAGGTATTGGAATAATATGATTAAATTTTATTTATGGTTAAATATAAATAGGATCATTTATTTTTTAGGGACCTCACCTGTCATCTGGTACATAGCCAAGATCCTATCTTTCAAATTAATTTAAATTTCCCTACGTTGTTATTCGCTAAAGAGTACCTAGAAACTAATCATCCAATAGAAGCCTACCTATTGAACCTCATGTAGTTAGAATAAAAATGAAATACAACATTCCTTCACTTTATTAGACATCAGGAGGTATTCAAATGTTGGTTTGATAAAAGGGGAAAAGAAAAGTCATTTTAGATCTTGGATCTAGTCCTCTTATAGGATAGGGCTTATGAACAAGAGGGATAACATAGAAAATTTGATGCATTATGGATCAATCCCTACCAAATCTATGAAATCCTAGGCTAGAAAGAATTTTACCTAAGGTTTCTTACTAGAGAGTATGTTTCATTGATTGTTAATGGATAATTCCTTAATCATTACTTCCAAGATTGAGTGGATGGGAAATCCCTATAAATAAATGCTCTTTTGCTTTTTATATTTCATTCATATCCCTTGTTAATTAGCTCAAGTTTGATTTTATTTATTTTTATTTCTTTTCCTAGTTTTATTTTTCCAACTGATTTTGCCCTGTGGTCCCCCTAGATAATCAAATAAATAAAATGAAAGGATATTATAAAGATGTCAGAGGTGGCACTCAAAGAACCTAATTATAATTTTACTCAGAAATCTTGTGTTAACTATTATTGTTTCTTTATTTTTTACCTTGATTATAAAGGTCCATAATTCATCAGAAAATTTGTGAATTTTATAAAAACTATTTAATTTTTTGAATACATTTAATTCACTTAGATAAATATCTAAAATAAAATGCAACATTGCTTAAATTATAGTTTATATTGAATTATCATGAACTTGTTGATTTCCTTTTACCCATGGCTTGGTCCCCAACTCTCTGTATATGTAATGCAAAATATCATTCAAAATTAATTGATCTAAGATTTAAGATTTAAAATTCTCCTCGAAAGGGTGATCTTAGTAACCTCCACCACAGGCTTCTTGATCTAGTGAGTAGTGGATCAAGGCCTTTGGATGGGACCAGAGGTATCTCTATTAAGGATATAAATTGGATAGTAGTAGAGTAATGCCCATACCACTTCCACACAAGATAAATTGTAAAATATTTTTCCTTTATTAGTTTTAGCCTCATGTGAATCTGAATCATTGCATGTGAATGCAAATAAAATGAATAAATCAATTAAACACACATATAGATGGATTTGGCAAGATTTTGGCTTAGTATGTCACTTGTTCCCATATAATTTAGTACCTTTCAATTTAGGTTTATTTTGATTAATTTATTATAACTAATACTTTTTATTATGAAACCAAATATTTTGAAATCTCAAAATACTCAGGAATATTTCCTAACAAGAGTTGCCATTTATTGTTTCTTGCACAACATGCCCCATATTTAGTTTTAAAATAGGGACCCTCTTTTCTTGTTTTGGATTTTGTTATTATACCTTTTAGGAGTTCATTATTGTGGATTATTTAAATCAAAATTCAGATATTTCTATTTTTCTAGATGCGAATATTTGAAATCTAGATGTGTTTATGGTTTTAGCCAAACGTGTGAAATTAAGTCAACATTGTAAACACGTGGCATGTAAATTCACATCCTCGGTTGCTTTCATTTAAATATTTAAATTTTCATAATTGTAGTAAATATTAATCTCTTAGTTTGATTTTGTTTCAAAACACATTTTACAACTTCATTTTAGACTATTTCACCTTAGGTTCATGTAAATTACCTAGCTTTTCATAGTTTTATACCTCTTTTCCTGAATAATTTTCATCTATTTCTAATTTAATTTTAGTTTTAATTTTAATGACTAAATGGTTATAATATTTTAATTTTTAACTTAATCACATCTCATAAAAAATAGATGAAATTGGCTTTGGAATAAAGTAAATGACTAGGTCATGACATAGTTTATAATTTATACTTAGCCATTTTTTGGCTTTTACTTTAGCTATTTATTTTCAAATAGATAGTCATTTGTTTTCAAGTAGTTATCTATTGATTTTTAAATTCTTAGACATTAGTTTTTAAATGCTTAGACATTGGTTTTTTAAATCAAAGTTGTTAACTATGTATTTTCATATGGTGGCTATAGATTTTCAAAGAAAATGTCACAAAATTTTTAGGACAAAATTTTCAAACAAATATTTTTAAGGCTTCTCAAAATTTCAGTCAGAGTTTATCAAAATGAATCTAATTCAAAATTTAAAGACTTAATACATTTCAAAAATTTGACCTTAATGATTTTTGATAAAAGAATAGTCAAAGGTTTTTCATAGATTAAAGTTCTAAATACTTCTCAAAAATTGCTCAAGTATTTAGGTTTTCTAGAAAATCATTTGTGAATAGTTATAACTTTATCAGAGATAAAATAATTAAAGATTGGGTTTTCAGAACAAAATTCAGGAAAGCAATTTTCATAAACACTAAGGCTTTGGTCTTTGGAAAAAGTGTTACAAAGATAAGTCAAAATTTTTATTATGAATAAAATTTCTGATTACCAATGCTTGGTATAAGTTATGACAACAAAATTGATTAATACCAAGTTTGGAACAAATTTTCCAATGAAAAACTTGTGAATACTTTGGTCCTTGAACAAAAATTTCATGACAACAAAGAACATGAAGATAGTAAAATCCACGAAGGCTAAAAGTTGAATGAATTTCACAAATATAAAGGCCTCAAGGAATCCACATTGTAATGACCCATAAAATACAAGGACACATTGGTTATGCACCCAAAAAATCATGGTTTTAAATATGATGGCCCATTTGGACATCAAAGCTATCAAAATCTAAAATTTGACAATGCATTTGATTTAGTTTGTAATATCAATTATTGATTGTCCCTAATTTATGTAGTTGAGGAAAATGGAGGAATGCATTAGGGTTGTGAATAACATCATTAACCAAAGCATGGACCACACATAAGGATTAAGCATGAAGCATGAATGAAAAATATATGCCTTCAAGAGTCATGGCTACATATGATGTAGGTGGATGACTATCCAAATGTAGTCTTAATTGATATCCTCCAAAGGCATTAGTTTTTAATTTGGTTCATCATGGTTCTTAATATTTTCAAGATGAAATTGAATGGGACTCATTCCTAATGAAACTAAAATGGGATGGATACATATATTATTGTTATAATTGACCCATTAGTGGGTGAATTTGAACTAGAATTTGCATTTGAACTCCTCAAACCTGCATGCCTATATAATATTAGATATTGTACCATAATAAGGGATGTTTCTTTGTGGATTCTAAAAGGAGAAATATGTAACCAAACTTTTTTTTTTTTTTTTTAGGATAATCTCTTCCTTTTTTATTTTATCCTTGTTTTTATACAAATATTTTTTAACTCTTTGATGATTGTATAAATTCAAAAATATTGTTAATCAAAAGGAAGAATCCACATAATTGGAAGACTATTAATTCTATATGGTCATTCTCTATGCATTTTTATGGTAGTTATGTCCTTATTTCCTAGAGTCACTCTCCCCCAAAACTCATGCACCATATTTAGTTGTAGTTATACTAATTTTATCTCAACGTAAGGTTGGTTTCATGGGATTCCCTTAACCAGATAACTATAGGTTCATCTATGTTCATAGCAGACATTTTATCCTTTATCCCTAATATTTTTCTAATTTTTTATGATCAAGATAATATAGGATAATAATAATCCAAATTTAATTATTTATCTTGATCTATTTTATATACATGTATCAAAATATTTCATCTTTATTTCATTGTTGCATTCTTAGGCATGATATACTAATGAGGGAAGTTTGTTTTTGTTAGGTAGTAAATCTTAGAAGCCTAATTTGTGATGGAGCTCAAACCCTATAAACCTATCCCAAGTGAGCTATATAGCCTCTTTTGAATCCCTTAGTCAGAGTTAACTAAGCCATAAATCATTAAAATAATCCCCTTGCATGGAATAATTGACATCATCCAACTATGTGAATACCATGATACCAAGACCTCATACATTTAGAAGTTGGGGAGATATTTTCTTCATTGGATATTCTTCATTTTAAGATATTTTAGGGATTAAAAAACCGTTCCTCACTTTTTGGTTGTGTCAAAATAAGTATCAACGCATACTAGGTAGATATCTTGTTTAAAGTTAACATAAAGCCTATGTCATAAATAGTGTAAAGTAATACTTTCTTATTTTTCATAAGTTTTTACAAGTGATATAAAGTTTGTAGAAGGTATAATATTATGGAGCTCAAATAGTTCAAAAATTAGTTTCATTATCCAAATTCCAAACATTAGGATATAACTTACATTATGTGTGATCTTTAACACTATCAAAGATTTACAATGTTTAACAAGCTAGTTACTGCTATCATAGATTATATTGAACCAAATAAAAAAATTAATATGGCTTGGGAGTCAATTTCATCTTTTATTAATGATCTCTAAATAATTAATAAACTACATATGTGAAAATTATTTACCATGGAAAGGTAGCTACCTCTATTTTAAATGACACCCATGTGATATGTATTCACCATAGAAAAGTAACTACCTCAATATTTTTATATAGAGGATTTAATAGAGTTTATTCACATGTTACAAAATCATATTATATTTTTGGAGATCATAATAATTATGCTTGATTATGATATTAAGGGAGTTACACCCACTTTGTGGGTTGTCCTTAGACTGATTGAACTTAGCTGGGAAGAAGCATGTGAAATTATATGGGATAGGTTTTGAATCACACATTTTATTACATAAAAGTGTCCCTTATTTCAATAAGGACAATTTCCATAGTTTTTTTTCCATATATGTGTCAATACTTGAAAATCATAGAAAATTTAGCCAATCTACTGGTTGAATATTTTTCAACAAACCTTATCCCCTCTACCAAAATCTTGGTATATATACCAAGAACATAAATGGGAGAATAAAACATGGACCAAAATCTAATATGATATTATTTAGAATTTTATTTTTTGGGATGAAAACTTGATAGTGCATAGAGATTTTCATAGATTAAAATTTTTATGATGTCAGAGATGAGTGGAGGATATGCCTTCTATGAATGACCAGAAATTACAATCCAAAGAAAACAAAAGTATTCATATGGTTATACAAAAGTTTCATGATAAATAATAGAAAAAGGGATTTATTCTAAAGTATTACATTAGGATTTGGATTAGTCGAAGTGGATCTACTTACATAGGAAACAAGGAGGAGTTGGATCTAAATGTATTTTTTGAACCTAAAAAGAATATAATGTTACCTAATAAGTGGACTATAGATAAATTTGAATATTATTAGCTACACAATATTAATATCATAGATAAAATATGGAAATGAAAAGTTTTGGATTCTATGAAGTCTAAAGAATTTTTTTTATCAAGAACCAATGTGGAAAAAATTTGAAAACATTGATATATAGACATGACTAAAGATCACAACCATTTAGTAAAATAGACATGACAATAGGTTTTAGAGGTTTTTAAATTTTTTGAAGATGATTAATATGTTTTCCCCACCAATTTCATTAAATTTAAGGGCATGGACTCCTGCTTTGGAGATATGCATATTGAACTAAAAAAATGGACACAAATAATAAATAATAAACATCATAGGCTGAAGTAAAACATAAAGATGAAGGTAAAAGGATAAATTTAACAAATGGTGGAATCTATAATCATCTATTTGGTTTATAAGTTATACTAGATTAATCTCATGGTAGTATAGCCTAAAAATATAAGGAAGATCCAAGTCTATAGAGATTATTTTTCACTAAACTCTGCTTATGTAAATGGCCCATTACATCTTGCCTTTAATGATTAGGTGATTTAATATGTCATAGGGATTAAAATATACTCAATTTTAGATGTCTTTAGTTAATATCACCAAATTCCAATTACAATTTGAGATCAAATAAATATAATTTCTTCATCAAATGGGGGTCTTTTGTTTATAAGGTGATTTTTTTGGACTTAAAAATGCACCAAATGTTTTCTTAAAAATAATTATTACCAAATTTAAAGACTTCATTCATTATTTTATAGATGTATGCTTGGATAATTCGGTAGTTTTTTATTTCTTCAAAGAACACATGTCTAAGTAAATGTATGTAAATTGCCTCAAACCTAAGTAAATGTTTAATTTTCAACACCTTTTGGTGTAATGATTGGACATGTGGTCTATAGCTATGGTAAAATAAAATTTACCAAGAAAAAATCATAGTAATAGTGGGGCTTAAACCATCAACCAAGCAATCATAAGTATGATCATTTATAGGGAATATTGGATATTATCACAGGTTCATTCTTGTAAACACATCTATTTAAACACCACTTGATCATTTTTGGGAAAGGAAAATAAGTTTTAATGTACCCCAACTTCCATAATTTCAACATAGAGCTAAAGCAAAATCTATTCATAGCACTAATTTTATTTTTCATACATTAGAACAAAATGTTTCATGCTCACATTGATGCATCTAATTTAATTATTGGATCCATACTTATGTATATAAGAGAACGAGACCTAGATCACTTGATTCATTTAAAAAATTTAAATCTCTCTATGGCTAAAAAAATACACCATAACAAATTTAGAAGACCTATCGATGGTCTTCTCAATTTATAAGATCCAACATTAGTTGTTGGCTACTCCATTAGAGTTTTTCATAGATCACTAAGTGTTTATGTACTTGGTTAATAAACCAATGTTGTAAAGGATACCATCAAGGTGAATAATGGTGTTTGAATAATTTTATTTTTAAAAAAATTGTAAGGATAGGAAGGGAAAATGTAAGACTGGACCATCGTAGCTGCATTTAAATGGGGGAAAATCAAGAAGAATTAAAAGATGAATCAACTGATGAAATTTTTTTCTATGTAAGTGTGATCCATGAAAAACTCAAATAAATTGAAAATTTTATCTAAAATTGTATATAAAACAATAAAAATAAGTTGTCACACATGTTTTATATTTAAGTATCATCAATGGATTCCTTTATAAGTTATCTAAAGATTCTCCTTCATAGGTTCGACATGGAACATAAAATTCCACAAGTTTTAGAGGAATCACATAAAGTATTTTTTGGAGTACACTTCACCAATTAATTAATAATGAAGAAGACATTACAAAGTGGATTGAGGTTTAAAATATTATTTTAGGATGCATGAAAGGTTTTAAGACATTTTGATGTCTATAGTATAAAAGATGTTATAAAAGCATTTTATCAAAATATTATAACAAGTTCTATATGTATACATAAATTTATAATTCACATGAGTACACATTTTATAAATAATACTATCAAAACCTTAATCAAATAATTCATGACTTCACACCAAAAGGGTATAATGTATCATCCTTAGGAAAATGTGTAGGCAAAAGCATCCAATAAGGTTCTATAAAATATGTTTACTAAGATATGAAATTATGATAGAGATGAATGGGAAGATCACATTCTAAAAATATTATTCCCCTATAGATAAAATTATAAGAATGTGACTTGATATACTCCATTATAATTAGTCTTTATAATAGAAGTTGTGATCCTAATGGAGTACCTTGTACTCATCCTATGAATTACAATAATAACATTGTTTGGTGACAAAGAATACTTAAAACAATGTATGTTGGATATAATCCACATAGAATAAATATTATGATTGGTGAATTTATAATCAATACATCTATAATATAAGTCAAAAATCATCTCATGGTCATAACCTCTTATCCAAATAGTTACAACCTACATATATTGTTTTATTATATGAAAGCAAGTTCAATGCACATCAAAAATATATGCATATTAGGTGGAAACATACAAATATATTTCATTAGTTATCTAATAAATTCACTATAGTTATGAGATATGTACATGTAAATATCATCCTAGGAATAACAAATGTCAGTAGTCTTAATCCCTACCACATATGATCTAAATCAAGAAAAAATTTCAAAAATAAGTGTTTTATAGGAAAAAATAAATTAAGATTTTACTTTTATTTTATTTATGCATATTTTTTATTAGGATAAAATATAACTAAGAGAGTGTAATATAATTAAAATCATGGGAGATAAAATGATGTAGCCTATTGAATATTTCAATATCACTATCAACAATAAGGTTAGATTGGGTTAATGAGAGGGATATATTATAGAATTTCAAAAACATAAAGTTTATTAGGGAATATTTAACAATTAAATGATAAGTGACCACATATTAATGGTGACCATTTTCATTATATAGTTAAAGACAAGAGAAAAATAATATTAAATGGATCTTAAAAAAATAAATATTTCTAAATAAGTAATTAATGTTTAAAAGAGGAAAGTATATGAAAATGGAATGATGATGTGTCAAATTTTTCAAGTCAAAATAAAACCATGAAAATGGATATGTGTCAACTCATAAATAAACATTAGATTAAAGATATAATTTTTTGAGATATTAGGTAGATTCATGGATTGATAAAAGGGGCTAGTCATGAATATAATTATGTAACAACCCAAAAAATTTCATACTAGTTACTTAACTAAAATTATCAAATCTAATATTATTGGAAATACATCACACTTAAATTAACACATGGATAAATTGAATGTAATCATGTGAATTCAAGTGTTATTGGTTGAAATGGATAATTATTTGAAATAATTAATATTATTGAGAGATAATGTTAGGAGCATAATAGGAAAATGGAATTTGGATATTTTTACAATCAATTATCTGGGATTTAAGAAAATCATTATGTAGAATGAATGGAAAAACCAATTTAGGACATATATTGTTTTAATCCACTACCCACTTATTGTGATTATGAGTGATGATGATGTTTAAATAATCATGCAAATTAAATCACATCTCCATGCACTATTTACAATGCTTACAATCATAACATATTCAACCTTGAAATTTAAGTCCAAGATATCAAGTATAGACCAAAATGAATCCCACTTTTCGATCTCATCAAGTTCTTGAATGTAAATAATATGACTTAAGGTCCATAGCTACAACATATTGCTCCACCATAACCTCCTCAAAATTAGTGTCTTAGAATAAAAACAATTTTAATAAATTTATTTACAACATCATCAATTAATTCCTAGTATTTATATTCTAATCCTCCTATAGAAACACATTCAATTCCACCTCCACTATTAGAAGATATTGTGTTCTTAATAGTTTTGAATAATTTTTGATGCTGTAGTAATTTTCTAGAAAACCATATTTTCAAGGGGACTAAAGAAGGTTGAAAACATATAAAGGGTGGCCTATTTGTTACTCCATCCTATTTAGTACCTGTAAAATGTGGTAGGATTTTATGCAAGTAAATAATGCATGAGAAGTGAAAACTAATAAATGACACTTCAAGTAAAATAATGACCAAATCTTCTTCACATCATAGTTAGGCATAGATCATAGAAACTACACTTTTATTAGGAATCAAATTCATAATTCATGGAATTTGAAATTATCTTTTATCTTTTTATGAGACAATGATTTAAGTCAAATAATTATGTTATTAGAAAAGTGTGAAGTTTACTTTACATATATTTTGTATAAATGTGAACATGTGACAAATGAACAACCTTTATATATTAAATAATAATTAGTCATATAATTAAATGTAATTATTGGATTATTAAACATGTATGCATGAAATAGTTTTAGGCTACAACTATCTTATCTCAAGATATCTAGACTCAGAAAAGGATAATGAAATAATTCATGATATGTAAAGTTTAGGTTATGACCAAATGTGTATCCAAAAACTATAAATAGGATTAACTATTATCTAATGTGAAATGAAATAGTTTATAATAATTTAGGCCTATGATAAAATGTAATTTCTAGAACTAGACCTATAATGGTAAAAATAAATGATTTACAAAGGTAGTGTAAATAGTTATGAAAGTGAATTAAAGTAAGGGTAAGGGTTAGAATCATCAAAATGGGTAAGGAGCCATGGGAGGAAAATTGGGAAATATATTACATAATAATGGATAATTATAGAGTCCAAATAATCCTATATCCTCAATAAGTGTAGATAAAGTTTATAAAAGGGCACATATAATTTATTATCTATTAAGAAACAAGTAACATCTATATACAAAATGAAATAAATGAAACAACATAAGATTATTAATACTTACCTTTATGGGGACCCATTGAGCATCAATATTACCCTTGACAAATGGTAATTTTAAATAGATTTGTGTGGTTGTGAAGACCTAAAAAAATGGACAATATGTTCTAAACTAACTAAGGATCTCCTAATGAATCTCCAAGACTTTCCCAAGATAATATTCTTTCAAGACAGGAGTCTACATATAGTTCCTTAAAATGTATCTAGGGAATAATTACAAGTGAAACCAAATAATATAATTGTTAAATTATGTGGGTATATGTTTAGGAATTAAATATGATTGTATATATAGTTTTCAAATGATCATTATTAGACTAATTTGATATTATCAACTAGGTTGATGTAGTTTAGAGGAATTGGTTGAAACTAAACTATGTTAGCTAGGTCAAAGTAGTGAAAATTCTAATAATATCAGATAATAACTACATTACCATGATGATTCATAGATAATGGAACATGTGGAGATTAAACAATATTAGCTTAACCAATACCATAATAAATGAGGTGACTCACATGAATAAGTGAGGTAAGATTGAAGGAGGTATATGGAATGGAATGTCTTGGGAATATTACCTATATATATCAATGATATAATCATGAAATATATTGAAACATCTCTTTCAAAGCACCAATGTCCTACCCACCCATTTCTTATTGCACCCTTTAAGATGTATACTCAGGGAGATTGAAGCTCGACACATTGGTGTAATATAAAGTATCAATAAATGATAGTGAAAAATATTGTGTATATATATTTCCCACCCAAAGATCTTCACATGTCAACATAGTGTAACATGGTATGATTATTTAGGAAAAAACATAGTAACACAATAATTGAGATAATGAAAATGAAATACTTAAATTAATGTTAAAAATTAATTGTCAAAAATAAATTAATAACTAAAAGTACTATATACATACCTTAACTTTCCACTAACTTACTAAAGTAAAATATCATATTATTGATCATGGGTGGCACAATACCTTCATTTGAGAAACCCTAATGATATAAGGCTAAAATAGAATCAATGTTTGCATACATAGGATGGTCAAATAAAAAATTGATAACTCTCATTAAAACTCATAAAAGACTTGAAAAATTATCAATCTGGGATCGTAAAGGCTAGGTTACAATCATAATACCAAGAATGTAATGAAAAAATGATTATAAATGAATGTATAATATATTAAATCATGTGAAAAATCATGTAAAACATTGCAAGTCAGATATCAATGCAATAAATAATTAAATAAAGATATGTAAGTAAATGAGATGTGATATCATGTAAGATGAGCATGTCAAATCAAACATAAATAAAACAAAGGTGACTAAAAAATTAAAATGTAATAAAATAATATGAATTCAAACATAAATATAAACATGTAATTATGAAAAATGTCTAATGTAAGATAATTGAGTTTCATATGAATTAAAACTAAATATATGAACAATGTCGACTCAAATTTTAGTGTTTTATTTAAATGAGATGTAGGAAGGCACAAACATCTAGTGAGATGAATAGGATTAAAATTATATGGAGTGAAAAACAAATTTTAATGGTTATTTGTGAGGAATGCATGATCCTATTTAACCTCTCAAAATGCATCTCATAAATACAAAGCCAAAAGGTGTAAGAAGGGTTAATCAAATAAAATTGATACTCATCAAGGGGATATCAGGAAAAATATGATGTTAATAAGGGATATTAGGTTACAAATGATATATTTTAATGTATTTGGTATGAATGAAAACAATAAGAAATGGGGAAAGGATAAGAACTATTGACATCAATTACCTAGGACATTCTTGACTAGTGAACACAAATCCTGGGATAACATGTGAAGTATATATATCATACCATGAAGTCTAGTATGAATTAAAATTAAAATGATCTTACCTTCCCAAATCATGTTTCCTACTTCTTATGACCCCTTAAAAATCCACTGGTCTACTAAAAAAATTAATTACCTATGTGACAATATAGGTGGCACTAAACTATAGGAAGATATAATGATGTAATGACATAATAAGACATCCTACCCCAGTGTATTGGCTTGTCACACACCAATGGACCTTGGATCTATTGTGAATCTAACTATGGATTTTTATTTTTTACTAAGATAATATATTTGCCAAAAAATTACGACATATTTAGTGTGATGTAATGTATATGATGTTATTTACAATTAGTATTTGTATTTTCTTATGATATAGATTTTAACTCTTTTGGATATTTAAATTTGTCCTCCTCTACATATATTTGGAAAGACTAAAAATGGGTGATAAATATTACTATCAAATGAGAGCCCATGCATATCCAACCTAAATACCATGGTGTCTAAAGACTTAGAGAATTACCTATAATTAAGTATGTAATATAAAACTCCACATATGTGTGCTTTAAGTGAAATTAAATGAAGTAAAAATGATATGTCCATTTAATAAAGGTGATGCAAGGATTTATATGTTTGTACCTATTCATAAGGAGTGAAATATTTGTTTAAAAATGGGTAGGGTTATGTTATGATATTCATCTCACTAAGTTGTAATCACCTTAAAGGGAACTATCACAAGTAATAAGGAAACTAGTAATCATATTGAAGAGGGTATGATTAAATAATCATCCCAAAAGAGGAGTAAAGTAAATGATAATAAAAAAATAGGGGAAAAGTAAATATGTTAAATTAAAGGTGTTATCTAAGTTATATTAAATTAAATAAAGATAAGAGTAGAAATGAAAATAAACCAAAGAAACCAAAAGGAAACAATAATGCAAGTAAAATAAAATAAAACCAAATAACCACAAAGGAAATAGTGGTGTGGTTAAAATGATACTAAATGAAATAAAACACACAAATATAAAAAAAACATGAGTCATAAATGATAACTAAAGCATATGCTAACATCTATTTGAAATAAGAGCATGTGAGTAAGTCTATATATCTCAAAAAGTTCTTTTAAGTTAAATGCAATGATTATGTTAAAGAGGAAAATGGTTATTTATGGTTACCTAATGGGATAAAATGAAGAATTAAGAGAGAAAAATACAAAGTGTGGCCATTTCAATATACCCTAATATCATGGATAAGATGAAGGATGGGAATAAAAATATGCCCTAAAGGCTTAGGTATAGGGAATGTAAGGTGCCCCAAAATGTGTAGTATAAAAACAATGGGAATTAAAATATGCACAAACATGTGTGATAATATGAGTATGGGAATCAAAAGATGACATAACCTATGGGATGCAAGTAAATAAAATTTAACATCAAATATTATAGGTATATGAATGATGTCAAAATATATGTAAGTCTAATTTACATAAGATACTATGGAATATAAGGAAATGTCATGATCTTTGTGAGGGGATAAAAAATTGTGTTGGATAGTAAGGGTTAGGATAATACATTTTTAAGAATGAGAATTGAGCTAAAACTATGTTTTCTAGGTTGATAAATTTTGATGAAATAATAAAAACTATATTGGCACAGTTTGGGTCATGGTCGATGCCATAAGATGAAGAAATATAGTGAACTATATTAGAGAACACTATATGATGCCTAACAAAACTTACTATAGGTGTAAGAATTGAATTGACATATTTTATGTCATGGCCATTGTAGTTATCTCAAGATGAAATAACTATATCATGACAATATGTGTCATGGCTAATATAGTTGTTTAATGATGAAAGAACTATATTGACACATTATAATGTCATCATATATTTATTTTTATAAATATGAAATAACTTGATTGTCACATTATATGTCATGGCCAATGTGATTTTTTGAAAGTGGTTGGAAATGAATGGTATTGGTCTAATTGATACCATCAGGAATACATGGTTTTGGTATGCAAGATTTATGATCACAATCACCTATAATGCATAATTTTGTAGGAATTTATATAAGTTTTTCCTTGGGTTCATATGATGTAATAGGTTTATATTTTACACATTATACCACCCTCTTAAAAAATTTCATGTTACCTATCTTCTCCTCATTGCTAAAGGAAGAAGGATCAACTATTGTTTGGATAACATTTGTGGATGAGTTAGGATTATAAAGTGATTGATTTTTATAATTTGGTAGGTGATATTTGTTATATATAGATTTATCTATTTTAAGATAATATTGATAATGTTTTTATGTAAGACTATTAAGATTGAAATGTGGACCAAGCAAGGAGGTGATAAGAAATCGTTTAAGATCATAAAAATTCTCATGAGAATGATATACCATACCATTTTCATCAAAGAAAACTTATCAATATTTAACCATTTCAGAGGAGGTTTGGAAGAGTCAAATGTCATTGATTTAGAAGGTGGCATATTTCACTTGAGTTCATAGAGACTCAAGGGAGGGTTGGTAGTAGTTTTATTGATTAGTTTGGAATCTCCCTTGTTATTTTGTTTGAGAGCATTTATTTAATATGAAGTGGTATCAACATTGAGATTGGTTAATTATTTTATGTGAGATGATTCAAATTGTATCATAATGAATTATTTCAATTTTTTATGGATCTAAGGCCTCTTCTAAAGTATTAGAGGAAACTATCTTAAATATGTATTAAAGAGGGGATTTAAGAGTAGTAAAAAAAAGTTTTAAAATATTATCATCACTCATGTTATGGTCCACTTTGTGAGATAAGTAATTCTATAATTTAATGAGAGTGTGATAATATTTTTTTATGAAGTTAATTGGCATTGATGAAATGGCTAAGGCTATTTTTGTTAACATCATTATGTTATAATTCATTAACTAGAGAATTGATTAAATCCTCTATTTGTTTGATGGAATGTCTATGAAGTTGATTTCACTATTTAAGATCATAACTAATAAATATTTTTAAATAATTTTGGTTGTATTATTTCCAAAACATTTAATGAAGAATGCAGTATCCTTAGTTTGATCATATGTGATAGTTAGAGAGAATGATAAATGTTCCTTTTGAAAATGTTTAATACCTATTTTATGAATATTATGTGTATTAATGATATTAATATTGTCATTTATAATAGGATGAGGGACAAAAACATTATTTGGTTGACTCATGATGACTTGAGGTTAACTAGCCATTTACAAATTTTATTTTTACATTTAGAGCATTTGGGAGTTATTAGAACCTTTCATAACAATCATTTTTTAGACCATCTGTGCAAAGATATGTGTGGTATTTATAAGTGGATTAGGATTATAAGTATTAATATTTTAATGTGAGGTATTACCAATGGTATTCTTGTTGGTTGCCACAACTATCATGGTTGATAAAGGAAATTATTTCATCCATGTTACATTATGTTCTATTAATACTTGGTTTTCTTGATATGGATGTTTATATGAGAGTGTGAATAAATGATGTAATAGGTAGAACATAATGTAAGGTTACAATCATTGATGTTTATTTTTTAATGAGTTTATGATTTATAGGTTTGGAAGGTGTAAAAGTTATATAATTGTGTAGTTGTCATAATTTTTTATTTATCTTTGATTATTTTCTAAATCTAATTTATGGTATGGGGTAGATAAATATTGTTAATATATAGAATGATATTAGGAAAAAATTTAGTATGAATATTTGTCTTCAATAGTGGGTGTGGCATGAAAAAGAGAACAACCCATCTTAGAATGGGTCGAGGTTGGCAAGAAACATCTTAAAAGGTTACATCATAATGATAGAGGACTAAAATTTCTGATGAAAATAATTGGTTAAAATAAATTAATGACATTATATAGGATGATACATTCAAAATATGAAGATAAAAAATATAATTTATTGGTTAGGTCAATGTAGTCACTTACAAAAATTAACTGTACTAGGTTTGTCAATATGATTTGGCTAAAAATGATAGTGTTATTGGTAGCTAGGGAATAAATATAAATGGATGAGGTTGGATAATGTAGTTGGATAAAAATAATAACTAAGATATAAATGCATCAGTTTGGCCAATGTAATTGGATATAAATAGAAATTGATACAAAATTATATCAAGATGTGTTGATGTAGTAGTTATAAATAAAAACTAAGATAGAACTATACTATGATGGGATAGTGCAATCAGATGATGAAGAGTGAAGCCAATGGCAAGGTTAATGCTTTTTTAATAAGAATTTAATGATGATTATGAAGCCAAAGTGAAGATAATTCTAAGAATCAAATGGAAAAATATGAAAATTATCAAACAAAAGATGGGATAATGTTCACATTAGGTTCACCAGAATGTATGAAAAAATTATGATTAGCCTAAAACTATCCTATCTTAATAGATCCATACTTTTATAATTTTAATCAAAGAGCTCATGATACATAATTTTTGAGTTGTGACCAAGTGTGTATCTGTACATCTAGAAATAGGGGTACCTAGTCACTAACACCAAAGGAAAGGGTTTTACATCCTTTAGGCCTATGACATAAGGGAATAAATCTTACTCTACATATAATGGTAAAATTAATATATTATCAAAGGTAATGTAAGTAGTTTTTCAATTAAATTAAACTAAACTAAGGGTAACTACTAAAATATTAAAAATGGGTAAGGAGCCATGGTAGGCAAATGGGGGTCTAAGATACCTAATAATGGATAAATTTCAAGTCAAAAAATCATATATACAAACTACATATAAGTATAAAAAAATTATAAACAAAGACATACACATTTATTAGCCACTAGGAAACAAAAAACATCTATCTACTATATGAAATATAGTGAAGATCATAAGGTTAAAAATACGTGTCTTGATGGGGACTCATCGAGACTCAATATCTAACTTGGAGAATGGTGTTTTGAAATAGATTTTTTTGGTTGTGAATACCTAAAATTATGGATAATATGCACTAATTTAACTATGGTCCAAGAAAATCTCCAATAATTCTAAAAGAAAAGCTTCCTTCAATAGAAGATGCTACCTTTAGCTCCTCTAAATTTGTATAAGGTACAAGAACAAATTCAAGTAGATAAAACAAGTGAAAAAATATGTGTGTATCTATTTAGGAATTAAATATGACTATATATAGTGTCCAAACACTCAAAATTAGACAAAGCTAATAGTATCATCGAACTCATTTTAGTTTAGATATGGTTGAAATTAAACAACATCAACTAGGTTGAAGTAGTGAAAATGTTAGGAATATCAACTTAGATCTACATCAATTAGGCAAACATAATATATACTGGAACATCTATTTAACTAACAATATTAACATGATTGATGCCATTGGAAATGAGGGAACTAATGTGACTAAGTGAGTGTTTTATCTATTTTTTAATTAATATTTTACTTAATCACAAATTATATAAGTTAGATTGAATACAGAAGAGTGTTATAATTATATTTTTAAACATCAAATTAAAGATGAATAACTATAATAAACAAAGCGAAATAGAAATGAACAAGGGTAAACTATGAAAATGAGAGATATAATTAGATTTTTGAGTCTTTAGGTGACTTTATAGGAAATAGGAATACAAGAATAAAAATAATGTGGAAAACCCATAAAATTCCCAAAAGATGAGCCTAAGTGTCTTAAAGGAAAATAATGCTTAGTAGGACAAAAGAGGAAATAATTCATGTACCTATTGTTTGGTTTTATCTTTTTATATAAATCTATAATAATCTAGTGTGATAGTGGAAATTAGGTCTTATTGCATCAACTTGATCTTAAAAAACTATACATACATATATATATATATATATATATATATATATATATATATATATATATATATATACATATACATATATATATATACATATATATATATATATATATATACATACATATATATATACATACATATATATATATACATATATATATGTATATATATATGTATATATATGTATATATATATGTATATATGTATATATGTATATATATATATATACATATACATATATATATATATATACATATATATATACATATATATATACATATATATATATATATACATATATATATATACATATATATATATGTATATATATATATGTATATATATATATATATATGTAATATATATATATATATATGTATATATATATATGTATATATATATATATATATATATGTATATATATATGTATATATATATATATATATATATATATATATATATATATATATATATATTCTTTCTTAAAGTTGTAAACTCTAAATTTATGCCATAAAAAGATGAATGTTTGTGAAAGAGTAAAATGGGATTAGTAGTTGGATTTGTGATAGGCCTCAACACCCCATTGTGTTAACCACTACCTACATATCAATATTGTGATGAGATATCAAACCTCAATTTAGTTCTCCCACCTAATCAATTCATGCAATTATGGTCATTTGAATATGTGAATGAATCTAACATTGCTTTGAATACTTGAT
Source organism: Torreya grandis (assembly GCA_037957365.1). Taxonomy (NCBI): domain Eukaryota; kingdom Viridiplantae; phylum Streptophyta; class Pinopsida; order Cupressales; family Taxaceae; genus Torreya; species Torreya grandis. Next base: position 505,349 of record JARHVA010007775.1, read on the forward strand.
TATGCTTTCCTAGGGTTGCATATAACTAAATTCAGCCTTGTCTCATGACTACTTAAATTGTTTAGAATATAATTTGAAAAAAATATGGAATTTTTTTTAATGTACACTTGTTTATTGGATTTTATAGGCTTTACAAGTGGTTTGAAATGAAAAAATTATTTTTTTTTCATAATGATTGAAGATGGAAAAGATACATTTGAGAGATTAATAATATTTATGACAACCCTAAGATACTTTCCTATTTGAATTTTTTTAAATTTTACATGAAGGACAAGATCAATAAATAGGGATAGGAACAATAAGCATTCATGTCCTATTGCATAGTATTTTTCCTTTTTGAAACATGTTTAGTTTTAGGTCTATGTCAAAGCATACAAATGCATTTATATGTTTCTAGAATTATTACAATTTATTTAGGATACACTATATGGCCTTGTCATTAAATAAAGTTTCTTCTTATTCTTATAATATGCCAAATTCAAAAAATAAGTGTCAATTCAGTGCACATGTCAATAAATGGTAAAAAGGGGTAAAATAGGTATGATCAAGTATTTGTGACCAAATTTAGGTTACTACATTAACCCGCCCTTATTCACTAAATTAAATTACAAGATTAAATTAGATCCATAATTTAGCATGTAAGACAAATTTTATCTTTTATTTTCATACTTCAATGGTGTAAGGCATGAAGTTGTTAGGCAAACCTTGAAAAAAACATGCAGTGGTTATTTTGTTCCTTTTAAAATTGAAATTTTAAAAATTGAATTTAAAATTTTGAAACTTTTCTTGAAATTTGACAATTTGTGATTTGAATTGAAATTTACTAAATTTAAAAGTGTTTGCATTTGAGACACTTTAAAAATGGAATGAGAGTATGAAATGAATACACAAAAATGTGTGACAACAATGCTAATATTTATACCTTTTCTTAATGATTATGCTCCATTAAAGCATTAGAGAATTAGTTCATCCTATTAACCACATGGATAATATAGTTATTTATCTAAACATTGGAGAAAAATGGGCGCAATCAAAAATCAACATAAATTTTTTTAAGTTTGAAGTGAAGTTATTACTCATTTAATGAATGTTTAAAACCTTATCATATATGTTTAACTTTGTAACCCAAAGATATAAATGGTTTGGAATTAAAATGGATTCACACACATAATTATAGTGTTATCATTTACTCCAAGTCATTCACTATGTAACTAAACTAAATTAACCATTGTATATAGATTATAGATTAAATTATAACATCCTGATATCATCATAGTATACAATAGTATATGAAAACATGATCACAAGAGAATGGATTACACCCATGATCCTATAATGTCTAGATGACTGTGGCATAAACATGTTATTATACCCACACTATAATTATATAATTTGAAACTATATGTGAATTTCCATTTTAAATTTGAAACTTTATGAATTTTCTCCTTGAAACTGAAATAAAAATGTATATGCTCTCATAATATCTATCAAAAACAAATAAATTTTATTGAAATTTTATTTCATATGTAACTAAATTTTGTATTTTTATAAATGGTTTATCTCATACAAAAAATTCCCATTGAAATACACCTTTTTAACTTAGGAAATTTCTTACTTAAAAGTCACTCATCTCAAAATAAAATTTTCTTTTAAATATGTGCATTAAATTGTTAGCATTGAAAAAATGTAGCATATGTAAATATGTTAACATATTAACCTTTGAATTTTATATATAATGTAATAGGAAAGGCCTATAAAATGTATAATTATATATAATATAATTAGTATGTTAATATGTTAGGAGTGCACAATATGGATCATGGGACTTATCAAACTCATCAAGATCAATAATAAAACACGTAAAGATCACAAATGATATAAAGTTGACATAGATGGGATAAGGGTTAATAGTAAGGACAAGTTAAATTTTCCTAAATAAAATTTATATAATTATATTTTTTATTCATCAGGTGACTATAGATAAATAATAATGTAAGAACAAAAATAATGCATAAAACCCAGAAACATTCCAAAATATTAATCCAAGTGCCCTTAGGGATAGTAATGCCTATTAGGACAAAAGAGACAATCATTGGTGTCCTTATTGGTAATTTTTTTACTTTATTAAATGTTTGAAAAATTGGGTATGACTTTGAAAATTATAAGTTTTTCCACTTATTTAATCTTTATAAACTATTCAGAGACTTGAATATGCTTGATTGAAGCTACAAACCCTAGATTTGTTCCTCAAGGACATGAATGACCATGAAAGAGTAAAAAGGGGTAAAAAGTTAGAGTTGTGTTAGAATTTAAAGAACCATTATGTTGAAAAATTACTATAAAATAATATTGAAAATATGAATCAAACCTCAATGTAGTTCTCCCACCTAAGGGCTTCATGTAATTATGCTCCTTTGACTATGTTGAATGCATCTAGAATTGGATTGAGTAATTCATCCTTCTTGGCTAAGGATAAATAAAATTGATTATAACATGGCTCATTACCATTTAAAGTGATTATAGTTTCATTTATAAAGTATATCTAACTAATTTCCACTTGTGTAGATAATTTTGTGTCATGTAATCAATAGACTTGCCAAGATATTTAAAATGAAATAATTGAATGTGATTTTACAGTGATTAAAGAAGGAAAAGTACCCATTAGAGGGATTAATAATATTTATGTAGACCCGAAGGATAACTTATTTTTATTTTATTTTTTATTTTCATAAATTACAATATAAAAATATATGGATGGGAGCAAAAAGCATTTCTATCTTATTAGGTATCACCATCCCTTCGAGAAAGATGTTGAGTTTTAGGTCTAAATCAAAGCATACAAATGTGAATAGGTGTTTTTAGTAGTAATATAATTTATGTATGTGACACATATGGTCTTGTGGTGAAATAAGGTATCATCTTATGTTTATGAAAGGTAAAATTGGAAAAATAAGTGCTAATTAAGTGCACATGTCAATAAATGGTAAAAAATGACAAAATAGGATGATCAAGTATTTGTGACCAAATTTAGGTAACTACCATGAGGTATGATGGAAATAGGTAGAAAGAATAGAAAATATAGGTAAGTTAAATTATTAAAAGGAATGATGTGAACATTTCATTTATTCCAATATCTCTTACAGAGCATCAAAGTCTTGCCCACCCCTTTCCCAATGTACCTTTAAGGCATGCACTAAAGGACATTGAAGCTTAACAAGTTGTTACAAGAGAAATAATTAGTAAATTATTAAGTGAAAAATATTATTTCTATACAAAATGTCTACCTTGAATTAAGAATAAGAAGAAATGAAAGGTTAAATAAGTAAAGATTCATGTTCTCTTTAATATCTATATATACCCATTCGGGGTGGAATAATATGGTTAGTTCTATTTGATAGTTTATAATTTAATGTCTTTAATTTTATAAATATTTAAACTTTTTTGGTTATCTATGTTAGGTTTATTTCAAAGATATTATATCCTTGTACTTTGTGTGTGTGTGTGTGTGTGTGTGTGTGTGTGTGTGTGTGTGTGTGTGTGTGTGTGTGTGTGTGTGTGTGTGTGTGTGTGTGTGTGTGTGTGTGTGTGTGTGTGTGTGTGTGTGTGTGTGTGTGTGTGTGTGTGTGTGTGTGTGTCTGTGTCTGTGTGTGTGTGTGTGTGTGTGTGTGTATAATTAAGATGGTGTGTGAGTGAACATAGTGTAAATATTTTGATATATGTGATGTTCAATACATAACTAACCTATAAAAATTTGAGCTAGTTATGTAAATTCACTTTTAGTTATGTTTATATTTGAATTATTAACATTTTTAGGGTTCTATCACAACCTATAATACTATAAAAATTGACATGTCTTGATGAGTAAAACTAGGGATTGCTACTAACATTTCCACACTATTGTATTGCATTTTATTATGATTTTTTCACACCATTTACCACCCCAATACTATATCATTCATCACTCTCATCACTTTCCCAAAGTTTATTATTCAAACACCATTCCCAAAACTATTTTCCACATTCTTACCTTTTCTATCCTCTTTCACACCCCACTTCCAACACAAATCTTGACAATATTCACCACCTTATTATGATTAATATTTAGTCTAAATATTTTATTCTATATTTTAGGTTTTCCTACTTTCTATTATAAATAATTCAAGGTCCTAATTTCATTAAATAAAAAAACATATAATAGAATAATAAATCTAATAGAAGGATTATTTCAGAATGAAATGACATCATCTTGTTAAAAAATTCCTTTTGAAAGGTCTATGATTGTTGATTTTTCCTATTAAAAAATGCAACATAGTCCTACTCTAAGAATTTATTAGGACTGATAATTATACATTTCATTCCAAAGGGTTAGATTAAAAACATTAGATTTAATTTTCTTGTGCATCCACATCTTATAAATCATATGAAATCACATTCAACATCTATGAAAATAATTCACGTGCCTATTGTATGATTACAATTATTTTAAAAACATTGAGATTTAAAAACTATTCACAAACTACTCCCATTTCCATTCTTCACACTATTCCTCATTCACATGTCCAATCCACACCATTCACAACCTCACCCCTACACTAGTTAACACCACAGTCATACACCATTTTCCACATTTATCTAATTAATATTCAATCCAAAATTGTAAAACTATATTAAAGATTTTCCTAACTCCACTATATGCCTATGGTATTATTAATTTTCCATTCACTTTTTTAATTAAAAATTTAAAAACTCCAATATGATGATCAAATAGATGTCACATTTAATGTGTTTGTTGATTTTTAACAAATTATGAAATTATATCCTAGTAACCCTTGTTTCCATTATACACTTTATATAGAAGTAATTATTTCTATTGAAAATATCTTAAATACATGTATTTAAAAAAAATTAAATAGATACCAATTTTAAGGAACTTATCTTGGTGTTTAATCATAAATTTATATATGAGGTATCTAGGGTTAGTAATATTAGATTAGATTTTACACAAGGGTGGTGAAATAATATAATAAGTATAATAATTAATAAAAAAATCATACAAAAAATATTTTGAATCTATACTACTGAGATTTATAAAAATAGTAAAGTAAAATTATTAATAAATATTGCAATAAGTTGGAAATAATGATACTTAGTAGGTTTATGGTGCAAATGCAAGTCTAATCGAGGACATGTTAGAAGCAGTCTAGATGATGATCTTAGAAAAATCATTATATTCTATAAATATCCTTTTTGTATCCCTTAATTCTTGTATCAGATCTAGATATTTACATTGATGCATGTGTCATGTATGAAATATTGACTGGATCTAGATGCAACCAATTAGATCCTTCTAGTTTTCCTATTTCATTTCTTTTGATTTATCTAGATCATACAGATAATTGTTTATTATTTTTCAAATGATTAAACCATAAATATTCACTTTTGGAGTGAGTATGGGAAAAATGGGTTAGTGGGCTCATAGTGTTGAGCAAACCCTAAAGACCCCTCTATTAATGGATATTACCTACATAGCCAATACTCTAAATAGAGCCCCAAATCGATGTAGTTCTCCCATAAGTGTTGGACTATGTGTGCACAAAGGTGAAATATTTGATAATTAAATACATGTAGTGACCTATATATTTTAAACAAAATGGGATTAATAAAAAAGCAAACTAAGCTAATAAATGATTTGAATGCAATATGAGAATATTCAAATCTAGGTAATGTAATATAATGTTTTGATAATACAATTAATTATGTACAATTTATATAGAATTGATTGTACATGTACATAAATAAATAATAATAGATATCATAACTCATTTGTTGTCTTTTCTAGACTTCTAATATTTTTTAGATCCCTGTCAATCTTGTAACCTAGCTATTCATTTTGTTCATTCAAGATTTTGACTATTTTTCTTCCTTAGACACTTTTCATATATCCATACACTTGTATTGGTGATAGTGTAATATTATTGATGGTAGTTATTATCCCAAAATATAGACTCATTTATTGATATTTTTTCACCTTTACACTAGTACCTTTTAATCTTGTGCAAATGATGTCATTCTTTGTAAAATAATCAAACCCTAGCTTCCTCACCATTGGAGTGACTATGGGGAAAAATGGTTAGTGGAAACATGGTGTTGAGATTACCCAAGGACCCCTATATAAAGTGGAAATATATACATATAAAATACTATGAAGAAGACCTAATACTTATGTATTTATCCCTTATGTGTTAGATTGTGTGTGTATCAAGATATAACATGTGATAAACAAGTACATATAGTGATCTAGCTTGTAACTTGGAAAGTATTGCTCATGAAGTGTTACTTTAGTAACTCAAACCTATATTTGGATTGTCACTATGATTCATATTAAAATAAAATAGAATAAGTAATATTTTCTCACTTATATGTTTGATTGGGTACCTTTGGTAAGTTTATATCCTGACCCTATTTGATTGCATTTATTTCACTTACTAATATGGTTTAGTTATGAACTATTTGAGACACAAATATTTGGAATACTATTGTGATATATTAATGTGATTTAAGTTTGATCCATTATTTATTATTTTTTAGACAATTAATTGATATGTTTTTCATTATAACATTAGATATGTATGCTTAACAAGTTACTAATTCATTATTTAGTTCAATTATATTATTACATTTAATGTTATTATTGGATTTACTGCTCTTATATAGTACAAATACTATTGATGGACTATTATGATTGTAGGTACTAGATATGATCTAGGTTGGATGTAACTCTTACAAGTTAGGTGAGGTAGAGAAATTGAATAAAAAGTAAATAAAGAATTTAAATGGCAAATTGAGCTTTGAATATTATGAATGCTTTAAGTCATTTTTATATGCATATTTTACATTGCTAAATGCTTATCATTTTTAATTTTTATTTAATTTTTGAATTTATTGTTAGTCAATTTTGAATTATTGTTCAATCATTTCTTTACTCAAATTTTTATTTTATTTCTTAAGCTTTATTTGATACTTGTTGACATTTCATTAGTTTGTTATGTTATTTGATTTGTTATCAAAGACATGACTTATGTTGGTTTTAGGTGTAATTTAGTTATTGTCATAGTATTTTTCAAATTTGATTTAATGTCATTTATATTTATTTATTACCATTGTAACATTGGTTATTGACATAAAGTCATTAATCATTGATTATGTTTTGAAGGCATGTAAACATTTGAATTGGTCTTGGACACTTCATTAACTACTTTAAGGTCATATGGTGGTTCTTAAATATTTATTGGAATTCATTATTAATTAGACAAAGTCATCACTTGGATTTGGCTAGGTAAAAGATCGTGACCCATGCTGGGGAATGGCATTAGTTGAGGTGGTTGTTTCGTTGTTTATGAATTTGGGTTTAGGCATTAGCTCACCATTCGATGCAAGAAGGTCAAGATTTTTCCAAACCATTTTATTGTTATTGTATGTTCATTTTTATTTTATTTTTTGGAATACCTATGTTTGGGGTAAAATCTCAGGAATTTGGGCATGGTGGCCAATGGAAATAGGAATACAATTAGTTTCATGAGTTTTTCTTGGAGATTGAACTATAGTGAGTCATTTGTTTTGTCATCCATGCGAGATTTTTTGTGAAGTTTTTTGGTGGTTTGATTTGAATTATAATGGTAAAATTTTCTTTTGAATTCATCATGTGAATAGATGGAAGCCTGTGGAAGCAAGGAAAAAGAAGTAAATTCACCATCCTTTGTATTTTTTTGACTAGTTTTTTAATTGAGTAATGTATTTAATTTTTTGAGTGGTTTTATACTTTAGCCTTACTAGTATTAACTATGTTTTGTTGGAAAAATACATAGTAATTTTACTATTTTGTAGCTTTAAATATGAAGTATTATAATAGTTTGTTTGAATCAATAAAACCCATTAGAGTTTGAGTTGATTTTTGGGTTGTATTTTTTTTGAATTAAATAGAAATGGAGACCAATATGGCCTCGACCATGTCATGTAGATAATATTTTTATCTATTATGAAATTTCATTTTATTTGTATGGAAGCTCATTGTTATTTTTAGAATGTTGTTTAGTCCTATGACTTTTCACATTGTATTATGGGCTCTTTTCTCAAAAGGCCATTAGGCCATGACTATGAACAACTGGAAAAAAGTTTGCTATTTTGAAACCCTAGTTATATAATATGAGTTTTATTTGGGTTGTTTATTTTGGATAAACACTAGCCTATGAATTTCTAGGCCATGTCCTTAGAATAATAAAATGATATTTTGGGATGCAGGTGGGGTTCTAATACCATCTAGTTTTTTATTAAAATATTATTTTATTATTATAATAATGTGTTCATTATTAGCCATATGGACATGATATTTGATTTAGGTAATTATGGGTTTTTGACTTATGATGAATGTTTATTTATGTTGATTATATGAATTAAATTTTTAGATTATGTTGATGATTGGCACACATTACGAGTTTTTTAATCTAGTTTGGTTTTAAACATTCTTATGAATGATTCTGATCATTATTATCATTACCAATTAGTGATAATGATCTTGGGATATTTTCATTAATATTTTTTAGTTGACCTTCTTAGTCAACATTAAGATGGTATTTTAAGGACTTTTGATGTTGTGTTCTTGATTAGTTTGGTTGAATTTATTTTCACTGGCTTTGGGGTGGTTCATACAAACCCAATAGTGTGTTAGAGCATTGGGTGAGTGGGATGAAACCACATGGATAAATCATGCTTCACCATAGAAATAAAAGTTGGTGTTTCACTTGAAATCTTAGCCTAAAAGAAAAAGTGTGAGGAAAAGCCATGTGGAAAGGACCTATCTTTTAATCTTAGAGTCCATGAATAAGGTAAAATTTAGAATAATTGACTATGTGTTAAAGGATACCCAAAGGTAATTTTGTACTTTATATATTTTTTTCCTTCCTAGCCTTTCCCAAACCTCCTAGGGTATTAGAGTTCTCAAAATTAATATAAGTTAAGAACCAATCAGCTAGTGCCATTTCGACTTATCAATCATTGAATTCAGTCTCATGGGGCATCAAGTTAATAGAGATTTTAGTAGTAGGAATTAATTAGAGAGTGCCACTTAGGAAGCATCAACCTAATCAAAAATCATGGATCTTAGGTTTGACATGTGTTAAACCTTGTTAAATTCTTGGGGTGTCAATAGTATTATCTTTAAGATCTAATCAAAGCATGAGACTCTCAATCCCAATTTTAGGAAGACACATGGACACCTATCATCTTAGGCTCCCCCTATACTGACATGTGTATACTAACACCATAGGTTCTCAACCAATGAGAATCCCCCCAAGATCTGACCTCTTGTCAAACCTTGAGGAACCTAAGTTCCAATGATGGATCACCACATAGAGGTGGTAGGCTACAAGTTCACAAGATCCAACCAAGTAATGAAGGAGATAATGAATTAAATAGCACGACATCAATATTCACCAATCCAAAAATTAATGGCTCACATATCCATCAAGATAATCATAAATAATGTATTTAGAATCAAAATATAGTTTCTCAAGGATCACAGGATTATGAGATGAATTATTTAGGAGGATATTATAGTTTGCATAGTAAATTAAACTAAGCACAAGTATGTACAATTTAATCATAATATAGATAATAGCATTAAAATGTGAGTGAGACTAGTATGATAAGATCATGAATAGAGCATACATGAAAAAGAAGAGTCTTAATGGAAAGAATGGTGTGAAACTCTCCATGTAGAAACATTAAAAACAAAAGAGGCAGAATTAGGCCAAAATATTCTAAGGTAGTAATTACAAAAGATTTATATCCACATTCTATAAAATGAAATATTGAAAATAAATTTATTAAAGATTGATTTATGCAAAACCAATGAGAGAGTGTGTTGATATGACAAGTTCAAGTTTGAGGCAATCATCACCATGCCTTGAAGACATAGTTAGAGTCCTAATTATCTTTGGCCATCTATGTCTTATTTATCATGATATTACATTTTTTAGTTTCTTATATTCAATTAAACTCTCTCATATATGTTACACATTTTAATCAATGACCCATCAGCTTCCCATTACCTATAAAATCCTAATTCTTTCATTGTAAAATGGTCAACATTTCTAGGCATAGTAATGCTACCAAAATTTGCCCTCCACGAGCCCTTTACTACCTAAACCTTGCATTTTAATGAGAATCAAGTTCACCTCTCTATATTATTATACATATTGTGCATAACCCATGGTTTTTTATCTTTGTCTATAGATAATTTCTATCCTTATCATTGATATAGATCTTAGCACATTATGTATAATTTGGTTCTTTTCTTTCAAGTTATATTTTATGTGCATATATGTCTATGCAGACACTATCTATGGATCATTTATATCCCTCTTCGTATTGTATTGTGTCCTACACCTCCATGTGAATAAATTATGCAATTAAAGTTTTCATATTAGATTCTATGTGATATGTTCTTGTTTTATGAAATATTTGGTGTATTATTTAAAGCTTGTAGAGTTACTTTATCCAAACTTTATGCATCACCATTTTGTCTTCAGCACCCCTTCTCCCTTTTCCCATAATATATTTTAGATTTATAAATAGTATTATCCTTTCAAATCTTTTAGGAATACATGTTGATCCTAGATTAGTTGAATTCTGATAAATAATTTAGCCTTCTCTAGAGGTTTGTCCCAAGGAGTGAAAATGTCTCACACCTTAGTGGATGATCCCATTGTCTCATTGAACCAATTCTTCTAATTAAATTGGTGAATGGTTGGAGTGATAATATTTTTGACACACATGATCTGACCACATCAATTATTTAACTAATAATTTTATGTTATGATTGGTCAATAGTGTTGAATACACTCTACAAAGGACCTAGTGACTCTAATTATTTTTGGTTTACAAAAATTAACACTTCATCTATATGATAATATAAACAAGGTAATATTAAAGAGGTATTATTTTTCATTATATTAAATTACATTTACCTTATATAATAAGAGTTAAAGCATCCTTGTCTCCTATTAAGAGACCTAGCAGTGCAAGGCAATCTTCCCTAAGAACTTAGTATCCTTCTCTTTATGGTAGATTTCCCCTACCTAGAGGAATGTTATTTCCTATTAATTTCATGTATGCCTAAAGAAACTATTTATTTATGAATTTTAATGGAGGTAGTCATTTCAATGTAACTCAATATGATGACATTCTAATTTTAAAAATTTGTCATATTTAACTAGTGAAATGGATACCACAGACGTAAAACACATACAAGATATTGATAAAATCTTCTTAGTCCCTAATTTCACTAAATATAATTTACTAGTAAGGCTACTTGCCTCTTCTTTAAAATTAAAATCCCCATAATGGTATAGGAGTCTGACACCTAGTTCCATTTTGAATTGGGATGGATTAGGAGAAAAAAATGTGTAAGTAATTTGAAGGCAAGAGTGACCACTTATCTTTGATGAAGTAGCTTAACACCATTAAGAGAACCCCACATGAGCCAATGGTTAATTTTAGTTTTATATTTGAAAGAGTCTAGGATAGACTACCACCCTTATTTAAGCCTTATGTAAATACTATGGTTTTATATTATTTAAGGGCTCTAAATAGTATTGTAGCTATAATAGTCCAATCTATGAGAGGAGGATTACTCCCTGATGCAAATGACATTTCTCTTAGGTAGGAGAATTATCTAATTCAATATGGAAATATTTATCCTAGGCCTCTCATTCCTCTCTTTCCATAATCACCACCCATTCATCCCACTTCTATCCCACCAACTACATGTACCACTTTTCCCAATGAACTACTTGAAGTTAAGTAACTAATGATTTTTTTTAGAAATGAGCTAGTAGCCTTAAATAGGTATCGAGATAAACATTCTTAACCTTACAAGTTATTTAATCAATCCTACCAACATGTTAGGCCACCTTATCAAAGTAACACACAAGACTAAGACCATCTCATTTACTCAAGACTAGATAATATGCAAAATGTTAATAATTATAGCACATCTAGAGCCCTTGTTTCCCCTTCAAAAGAGTATCTCCCAAGATTATGAGTGGTGTTTTCCTTTAAATTTCCCACATAATCAAGGTACCTATTCAAATGGAGTGTTCAATCAATCTTTGATGGTAAAAATTATATCATAGCCTCAAGAGTAGATAAAAGAATCAAATTCATAGAGGGAAAAAATGTGTGAAGAGGCAAAAATGAAAGTGAATGAATCCACTATGTTAAAATGGAAATACAATTCCTTAATTGGCATAAATAAGAATCAAGTACCAGATGTAGTAAAAAATCAAATGACCTATAATATAAGGTTTAAAAGAAGGGCAATGGAGGGTGAGAAATCCTCCTTTGCAAGATAAACCTCCACTTCATAATTTCCACATGGATTTTCTAAAGATAAAGTGACTCCTACTACCATCCAAGCACAAAAAAGTCATAGTAATTATAAGGAGAATCAACCACAAGCCATTCATCACACTAAAGAGGAAGCTAGTACCTAAAATTATTAGATGAAAGGGACTCAAATTTTGTTCAACATAGTGGAAAAAATGAATAAAACAATTTTAAATGTGACTCTATGGGATGCCCCATCCAGTCCTCAAATGAATTTGTTTCAAGAAGTATTTAAGAGATTTCCTCCTTATGAACCAACAAAGTCCTCTCTTATTATTTCCACAATCTTATTTCAACCAAGGTAAGGAGAGCTTAACAAAAGTATCAAGCTACCACAATTTTATATCTCCTTTATCATAGGTAAGCACCTCATCCATAGCTATATGATTTAATTAGGTGAAATTAGCTTATTCATGCTTGAGAAGATAATTGATATGCTAGGTATAAAGTATACCCCAATTACAACAGGAGCTATTTAACTAGATAGAAAAATTTTCAAAACTATAAGGGATATTAAAGGCTTAAACCTAACCTTGCATTCATGTCCTAGCCTCTCCATTACCCAAGGCATCTCTGTTATAAACCTTCCTCCCATTTTTTTCCATTTTTCATTCAAGAGACTTACTACAAAAATGGGTGGTTACTTATGTTTAGAATGGTCACACATGTTATTGAGGACTAGATATAGAACCAAGGTGATTATAAAGGTTGAGACCATTTTTAAGGATCATATATAACCATACTCACATAATCCCATTGACATGAACTATATAATTCATGACTTTGAAGATATTTCGGTCTGACATGAGACTACCACACATTTAGATGAAGTTCCAAATGTTGAACTAAATGACAGGTCTAATTAGAATTATGGATTTTATCCATATGATTATATGGAGGAAATAAGACTTGGAAATTATTGTATCTTTAAGCATAACTATATTGTACCAAACCTCATAAAAATCAAGAACTCAAAGGAATATTACTTCTATATTTTTATGGTGACAGAAGAAAAAATTGTGTATTTGAAGGCATTGTGTTGATCTCTCCTCAAAAGGAGAAATATTTTCATGCATACAAGCTTCAATTTAGTTGAACCAATAATGTGTTTGAATAGAAGTCATTTATTTAAGGCTTCTAGTTGGTGCAAAAGAAAGAAATTAATATAATTCAAGTTTTTGGGGATAGCAATCTCATTGTAAATTACGTGAGGACCCAAAATGCATCCAAAAATAGTTTTCTAAAGGCTTATAAACATAGAGTTTGGGACATCATTGAAATATTTTATGATTTGAACATACAAGCTATGTTAAGGAAGTAGAATGTTGATGTTGGTATTGTTTCCATACTATGCTCTCAATACAACAACCATGTTGATGTTGTGAGAGATTCAAGAAAACTTGTCAAGCTTATAGTTAGATGTATAGTGACTGATAATGATGTTAATTGGAAAGTGTTCAATAATTATGAAAATATCATCAATTTTATAGAAGAAAAGGTAGAGTTTTATAACAAAAACTAGTTAGGGTTATAGACATAGTATGAGAATAAAATCATCTAATTATAAGGAAACAAACTACCTAAATGATTAGTCATGCTAGAAAACATCTTAAACTCTGATGATCAGTTAAAAGGTGAGAAGAGGAGCATGATGATAAAGGAGAATTGCAAAAAAGTGGTCATTTTCAATGATAAACTCTTGAGAGCTAAGAAGGTATGCACTCAACCTAAAAAATGAAAGTTTATTCACCTTTGTGAAAAATATGATGACATATTAGCATGGAGTTACCAAGATCTTAAAGGTTTTGATCTAGCCTTGGCCCAACATACTATTATGTTAGAATCTAGCAACAAGTTAGTTAGGCTGAAGCAAAGGCCTATAAACCCCAAATTAGAATCACTAATGAGGAAGGAATTGACCAAAATCATTGAGTCTATCATAATCTTACCAATTAAACAATCTTCTTGGGTAGCTAATTTAGTCTTGCTAAGAAATAAAAATAGAGAGATTGAATTATGTGTGGATTTTAGGGACATAAATAGAGCATCCCTCAAGGATCACTATCCCCTTCCACCCATGAAAAAGATCCTCCAAATGGTATTATCGGCCTAATAAATGATATTATCCTAGTTTTCCTTGATTATATCACTATTTTCTCCAAATGTGGAACTAATCATGTGGATTATTTGAAGTAAATCTTCATCATATGTAAAGAGTTTGGGGTATATTTAAACCTAAACAAGTGTGTATTTATTGTCCATGAAATTTAGTTATTGGGGTACATTATTTATAATGATGGATTTGGCATTGACCTATAAAAATAACAAGTGATTAGGTCCCTCTCTCTACTAGGCAACACAAAAAATCCTCCAAATTTTTTAGGAAGATAAAATTTGTGAGAAGTTTGATACCAAACATTACTTCATTGGTCAAGCCACTTACTTCTATTCTCAATAAGAATGTTTCTTTCATCTGGAGAAGAGAATCTAATGATAGATTTGAACAAATCAAAAGAGAAATATCCTAGGCCCCCACGCTTGTGAATCCATGTTATGATAAGGATTTTATCCTCTATGCTTTCAATGAAGATGAAAGGATCTCTACAATCTTAGTAAAACAAAAATGTGACAAAATGGAGTAGCCTATTGATTTCATTAGCCAAGTGCTTAAATATTATTAATTGAGATATATCTTTATGGAAATATAAGTGATGGATTTCATTAGAGCATTGAATAAATTCAGACACATGCTCTATAATAACAATATTCAACTGATGGTATCACATCCATGTGTGAGATAGTATATGCTAAGCATAGATATAAATGAAAAAAGTTCTGATTGGATCACTAAGGTGATGGAATATGATATTGACATAAAAATCACCAAGATTTTGAGGTGAATATGAGTGTGTAAATAGTTATCAATTAACCTATAAGTTGGACGTAAAATAGTTCTTATGTTACAATAAGAATAAGTAGTTAATCAATATCCTTCTGGTTGTTAGACTCAAAGCATGAAGGCCTTTTTCTAGTTAAATAAGTATGCACAAGGGATTGAAAAATCCAAAAGAAGATATTTTAGGTTGCAATCTACTCCTTATGTGATTATCAATGATGTCATGTTTAGAAAAGACACTAATGGAGTTCTCCTAAGATGTATACACTAGAATCAAACTTATAATATCCTTCAATATTTACATGATGGATTGTCAGGAGAACATTATTGTCCCAAAAACACTATTGTCAATATCATGAGGTCTAATTATTATTAGCCAATTATATTCAAATATTCTCATAGATGGGTAAGAAGCTATAGGAAATGTGCCTTTTCCATAGGCCAATAAAGACTAGGAAATCTTTTCTTTCATCCAATCTAAGTTGATCATCCCTTCTCTCAATGGGGTATGAATTTCATTGAAATGATCAAACCTCCTTGAAGTGATGGACACAAGTGGATTATAGCTACAACATACTAATTTATAATATGGATAAAAGTGTTAATTTTTAAAGGGGCAAATGAAACATCCATATTGGATTTATATTAAGGAACTATAAATATATTTGGTGTTATAGCCACCATTACCTTAGATAACATTATGGATTTTATTAGGACAAAAATTAGTGAGTGGGAAGTCAGACATAACATCTATTTGAGTACCTCATCAAAATACTACCCTCAAGGTAATAATTTGGTTGATTCAACTAATAAAAACCCAATCTACATCATCAAGGGAACCATGGAGAAGAATCAAAAGACTTGGAATGCACATCTCAAAGCATCCATATGGGTGGATATAATAAGTTTAAAGAGGGTAATAGGTCATTATCCCTTCATGTTGGTATATGAAAGAGAGGAAAAACTATTTAAATCACTTGAATTTACTTCACTAAAGACTCCACACTAGTTGGAGCTAATTTAAAATGACCATATGATGGTAAGTCTAGATTAACTAATGGAGTTAAAAGATACTAGAGGGAAAGTGATGCATACCTTTGAGCTTCAAAAAGATCAAATGAATAAAATATTTTATAATAAGGATACTAATAGAAGTTTTCATGAAGGATACTTAGTGCTCAAATGGGATGTGGATAGATCAAAAGCTAGGAATCACACAAAGTTTGGTTTAATATGGACTGGTCATTATATCATCATTGGTTGAAAATAAACCAACACTTTTTATCCCTTAATGTTTAATGGACAAGATTTATCGATCTTAGTCAATGGGATTAATCTAAATCATTACTATTGAAGTGGTTTTTAACTTGTATATATTAGTTTATTTTCATTTTTATTTCATTTAAGTGTTGTGGCATATTGTTCTAGTTATTTTGTTTTCCTAAGTGATTTTACATGTTTATTTTGTTCCTTGATTTCTATTTTTGTTGAGAGGTGACTCTTAGTATAGTTATTTAGTATTAGGTTGAGAAAGTTACAACAAGGTTATGTTTTTATAATCAATAAGTTCATATGTTTTTATGACTCCAAGCCTAATGAATTGCATAAAAGGCTACTTGATTCATGATTAAAAAATAAGTAGCCTACAAAAGTTGCCAAGAATTTTGACCATTTTTTATCACCATGGGGATGTCTCTTCTAATTTAGTTCAGGGCTTCAGATCACCCATTGGTTCTCAAATTTTATTCAATTCAAGGGAAATTAAAAGAGTACGAGGTCAGGCCTAGAGGAGTTTTAGTACTAAAAACATTGAAAGGAGGTTCTTGAGCATGCAATTGTCTTATCAACATACCTTTTATCCTCCTTGACGAACACAAATCAATCCTAAACCCTATAAGGGTTAAGTAGAAAAAATATTTAGTCAATTTTAAATAAATATCCTGGTAATAGCTTTAGGAATTAAGGAGATAAAAATTGAATTTCCCTTGGTGATGTATTAATAACATCCAAGTTTATTATTCATAGTAGTGCTCTAGTTAAATCAAATAATGCCATGTGTCAATAATTTTAATCTACTAGTAGTATTAAGCCGTTTCAAAATGATTTTTTACACTAAGTCAAATTTATTCAAATCTACATGATGGATCTCCATATCAGTAAGGTATAAACTAAGTGGGAAAGCAATATACTTCCATGTGTCATAATCCCAATGATCAGGAGTCCCAAAATTGTATGTATAAGTTTTAAACCCTATGGAATAGTTGTTTAGAAGGATGATTCCATATGGTGAAATCTTGTTGCTCCATAACCTTGAGGTAGTTTGGGTAAGCCCAATAGTGTGTAATAGTAGTGGGTGAGTGGGATGATTTTCCACATGGTGAAATTTCACTTCACTATAAAAAGAATAGTTAACATTGCACTTGAATACTTAGCCTAGTAGTGTAAGTGTGAGGAAAAGCCAAGTGGTAAGGTCCCATGTTTTAATCTTGAGGTCCATGACTAAGGAAAAAAATAAGAATAACCAATTAATGGAGGCTCAAATGGAATTATGATAATTAGAATGTTCTTTTCCTTCCTAGATTTTTCAAAACCTCTCAAGAAATTAGAGTTGTTAGAAGCTAGTGACTAATCATTGAGTTTGAGTTTGACCTATCATTTCCCGAACTCAGTATTCCATGACATCAAATTATTAGAGCTTACAGGAGCAAAAACTAATCAAAGAGTTCCACATAGAAATCATTAGCCCAAAAACTAATCATGGCTTTAGATTATAATAGGAGTTAGACCTTGTTAGATTCCTAGGGTGTTAGTAGTGTCAACTTAGAGATCTAATAAGAACACAAAACTTTTGATCATAATTAAATTAATACATGTGGAAACCTATCACTTTAGGATCCTTATAGACTAAAATGGATAGACTAACACCAAATGTGCTCAACTAATGAGAAGCATCCCAATATTTAACCTTTTATCAAACACATGGTAACCAACTGCTAATTATTTCTTGTGACATGGAGGTGATAAGTCTATAGTGCACACGTTATGGCCAAGTAATAAAGGAGATAAAGAATGAAATAGTTCCACATCATTAGTTTCAAAGCCCAAAATTTATGACCCATCTAGCCATCAAGACCATCATAAGAAACATTTACAAAATCAAAATGTAGTGGCTTAAGGATTGTAAGATTGCAAGATGAATGATTCAAGAGGATGTTGTAGTTGGCACATTAAATTAAACTAAGTTCTATTCTATATAATTTAATGATAATTTATATATTTTCATAAAAACATGATCAAAACCAGAACAATGAGATCATGACCAGAGCATATAGGATAAAGAAATTTCTTAATGGAAAGAATGGTGTGAAATTCTCCAAGGAACAACATTGAAAGAAGAAACACTAGAATTGGGTGAAAATATTTTAAGGAAGTAATTACAAAATATCTATAGCTATATTCCTAGACACAAAATCTTACAAATCAAGATATGGTAATTGAGTGATTAAATATTAATTGTTTCACAACTAATGAGAGAGTGTGTTGAGTTGACAAGTTCAAGCTTGAGGTAATCATCACCATGCCTCAAGGATGTAGCCAGAGTCTAAATTAACTTTGTCCATCCATATCTAATTTGTAATGAGATTATGTATCACTTTTTGATATTGAATTCAATTCTCTCATCTATATTTCTAATTATAATCAATGACCCATGGGCTTTATATAAAATCCTAGGTGATTCATTGTAAAATGGTTAACATTTATAGGAATAGTAATGCTACCAAAATTTTCCCTCCACAATCCCTTTACCAAATGAAATTTTAATGAGAATGAGAATGAAGGTCGCCTCTCTCTATTATTATATATCTTGTGTATACTTTTGGCTTGTTGATATTTGTCTATGGATGTTCATCATGATAATTTTTGTCTATCCATAACCTTGTGTATAATTTGGCTCTTTTTTTGTAGGTATTATTATGTGTGCATATAGGTCTATGAGGACACTATCTATGGATTATTTGACATCCCTCTTAGTGTTGTAATGTGTCCAACACCTCCATGTCAATAACTTATGAGACTAAAGCATTCATATCAGAGCTTGTGTGATATTTTATTATCCTTTAAAAATTTTAGTGTGTTCTTTAAAGTTTATTGAGTTTCTCTATCTAATATTGGTGCATCACCATCTTCTCTTTAACATACCTTATCCCTTTTCCCACAACATATTGTAGATTTATAATTAGTAGTATATTTAGTTTTAGATATTTAAGGCCTTCATGTTGATCCAAATTCAAATGCATTTAAATTATAAGCAAGCAAACCTTCTATGAAGTTTCATCCTAAGGAGCACAAGAGTCCCACACCTTGGGGTATGATCCCATTGTCTCACTAAAACAACTTTTCATATTTAGAGGTTGTATAATTCAAATGATAATAGTTAGTGTATGCAATAGACCTATAATTATGATTAGATCTTAATATTTTAAATATCAAATTGTTTATTATGATTTAATTTTTACATATGACTATAAATGTGCATTGTGGATATTTGATATTATGAAATTTAGCTACATGACTTAAATTCATTCATGCATTAGTTTCTTATTAACTAGAGTATGTTGACTCATAATTAAACTTCTTAGTGTTGTTCTTAAATTTAGATGATGGATACTATTGATGCTTAAAATTACACTTGATTCTAATCAACAACAATGGGGAGTTTCAAGCTATGGGATATTACAGCTTGAAACAACCTCTAGCTTTTAGAGAAGCTGGTCTCTTCTTTTTATATCAAGTGTTGGGGGAAAAGGGATAGGAAATTAAATAGAAATGAAAATTCAAGAATTAAAACCTAACTATGGTGATGTGCCTGAGTGTAATCCTAATCCTAACCTGATCATAGTGAGACTATATGTAGAATTCAATTACATTTAAGAGCAAATAAATGCATGATCAATATAAAAGATTAAGAGAATAGAAACAGAGGCTGACAATAGAGAATTCTTTTGATGGGATATAGAAATTTCAACAAAGGAATAGGGTTTAGTCTTCTTATAAGAGTCTTCCAATCACATAAGAGGCACAAAAACACGTACAATTATGTAGAACTTCCAACTCAAGAAAATGAGACAAAAACAAATGACATTCCTAATCACAACTCTAGAAAATCCATAGTTTAGACTACTTTCACAAATGACATAGATAATATCAACCAAGGCATAGAGTTCAATCTTCTTAATTCATTCAACCACATAAAAGGCACAGAAACATGCACAATTACATCAACATTACAACTCAAGAAAATGAGACAAAAGCAAATGATACTACTTAGTCAAAAACTCTAGCAAGTCTAAAACTATAGAAAAGTCTCCCTCCCTTTTTTAATAATCCTAACCCCTCTTTATTACCTTGGATTTTAAAGATAAAATAGCATGGTATTCAGTGCATTCAATGCCTTGGATGAATCCTAGTCTTATCAGGAAGGGATATGTTGGGCGAGGTGGCTACTCTTACTACGGCATGGTGATTCCTATCTAGTACCTCCTTCCATGCTTAAATTTCCTCATTAAATCACCTACTTAACCACTCAACTATCTATTCTACCTCTGCTTATAGGGGATAAATAGATGGCCCTTTTAATGTTTAAAAGATCCACAAATCTACCCAGTGTACTACTCCATCTACCAAAAATAACTCCCACTGAGTTTCCCTCCATCTCGCTTTATGGCAATAGATACACGAAACATTCTATTCTATTGAAATGGAGGAGGACACTTAGTCAATTTCTTGAAATTCTCCTTATTACTTAGAAGGCACTAGGGAATGACACTTGGCACTTTCTACCTAATTTATCAAAGACACACGGCTCTCTCTGCTTCTTTATATCCTGCTCAGGAATGCTCTACCTTCGACGCCTATCGCAATCCATTTCTTTGATACTTACTAGTTTTAGCAAAATAAAACTCACCATGTTCCTTTCCCAAGAAACATTTAAAAAGGGATGCATGCACATGACAGTCTTTGCATGTTTTTGGGAAGATACATGCAATCTTCCACTCCTCCTGCTAGGGGTATGTGGTATATTTTGCTTCTTTTGAGAATGGAGTAGAAAGGGGCTTGAAAAGTGACACTTGGTGAACTCTGATAATCTTTAGCACTTAAACAAAATGAAATGACACCATTTTTCCCTCTGAAAAGTTACTTGACCCCTTTGATTTGTGGGACACTCCCTTAAACTGCTTGATGAACCAAAATGGTTCAATAGTTCAACAGTTTAATACTACACGCCATTTACATGTTATCTGAGGCATTGAACCAAAAACATTGAGCCATTGCATTGAACTCAGGCATTGAACTGACTATCTCTCAGATGTCAACACATGATGACTTATGCTTTTCTCTAAAAAAGTAGTCCAAGACCTTCCGTGACTGCCACCTGGTGCTTTTCGCTTCTTCCTACTACTTAGCTTATTTAAACCCTTTCACCAAAAAATAGATGAAATGTGGGTGCTGATATGAGACACAAATGCTGACACATGGTACATTTCGCTTAGCTATTATTGGATATGTGGCATGATCCATGGCTCTCTTAAAAATTATGGAAAGTGTCTTAGATGATGTCAGTTGGTTAGCTCTGTGTTTCAGAAAGTGACACATGGAAACTTCCACTTGATTTCAACACTTGCGAAAAAAATGAACTAAAAGAAACAAAAAAGGGAAAAGAGAACTCATGCTCGGACTACACCACTTGGCAACTTCCACTGCACTTTGATACATATATGAAATAGAAACCCACATTCTACTCCAAAACTCTATTGCTACGACTAAGGTATGTAGGAATCAAAACTACAGTGTGCGACTAAAAACTGAATGCAATGTAGAGTAAAAAATTACTCTGCAGTTACTGGCAACCCCTAGGACTTTTGAGCCTACTCAAAAAGAAACAAAACTCCCACTCTGTCAAAAATTTCAAAATTTTATAGCTTCAAATGTGTTGTCTGGTAGATGGACCATTCATGGTCAGATAACCCTTGCTTGGTCTACAATTTAATGAAAGCTAGATCAAGGTTAATGATATCCTTGTGAATTTTTTTTGTAGAATTTAGACTATAGCTTTCAGTTTGAATTCTAGCTAGGAAATAGGAACCAGAATAGCTTTAACTTTTGAGATTGAGGAATCATCCCGTAGGTCCTGGAAAACTATTTGATCCTTCTATTTGGCTAGCAGAAATGGTTCAATTTGATCAACCATTAGCACTGTGTTGGCATTCAAAAATAGAGAAGGGAGGCCTAGTTGCACTAAATCTTCAATATGCTATCTCATCTCGCTAATGCCTTCTTTCATGACTTCGAGAATCTCTTTGTAACTATTGGTTGTGGCATTACAACTGAGCACCTCATTGACCTGTTTCATGGTGACCATTCTATCAGTGATCCCATAGATACCAATGTCACATCCATTACATTGTAAAGCTTATATAATAAGGTTTGGTAGTCTATGACCCTATTGGAGACTGTAGCTAGAGTGTTCTTCGCTGAGTCTTTCATCTTCTCACACAATTGATGTGCATTAAGCAGGAAGGCAAGAGATGGCCTGAGCTAAATAATCTCTGAGGAGATTATTTCCCACATTGATTCATAGAGATCCTTTACTAGTTGTATCACTCTGACACCTTTCACCCTATTAGCTAGCTCTAGTGTTAGTTGCATCACTTTATATTGCTCTACTTAGAACTGGGCTTGAAAAGCCACAGCCTTGTTTTGTTCATCCAACAGCTTGTGCTGTAATTGAGTAACTTGTAGTTGATGTCCTTCGAGTCTTCCCTATGATGTTGCTTTCTTCCTCCTAAGGGTCACTGCTACATTCTTTGCATGTGTGAGCTCTACTTTTAATAAATCATTTTGGGCCTAGACTGCCCAGTGAGTCTAAAGGGAAATATATCTTGTAAATGTTTATTCAGACTCGCTATTTCATTATCTTTCTTATTTATTTCTTTAGCCAAATTGTTGTAGTTTGCCTTTTCTTTGGCCAAATCAGCCCCCATCTTCTGTAGTCATCTTGAAGTTTTCAAATAATCCTCCATGACTATAGAAGTGGATTATATCAATAGCTCAACTCTATCTTGGGGCTTGAACAAGGACATAGCAATGGCCATTGCATTCGTTATATAATTCTCTGGCTACATCTACTCGCTTGGCTTGACGATGTTGGGTGACAAATGGGTCACTATCAGTTGCTACTCAATAGGGCCAAATTGTGAGCATAGGTGTGGGATAGCCAATGCTTTATTTTCTTTAATTATGTTTTTCTCCAACCAAGCTTCTCTTGCCTTCCTAGCAGCATCGGCCTGCATTTGGAAGGTGGAAGGGGATGCAATGTGTCCACCTACAAAAGGATATCCCTATGGTAGGCCATATTGAATAGAAAGTGGTTGGTTATGGGTGAGCTAGAGGGGCATCTTTTTGGGAATAAAGGGGGAGAAATGGGGTAATGTTAGGGCTTGAGGCATGAAAGATGGGGTAAATTTTGAAATGGGGATGGCAGTAGTAGCAGGAGGTGTCATTTGGCTAGGTGGAGGCATCACACTAATAGGGGAAGGAATAGATTGAGATGGAGGAGGACTAATACTTACCTAAGGGGAATCATAGTGCTCTATAATTGGCATGGTGAAGGTTCCTCTTCCTCCTCTGAATCAAAATGGAACTACACCCTCTTTTTCTTCCTAGGTGTCTCTAACTCTAGCTATGATTGCTTCCCTTCCACATCTACTGTTGTTAGCGGTGCTTGTGGAGAACTAAGGACTTTAATGACTTTTAATGATGGGGAGGCCTTTGGTGGTGAAGACACCACACTCCTTTGTTGTTCCATGATGCTAAGAGGTTGGGGCTAGGTTGATGTAGAGACTGTAGCTAAAGCTTGCTCTGAGGCCTATGGTTGTTGGCTTGGTCCCGCTCTAACTTCTTACCTTGTATCGAGTGTCAGCAATTGGATTATTTATGGGATAGACACAGGGGATGGATGACACTCATCCCAATGTTCCTCCCATCTTTCCTCTAAATCCATGCTTCCAAAAGTGTGGGTGGTTTGAGAAATTTCCTACCTATATTTCCAATAGCCTTCAATGTTCTCCGCATGCCAATCTTTGTTCTTCAACATCCTTCTCAAACCAAAATTCATCTTGACTTTGGGATCATAATCCCTCTACTTATCATAGAAGGTTTCCCATGGCCTATTTTATGGTAAGGGCAAATCTGTCAATTCAACATAAATACCAAGAGCATCCTCTATAGGGTTTTTTTTGGTCTCCCAAAAAGTGTGGCCTTCATGTGAAATCCTAGCCCCAATCCTATTGGTCCTTACCCATGAAGCTATGTAACCAATTAGGTCGTAAACCCATTTGTCTTCAATTAGGAGGAAACCTAGGAAGGCTATATTTTATAGCAACACCATCTTAGCATCTCTAGCTTCTAGGCTTATGCTGCCTACCATCCACAGGAGATTGTACATTTTTCTCTTCTTCTTCCCAAAGCCATACTCATTATTAACTACTAACACCTACCTGGTGACTTCTAGAAATGCCAACCCAAGATTTAAATTCTTTGATAGCAACACTAGTTCCCCACAAAATCTATGAACCCTTATGATCATGTGGTGGGACCCAAAATAGAAGTCACACGAGATTGGAAAACTAACTAGGAGGTTCAAAAAACTTGGAAATAACCTATTTATGATAGGTTTAGGGCTAAGGCAAGAAAAAGTGGGGGTAACAAATAGTTCCAAAAAATCATACGGGTCACTAGTTCCTGATAAAATGTGTGTCCATGCAGACATAGGGATGGCCCTTTGGGTGTCAAAATCTGGGTCATATATGTTCAAATGCATAAGTTGGGTGAAAAGACTAGGGTTCTAATATAGTATGAGATGGAAAAAATAAGAGGAATACCTAAATACCCCTTTTGATTTGAACTATGTCAGCTATTCCACTATTAAAAATGCAATGTGCTCTGAGAAGTCAAGTTGATACTCTTACATCTTGTCAATTGTCTTCAACCTGAAAAGGATGGCCATTTGCTCTGCATACACTGCCATGTCATCCTTCATGCCAAAGATGAGAGCCATCATTGACAATGCATCTTGGCTAGCTGGCGTGAATTGAGTTCTTAGTGAAGGGAGCATGGGTACCGTAGTGTCACCATCGACCATTTGTAACTCAGACCTTAGAAACCTTGTCTGAGTGTTGTCATTCACCCATGTCCTTTACATCTTATCAATAGTGGGAACTGTAGTGGTATTGTCATAATGCAGGGCTAGTTGTCCTTGATAGCTTGTGGGGTGATCTACACCATGAAGGGACGCCGTTAAATGGTGCAAGATGGTGCATGGAGAAAGTATGCACATAATTCAATAAAATTAGGGCATGGATGCATAGCTGGGACAATGAACTAAGCTAGTTGTGAGGTACACATCCTCATTCTGAATGTCTCGTATTGCCCTACTCAGGCTCTCTAAAGACACCTTTGGTGTGCCCCTTCTCTAAGACTCCTGCTACTAGTCTTTTTCAAGATTGGGTCCATGATTCCATCCACATAATCCTTTACTTTTGATGGGTCACTGGCTTGACCAACTCCTGGGATTTCAGTTCTCAGATAGGTTCTCGACGGTTATGCAGGAGCTGTAGCATATGATTTACTAGCAAGCAACCTATTAAGAGATCTAGACATCCCAGCTCCTTGTTGTGAAGATGATGCTCCCACCATCTCTTTCTTGTAATACCTAGTATGAACCTTGTGCAAGATAGAAACACTCTTGCTGAAGCAAATTTTACTAGGTGCTAAACAATTGCAAGGAGCAGGATATTTTCACAAGTGCAGGAATGCTTGAGAATTTGTAAACTTTAAATCTTGCTAAGAGATATTTATAGACCTATCAAGTCTCAAATAGCATTAAATTTAGATGACCATTAGCAGATCCTACTCATTCTTTGGGGAATAGTGAGGTGGACACACTATGCAAGTTGTGGTGTAAGGTACCTTAGAGATTTTGAAAGATTTGGGAAGCATTCAATAGGGCAAAAATTTGAAGAATTTAAAAACTTTCTAAACTGCCAACTCTGTGTTTAAAACACTTATTTAAAAGGAAAGCAGGAAAACAAAAATAATGTGGGAATGGGAAACTACCTAACTACATTAATTAAGCATCTTTATCTCCCTCTGGGATCGAAAACAAAATTTCTAACATTTCTTTCATGACAAGCCAGCTTATGTCACCATACAAGTGATTGAAATGGGTATATCTTTGGTGAAATGTCCTTTGTGTAGACCCACACATATTTGCCTATATTTAAGTGAGTCTAAGTTAAACATGCTTTCGACAGCATAAGCTCTTCTCATTCTTGAAAGCCCATCAAATATCAGCTCTTGATGTTGGTATGTCTTACCAAGAAATTGATGGTTGTTGGTTCTTCACTCTATGTCTTTTGATATCCATCATATTTTGGCTTATCTCCTTCTACCTCATTTTTGGGTTCCATTTCATCATCATTATCCTTGATGACTTCAACCTCTTGGAAGGAAGAATCTAAAATCTGGCATCCCCTCTGCATACTTAGTTGGGTCTCAATGTTGTCTTCTCCACATTTGGCTAGTTCATGGCCTCCTTGAAGAATAGTGTAACCTATCCCAATGACTTGATCAAGGAAGTGTCCATGCTCCTCCATATCTTCTTGCAAAGTGAGAAAAAAGTTAGAAATGATCTTTTCCTCATCAAAAATTAAGGTGAAAGCTTGTGACTTGTCCTCTTGTTCATCAAAGGGTGTACCTATGGTGACTTCCTCCCTATTTGTCATGAAATCTTCTTGACTAGCCATGAACCGAGTATACTCTTCTTCAAATTTTTTAGCTAGTTCATGATCTTCCTTCTTCCAACTTGGAATCTTGTCATCATGCTGAAGGACCTAAGGATTAGTATAAGAGGTATCTTTTGGTGTAGGCTCTTCTCTAAAGTCTGAAAGCTCTATCTCTCTTTCTCTAAGCAATCTTATCTTTGCCTCTAATTCTTCAACTTGCTTAGCTATATTTTCTTGAAAGAGTCTTTCTTGGAACTCATAAGAATAATCATAGAAGTGGGGAGTGTATGAAGGCTGAGATGAAAAGCTAGAAGCTTCTTGAGGAAGGGTGAGAGGGACTTGAGGGAAAAGTGAGGGTTTAGAGTCAACTTCCTTCGTTGTAAATATAGAATCAACATTATTGGGGAAATAACCTTAACAGGTTTGATTTGGCTCATTAGCAGGGGTTGCGCATATCTAATATGAAACTTGTTACAGTGAATGTGCAGGTTGGTAGACTTGGTAAGACTATCTCTCATGAATGCTCAACCTCTCTTCTAGAAATGAAATCAAGCCACACACATCCAACATCTCATATGTAATATTTTGACAATTTGCTCTTTCAATGGGATCCCACTCACTTTTAATTAGATCTACTGCATCCCTTACTTGATGGATGACATGATTAGGAATTCCTTTGCCACATCCCCTTCTATTGTCAAGCTCTAACACATATTTTTTATATCCTAGTAATGTTTTTTAAAAGGTGAAAATAATATTAGGTTGAGCATGGGATGTGACACATTGGGGAGACTGGGCATAAGACTGGTATAGCTCATGATAGGGTTGAGGCTGGCCATATCAGACCTATGCAGGGCAAAAATTATAACCATATGCATACTTATTGCTTGATGTGATTCCATGAGAAAATTGATCTTGATAAACATATATGAAGGAGAATAAGACTCATATCCATGAGTAATAGCATTATACATACCAAATGGTGATTTCTTGATGATACCAGGATTGCTTAATCGGCTGATTCAACTCAAAGTCACCATTGGTGTTGATAAAACAAAAACCTCCAAAGGTTACTTGGCCGAATAACACACCAAAATTCTTCAACTCCTTGAAATATTGGTCCCACTAGGTGTGCCAAAAATTGTTGATGCTTAAAATTGTGCTTGATTCTAATCAACAACAATGGGAGTTTCAAGCTATGAGATATTACAACTTGAAACAACCTCCAGATTTTAGAGAAGCTAGTCTCTTCTTTTTGTATTAAATGTTGTGGGAAAATGGATAGGAAATTAAACATAAATGCAAATACAATAATTGAGACCTAACTATGGTGATGCACCTGAGTGTAATCCTAATCCTAACCTGAGCATAGTGAGACTATATGTAGAATTTAATTACATTTAAGAGCAAACAAGTGCATGATCAATGTAAAATATTAAGACAATAGAAACAAAGGCTCATAATAGAGACTTATTTTTCTGGGATATAGAAATGTCAACAAAGGCATAGGGTCCAATCTTCTTATAAGAGTCTTCCAATCACATAAGAGGCACAGAAACATGTACAGTTATGTAGAACTTCCAACTCAAGAAAATGAAACAAAAGCAAATGACATTCCTAATCACAACTCTGGAAAATCCATAGTTTAGATTACTTTCACAAATGACATATCAACCAAGACATAGAGTTAAATCTTCTTAATTCATTTAGCCACATAAAAGGCACATAAACATGCATAGTTACATCAACTTTACAACTCAAGAAAATGAGACAAAAGCAAATGATACTACTTAGTCAAAAACTCTAGCAAGTCTAAAACTATAGAAAAGTCTTCCTCCCTTTTTTAATAATCCTAAACCCTCTTTATAGCCTCAAATTTTATAGATAAAATAGCATGGTATTCAGTGCATTCAATGCCCTGGATGCATCCTAATCTTATCAGGAAGGGCCATGCTGGGTGGGGCAGTTGCTCTGACAGCGGCATGGTGATTCCTGTCTAGTATCTCCTTCTGAGCCTAAATTTCCTTATTCTATCACCTACTTATCCACTCAACTATCTATTCTACTTCCACTTATAGGTGAAAAATAGATGGCCATTTTAATGTTTGCAGGCTCTACAAATCTACCCAGTGCACTGCTTCATCTACCAAAAATATCTCCCACTGAGTTTCCCTCCATCTCGCTTTGTGGAAACAGATACATAGAATATTCTATGCTATTAAAATGGAAGAGAACACTTAGTCAATTTCTTAAAATTCTCCTTATTACTTAGAAGGCATCAAGGAATGACACTTGGTGCTTTTTGCCTAATTTATCGAAGACACGTGGCTCTCTCTGCTTCTTTATATCCTGCTCAAGAATGTTCCACCTTCGACACCTATCACAATCCACTTCTTCAATACTTAGCAGTTTTAACAAAATAAAGCTCACTACATTCCTTGCCTAAGCAACTTTTAAAAAGGGGATGGATGCACGTGGAAGTCTCTACATGTTTTTGGGAAGATACGTGGCATCTTTCGCTCCTCCTGCTAGGGGTATGTGGCATTTTTTGCTTCTTTCAAGAATGGAGTAGAAAGGGGCTCAAAAAGTGACACTTGGTGAACTCTGCTACTCTTCAGCACTTAAATAGAATGAAATGATACCCTTTTTCCCTATGAAAAAGTACTTGACCCCTTTTATTTATGGGACACTCCCTTGAACTGCCTGACGAACCAAAATGGTTCAATGGTTCAACGGCTCAATACTGCGTGCCATTTACATGTTATCTGAGGTATTGAACAAAAAACATTGAGCCATTGCATTGAACCCAGGTTTTGAACTAACTGTCTCTCAAATGTTGACACGTGATGACTTTCACTTTTCTCAAAAAAATTAGTCTAGGACCTTCCACGACTGCCACTTCGCACTTTTCACTTCTTCCTGCTACTTAGCTTATTGAAATCTTTTTGCCGAAAAATAGATGAAATGTGGGTGTCGATATGAGACATGGATGCTGACATGTGGTGGATTCTGTTTATCTATTATTGGATATGTGGCACGATCTGTGGCTGTCTTGAAAATTATGGAAAGTGTCTTAGACGATGCTAGTTGGTCAGCTCCATGTTTCAGAAAGCAACACTTGGCAGCTTCTGCTTGATTTCAACACATGGGCAAAAAATGAAGTGAAAGAAACAAAAAAGGGAAAAGAGAACTCGTGCTCAGACTATGCCACTTGGTAGCTTCCACTGCACTTTGGTACTTAGATGAAATAGAAACCCGCGTTCTACTCCAAAACTCTACCACTACGACCAAGGTATGCAAGAATCAAAACTGCAGTGCGCGACTGAAAATTGAATGCAACATAGAGTAAAAAATTACTCTACAAATACATTTATTTTCATAGTTTTATAATTTCATTGAGTTATTTTATATTATGAATATGTGTTCATGAAGCTATTTAAATTTCATATGACTCTTCAATTTATATTGGTCTTCTTATCTAAGGTTAATGGAATTGAGATAGTTGGATAACATAAATAGTAATTATTTTCTTTTGAACTATAATTATAATATTTAATTGTGAGATACTATGAGAGCATTGTGTTTGTTAAAGTGTATAAAAAAATTGAAAGTGGTACTTTGTATATATAGCATATATTTGATATTCCTTGTGTAAAAATTAAGTTATTAAGTTTACTTTGAGTGATTTAAAATAGTTTGATCATTATGCTTATTAAATTTGTATAAGAATATCACTTGATCAAGGAAAATTTGTGTTGATTGGAATTTTTATATATCTTTGATAAGTCTTCATTTGAGTACATCAAAAACACAAGACCTATGTTAAAGAGCTATAATTATTTAATTGATTTTATGTTTAGGATTCATTTAAAGAATCTTAAAAATTATCTAAAGTTAATATTCTCATTAGGAATATATAATCAAGATAACCTTTTTTTGAACCCATTATATCATTTTTTGTAGTGATGGGACTATTATTAGGATAGCCTTGTAGAATTTAGGATTGATGAGATTGAATAATTATAACTTAGATTAAATTACCTTGATTCAAATCTTATAAAATTGTTAAAGATAAAAAAAACATATGTAAAATGTTAAGTCATTAAAATGTCTTATATTATAATGGATATTTAAATGAGGAATGATGTGTTTGAGGAACATTTGTTTCATACTTGGAATTGGCTTATGGAATAATAACAAGGTTTCTTATTTTAATTTAATGACAAATAATTATTAAGAGATATTCATGTGAGTTATAATCATTAATATGGAATTAATAAGTCATCCTTGAAAATTAAGAATGAGAAAATATTCTAACATATAGTTTTAAACAAATATGTTTTGCTTGACCTATAAAAAATTGACCTAAGTGAAAATTTGATTCACTTAATTTATATGGTTAAGTGATAAAGCTTGTATAAGTACATTGAGTTCCTTGAAATCATGCATATGAAAATAATGATGTTTTAAGATAGTTTGTGTAAAATTTTAGGATTGACTAAACTTGATAAGATCATTAAGTAAACATGTTTTTAGTTGTACCTTGAGACTAACCTTATCTTGTAAAAAGAAAAGAGGTTCCAAACTAGAACATAAGCATGGTTGTTGAATCATCTCAAGAAGATTAATTCATATACTTATACTTTGATCTAATATCCTTAAGTTACCTACTAGAAGGATGTCAAACTTATCCCTTACCTGTTTGTGAACTTTTTAATGTGTTCCAAAGCTTTGCATTGATTTTGGACATATTAATTTTCCTTGATCACTACCTATTTCTTGTCAATTTGTTGGATATTATTTATGCAATCTTAGTATTATGATTCTTTTATTGATTTTGTCTTACTTCTTACAACATCTTATTAAACTTTTCTAATTCATCCATTGAGGTATCAGTTATTTTATACTCTATGTAGGTAGGTCACATTGAAGTACATAGATAGGCATGTGTGAGTGTTTCTACATTGACCCACCTATATGTAAATATTAAGTGGTTAAAACACTTACTAGTAAATTCCTTGTTAATTTATGGACTTGGTCTAGTTCCTATGTTGTCTATTATATAGTTTTGGATATCACTTCATATTTTCATGATAAACTCTGATTAAGTATTTTTGCTATAGTTTTTTATTTTGGTATTACTAAAAAAATTGAGGTTATTACATATTGGTATCAGGAAAAGTTATAATGCTATAGGGAACTCTAGGGAATGTTTTCTTGTTGTTTGTCATACTGCATTATTTTTTGTTTCCTTAGGATAGTGTTGACCTTTTTTCCCCACATGCCAAAATGGGTCAACCCCCTATATCCAAAATATTGAATAGGGGCCTTTTTATAATGTCATAGGGTATGTTGTGGTTTTATTTGATGTTATTTCATATGCCATTTTAAGTGGGTCATGGCATATCCTAGTCCTTCTATCTTTTGGTGTCTTAAGAATCATTTTGATCATATATGTAAGTAATGGATTTTAATGGTGTTGAGTAGTTCCAAGAAGGCCTAAGTTTGTACTTTTTGAAGTTTTATCTAAGTATCAGATTTCCTTCAAAGGAATGCTCCACATAGAGCTTGTAATAAATGTACAAGGTTTTATTCTTTCAAGATTTTTATCCCACTTTATTAGGCTAAGTCTTAGAATTATTTTAGGAGCTGTGTTTTAGACATTTTATCTAAAATAATTTCCCTGAAGGGTCATTACCTCAAAGAGGATCCTTTTTAGAAGTTTTGAAGGATATCATTTTCAGGAAAGTGTTCCAAATAATTTCTTTGAAGGGTAATTTTTCTCCAAGAAATGGTCCATTGTAAAAATTTTGAAGGATATGTTTTTTATGAAAATGGTCCACTTTAAGATTTTTGAAGGGCACTTTTAAAAGAAAGTGTCCTGGACACTTTTTTTGAAGGGTAATTTTTAATTTCCAAAGGGTACAATTCACAAATATCGAAGGATATTTCTACCAAAAAGTAACCCAAAGTAGAGTTTCAAAAGGGTAACTCTTCAATGAGGTAAATTAAATAGAAATTCCTAAAGGACACTTTTCATTTCATCAAAGGACAATTTTCAAAGTTTCAAAGTACACTTTTCATTATTTATGAGGGTCACTTTTCCAAAGGCAAAGGAATAATTACTTTAGAAAAAATATCTGAGGAAAAAGGTCACACAAATATCTTTTGGGAAAATTATCTTAACAATTTTCCTAAAAGAATTATTCTATAGGAAAGGTCCTCTTTCAAATTTCGAAGGGAAACATTTTAGAGAAATTGTCCCAAAATAGAAATCCCAAAGGAAACTTTTCTATGAAAAGTATCCTAAATAATTCCTTGAAGGGTATGTTTCTCAAGGAAATAGTCCACTTCAAGGTTTGAAGGGCATTTTCTCAACAAAGTGTCCTACACACTTTATTCAAAGGATATTTTTGCAATGAGTTGGAACAAGTCAAAATCTTGAAGGGCACTTTTGTAAGAAAAGTGTCCCAAACAATTCCTTGAAGGATATGTCTCTTAGGGAAATGGTCCACTTTAAAGTTTTGAAGGGAAATTTTTAGAGGGAAAGGGACCAAAACATGAATTCTTTCAAGTATTTTGTCTACAAGAATTATTTGAGGCAAGGATAAGACAAATTAATTACTTTGAAGAAAGTGTTTCACATATATCTTGAAGGAATTGTCTAGCAAAAGGTCTGAAGGAAATAGTCATTTGATTTTGAAAGGTGCTAGGTAACCCTATAGATGCCAAATTCAATCCTCTCCAACTAGCCATTTAGATTTGAAAATCAAAATATGTTCAAGCTAACTTCATGTTTAAGCTTGAACAAAGTAAATTATTTTGAGCTTAAATTTGATGGTCACATAAACATCAAATGGCATCCTATAGATCGTCATTTTTAAGATCATGAAGTATCTATTGGGTTTTAAAATATGGGTCTTGGCAAGAACAATGGTACTTATTTGATTTTACATCTCAATCCAACATTGTGAGATGAGTTAAATAGTTAGATGGATTGACATATCAACACATAACACAAGTGCATGAAGCTATAGATTGACAATAAGATCCTGAAGATTAATGCACATTTGACACATGGTGTAAGTGGGGACAAAGTTAACAATTTAAAGGTATATCTAGGGGCTCATGTTCATTTGGACCTAGAAAATATAATGGAGTGAGCAAATTCAAAATGGTCATTGAACCTTAAGGGTGAATGGGTGCATGACAAGTGGCACAAGCACATTCAACTAGTAGAATATTTATGGCTCATGATCATCCATATACAGGCAAATCCAAAAAAGTGAGATAATTCATGGGATCAATGATCTAAACCCATTCTCAATAACCAATTTGAACAAAGGGGATCTAAGTGACTTAATCAGAGGTCGAAGAGTCTATTTTTGACTAAGGAAAGTAAGCAGGATGGAGCCAAGCTCAATCACATTTCAATTTGAGCTAGGAGTGAATTAACTAGGATTGGATGGTGTCATTAAATACCTATAGGATAGACATATAAACTTTGATAGCCATTACCAAAGCTAGTTTTAGGAAAGTGACCTTTCTTCCCATTTGGGTGCACATCATGACAAACTAGTTTTGAGTGGTTTAAAATTAGGATAAATCCATAATAGATTAATCTAGTTGTTCTAACTAGATGGATTCTTGAACCTAGTGGGAATGATTGATTATACCATTTCAACCATCAGGGAGTGTCAATGGGAGAATGATGTAACTATGTAGTGACTGAAAGTGATGGGGATCAATAAATGGCCTAAAAGTGCATAATTTGTGGAACCAGTTGTAACTACAGTTAAAAAATTTGAACTAATTGATTCCCATTTTGAGCACCAAGTCCCCATTTCTCTTGTGGCCTTTTTTCTATAAGTATAGCTCTTGAGATATTGTAAAGACAACCACACCATGTATGGCAAAACCCTGCTAGATTGATTTTATATTTTCTAGTTGAACATTAAATCAAATTTTTTTTCTAAGTTATGAGTAATTATATAAGTCTACAAGTGATGTAGGGTAATGAGAATTGATAACTCTCTATCCTTATTTTATCCTTTCATGTTTGAGAAAGATTTATTAATCTAATAGGTCATATAAACTATAGTTTAGTGTGTAAGGTCTCTTCAAGTGTATGTTTATCCTTGGAGTGTGCAATCTTCCCTCTGGTTCATTTACCTTGTATTTATACTCATGCCTCACCTCTATATTAAAATACTCATGTTAGAACCCCTTGAAACATAGAGACCAGATTGTATACTTTGTTTCATTGTGGTATAAAGTATGATGGTCATGTGGAAGATATACTTGGTGCATCACCTTCTTTAGAGTAGGTTCAATTTATACATTTTAAACACTTTTCCCACATAAATAAGTAGTATCTTAAGTGATAAACATTGCATGATATATTCAAGGAGTTAGCTCTTAAACCTAGAGGCTCATTTTCAATATAGGTACTCTTACATACCTATAAATGTTCCCATGTTACCCAAATATATAAGAATCCTGAATAACATCTTCTAGGGTACACAATTTGGTGACAAAAAGTCTAGGATGCCTAGTGGGACCTTATTGTCTTCAAGACAACCTATTAAGGTGAATGTTGGTCTTGATAAACACTAGATATAAAATGGTGTGCTACCTATTATTGAGTGACTACTAAAAGTAAATCTAGTTTCAGACTATTGTTTTATTATAACATTATCCCTATAATTCATGGTTCTCACTAGGTCATCCTTTTCTAGACCATCCAATCCTATTAATCCACCCATTCAACCTAAGATCCCATCTTGTAATTCAATATCCACAACCTAATCTACCCTTTAAATAATGAGTAGATTTTGCTAGAGAGGAAGAAGCTGAATAAGTGGAAGATATTGAAGAAGAAGACATTGCTTAAACTTATGGTTTCCCCTCCTTCAACACTGATAGTCCCATTCAACTTCATGCATATGATGCCATCCATCTCAATGCCACAAAAGGTGTGCCTATATTAGATGGTGAGGGTCATATCACATCTAGTGAGGACATTAGAGATTATCTAACTTTTGTAGTTTTGATAATATTGTATAAGAGAACATTACCATTAGGATCCTTGCCATGTCCCTTAAAGGGAATGATCTCGATTGCTATAAGACTATAGAAGGTGAATACATCACAACATGGGATGTGTTTGGAGTGTTCTTGACTTCTAGATTTTGGAATGAAAATGGCCATGCCTCTCTCATTCATTTTCTCAATATGATAAAAAGAGGGCCCAATGAGATAATGCATGATTTCAATGAAAATTTTCAAAAGACTTGTCATAGGTTTCTTCCTCTGATGAGACCACCTACTAGTTTTGTGTTCCCTACTTACTTGAAAGCCAATGGGACTAAAATTGCTATCATGCTTCAATATATATGTGGTTCCACCCTTTCTAAAGCATATGAACTTGTTATCAAAGCTAAGAATAATTTCATCCAAGATAGAATATTGTCACCTAAAGTGTTTATGCCTCCATTGTCTCATGATTCTATTGATTATTTAAATGTCGCTCAAACTCCTAACATTAATACCAAGCCTAAAGCTTCTCCTAATAAAGAGGATAATGTCATGGACAAATATATAGAAATTCAAAGGATAAGAAATCATCTTGGGAAAGCTAACATACAATAATTTGCCTATCATAACCTTTACCCTATTATTAAAAATTTGGAAGAGGAAGGTTCCAATGTAAGCCTAATCCCAATAGGCCTATTAATGTATATAGTAGTAACTCTAACACTAATGGAAGAGAGATGTTACCGGTTCACAGTAATTTGGTATAAGGAAAAGATTGGTAGAAAGACTAATTCATGTATGCCAGTTAGAATGGAGAACAAGATTTGGTGGCTCAAAGGGTATTTATTCCCCTCCTATAAAATGAATATGAGGTGATGATGCAATCTAACAAGGATTATAAAACTCAAGGAGAGATCTTCACTAAATTTCTAGTTGAAGACACTTCTGTGCTAAATCAAGGAGCATTTGATGTAGACAATACCAAGTCCAAGAAGAAGGCTCTAGGGGGTGGTAGTAACATTCCTATAGGCTCATATAATCCTCATACAATTCAATAAGACATAGTTACAAGTGTCATCATCCCAAAGGCTTTTATGGTAGTTCTAAAGCCTTCTAAACCTCCAACAAGTCAAAATATGGTAACATCTTCCCCTATCCCTCAGGTTCAAAGTATTCCTATACTTACAAGATACCAAGATAATGTAGGTATATCTTATTTAAACATTTTATATTATTTGAATAGTACTAAAACATCCATTTTGCTTTGGGGTGTTTTACATATGCTTGGTCAGAAGAAACTTGTCCAAAAGTAGTTGTCTACTATCCCTACTAGTGTCTCACCCTCAAATCAAAGCCAAAGTCATGGTTTCCTTGAAAGTTTCCCTATTAATATTGTTAAAACATCTAATAGGGCTGATAAACCTCCACAATTTTATCTCATGCTTATACTAGGTGACAAGCTAGTCCATAATTGCATAGTTGATAGTGGAGCTTCAACTTCAATCATGCCCAAGGTAGTATCTGACCAATTGGGTTTGAAGTATGAGCCTCATAGTAAATTATTTATCAAGCTATATGGTACACCTAACAAAACCATAAGCCTAATAAAAAACTTGAAGGTTTTCCTACATGATTTTCCTAGCTTTCTTATCTTACAAGATGTATTTATTGTTGATCTCCCAACCCACTTTATAATCTACCTATCAAGGGAATTTACTGCAAAGATTGGTGGATATATTCCAGGTGATTGGTCCTTTGGTCTTTATGTTAAGTTATGGTACCAAGGTGATATTTAGGACATAACCTATTACAAGGTTTCATATTGAATCTTACATTGAGACAAGTTCTAATTTGAACCATGTTATTCATGAAGAAAAGGATTCTATTCTAGATGATGGAACTTCTTCCAAGATCATTTTATATTTTTTATTGATGAATATGGTATTAATAATTATATTAAATATCCTTATTCTCTCATGGAGTAAACTGATCTAGGGACATATTGTATACTTGAAGAAGGAATACAAACACCTCTACTCACCAAGGAATAGGGAAAGAATGACAAATTGTGGATGATGTTTTTTGATGGTTCAAGAAGTAAAGTTGGTGTAGGGGCTAGTATTATGTTGGTATCTCCAAAAAAATAATATTATTATGATTCATATATATTTCATTTTAGTTTCACTTGAAATATGGTTGAGTATGAATATTTTATTCATGACCTTCAATGGGCAAGGAGAAAAGGGGGCAAGAACCTATAAGATTATGGAGATAGTGAGTTGGTTGTGTACCAGGTGAGGAAGGTGGTTTCTACCAAGAAACCTTTTCTTAATTTATACAATCATCAGGTATGGGATATGTTTGAATACTTTAATGCATTCAATATTCACTCACTCCCAAGGAAGCAGAATAGTTATGATAATAGACTAGCCACCATAGGAGCCCAATTTGACACTCAAACTACCATAGAGGAAGGAAAGCAATCTCATACTAAGATCACTATCAGACATATTGTACCTAATAATAAATTCTATTTTCAAGTGTTCTATATTGACAAACCCATTACATACTTCTTATAAAATGAGGCTAAGTTTTCTTCAAGAAATCAGGGGAGACTCCAAGAATAGTTGGGTGACCAAATTGTGCAACTAAAGGCCAATAAGATACCTAAGGGTTTGTTGACCTTAGAAATTATATCTAATTAGAATTATCATAAAAATAAATATAAAGTGAGTTTATCTACAAAGTATTATAATTATGAAAGGGTCTTGATCTTCAAAGACAAACTCCTCAAACTATTCAAGGTATGTTCTACATTAGAAAAGCAAGCATTCATTAAAATATGTGGAGAGTTTCATGATATCTTTTCTTGGGTATCTAATAAAATCAAGGGATTGGATCCTATTCTATCACATCATACCATTGATTTGGAATAAGGAGTTAGATTGATTAGATAAAAATAAATACCTATCAACCTCAAGGTTGAGTAACTCATGAGAATCAAGCTCATGAAGCTCCATAAATCTAAGATAATATTTCCCATCAAGTATTCAACATGGGTGGATAACTTTGTGCATATTAAAAATAAGAATGGGGAGATAAGGCTTTGTGTATACTTTACATATCTTAATGAAGTATCACTCAAAGATCAGTATCCTCTACCCTTGATGGAGCATATTATGTAGATGGTTTTAGGTTCTCAACATTTCTCCCTACTAGATGGCTATTCAGGCTATAATCATATTTTAATTAATGAAGATGATCTATTCAAGACAACCTTTACTTATAGGAAGATCGATTTTGGTCTATCTAATATTGGTGCTACTTTTTAGAGAGCAATAGACATGGACTTTAAAGGTTTAATTAATGAGTTGGTGTTGGTTTATATAGGTGATATAACAGTGTTTTCTAAGGATGCATATGAACACATGCAACATTTAAGGTAAGTGTTTTAAATATGCAGACAATATGGGGTATCCATTAACCCAAAGAAGTGCATCTTTGTTATTCATTAAGGTATGTTCTTGGGACATATTTGTTCCAAGAATGGTCTGATTATTAATCTTGAGAGAACAGAGACTATCCTAGGTTTAGCATTTCCCTTACATAAGAAAATATTCAAAGTTTTTTAGCCAAAATAAATTTTGTAAGAAGATTCATACCTAGTTTTGCATCATTAGTAAAACCTATCAAAACTATCTTAAAAAAGAACCAAGTCTTCTCTTGGACCAAAGAGGTCAAGAGTAGTTATGAAGCCATAAAGAAAGAAATTATAAAATATCCTACCCTTATGAATATTGATTTTACTAAAGGCTTCATGTTATATTCATTTTCTAACCTTGATATTATCTCAGCCATGCTAATGTAAAAGAATAATAAGGTTGTGGAGTAGCCAATTACATTATTCAATTAAGGTTTGAAAGATTACGAAGTCAAATACACCTTTGTCAAGAATAAGGTCTTTATTTTTATAAGAGTACTAAAGAAATTTAGACATATGGTGTCAAATAACAAGATTCATGCCATGGTCTCTCATCCTAGCACTAAGGAATTTCTTTTGATTAGAGACCTTAGTGAAACGATAGTAAGGTGGATCACTAATGTGATGGAGTATGATGTTGATATCAAAGTGACAAAAATAGTAAGGGGTAAAGGCATTTATGAACATATATCTTCAAATATTCATGAATCAAAAGAGGAATCTCTAGTCAACTATGAGTTTCCACAATAAACTGGTCTATTTACTCTAGAAAAGCAGACATGGGACATGATTAGATTGTAATATATACCATTTTGTATTGTGGATGGCATTTTTTTAGGAGAGACACAAATGGTGTGTTATTGAGATGCATTGACAATGACCAATTTGGAGTGTTGTTTGATAAGTTCCATGATGGGATAATAGGAGGCCATTTTTCTCTAAGGACCATAGCCACCAAGATCATGAAGGATAGCTATTATTGGTCCAGCCTCTTTAAGGACTGCCATGCTTGGGTGAGAAGGTGTAAACAGTGTTCCTTATTTATAGGAAATTATAAGCTTGAATCTCTACCTTTGAATTCTATCCAAGTAGACCAACCTTTCACATAATGGGGTCTTGACTTCATTAGCATGATAAAGCCCCCATTAAGTGTTGGTCACAAATGGATACTCATAACAACTGACTATTATACCAGATGGGTTAAATTAGTAGAATTGAAGGAGGCTAACGAGAATGCCATCTTGGAGTTATATGAGAGCATCATAACAAATTTTGGCACCCCCTCTACTATCATTTCAGATAATGCTCTTACTTTTATGGGTGTTAAAATAGCTAATTAGACAAGTAATAATGGCATATTGTTGATCATTTCATCCAACTATTACCCTCAAGGTAATGGGTTAGTTAAATCTACCAACAAGAACCTAACCAAAATCATTAAGATAACCTTAAAGAATAACCAAAGAGTTTGGCACACTAAAATGAAGACAACATTATAGGCTGATTGAATAACTCCCAAGAGGTCAATAGGGAATTCTCCTTTTGTGATTATATATGGAAGGGAAGCTAGGTTGTCTATATCTAAGAAGCTATCATCCTTAGAATTATAACACCAACTAGATTTGATTGAGAACACTCCCATGGAAGTGAGATTGATAGAACTAATGGAGTTGTAAGAGACTAGAAGTATGGGTCATCAAGCCATGGAACATCACCAGGTACTGATGAATAGTTATTTTGATAAGAAGGAAATTCTAAGATAATTTCAAGAAGGTGACATGTCTTGAAATGAGATGAAGATAGAGAAAAGTTAGGAATACATACTAAGTTTGATTCTGTATGGAGTGGATCATATGTCATCACTAAGTGAAAACAAAGCAGCTTCTTTTAGTTATCAAGGATGAATGGAGAAGAACTACATATCCCTATGAATGGGATACACTTATAACCCTACCATTGAGATTTTAAGGTCTATCTTGTACATATTGGGTTAGGCATATTTATTTTATTGTTATGTTGTGTCCTAATAAGTGATTTAAATCATAGTGTGTTTTGTTTAGTTCCTTGATTTGTGTTTTATCCCTATTATTTTATATGTTTCACGCATTATTCAAAGTATTTTATATGTATATCATGTATAATTTGACTCCATATCACAATGGATAGTATT
Organism: Torreya grandis; assembly: GCA_037957365.1. NCBI lineage: Eukaryota > Viridiplantae > Streptophyta > Pinopsida > Cupressales > Taxaceae > Torreya > Torreya grandis. Next base: position 547,219 of record JARHVA010007775.1, read on the forward strand.
AGACAAATTGTCATGGCATAACAAGCATACCACCCCTAGGAAATCACTAAAGATGTTGACCAATTTTTCCCATAGGCCAAAATGTGTCAACCCCCTATAGCAAAAATCTTGTATAGGGGCATTTTATAAAGTCATAAGGTATATTCTATTTTTTATGTAATTTCATATTCCATTTAAGTGGGTTATGACCTATTCTATTCCTTGTGTCTTCTGGTGTCTTAAGAATCATTTTGATCATATATGCAAGTAATAAATTTTCATGGTGTTGAGATTTTGTAAGAGTAGTTCTAGATAGGCCTAAGTAAGCACTTTTCCAAATTTTATCTAAGTATAGCACCCATATTTACTTCAGAGGAAGTGTTCCACACAAATCCCACAATAAATATACAAGGCTTTATTCTTTTGGGAGTTTAGTCCCACTTTATATGGCTAATTGTTGGAATTTTTTCAGGAATTATGTTTTGGACATTTTATCCAAAATAATTTCCCTGAAGGGTCACTATATTAAAGAGGGTCCTTTTCAAAAGTTTTGAAGAATATATTTTTGAAGCAAGTGTCCCAAACAATTTCCCTGAAGGGTACTTTTTCTTGAGGAAATGTTCTAGTGTGAAAATTTTGAAGGATATGTTTTTTGAGAAAATGGTCCACTTCAATATTTTGAAAGGGAAATTTTTAAATAAAGTGTCCCAGACACTTTTTCTAAAGTCTATTTTTTCTATGTTAAAGGGTCTAATGTAGAAATTATGAAGGATATTTCTACGGGAAAGTGACCCAAAGCAAAGTTTTGAAAAGGTAAGTTTTCAATGAGGTGGACCAAATAGAAAGTTTGAAAGGACACTTTTCATTTCTCTAAAGGACACTTTTCAAAGTTCTAAAGTACACTTTTTATGATTTTTGAGAAGCATTTTTGCAAAGATAAAGGACTAATTCCTTTATAAAAAATGTTTGAGGCAAAAGGCAACACAAATATCTTTCAATAAAATTATCCGAATAATTTTCTCAAAAGAAATCTTCTATAGGAAAGGGCCTCTTTAAAAGTTATAAGGGATATATTTCAGAAAAGAATTCCCAAAATAGAAATATTGAAGGGTAATTTTGTAAGAAAAGTGTCCCAAATAATTCTTTGAAGGGTATGTTTCTCAAGGAAATGGTCCAATTAAAGGTTTTGAAGGGAATTTTCTTAGCAAAGTGTCCTACACACTTTCTCTAAAGGATATTTTTGTAGTAAGGTGGACCAAGTAAAAATATTTAAGGGCACTTTTCCAATAAAAGTGTCCAAAATAATTCACTGAAGCATATGTCTCTCGGTGAAATGGTCTACTTCAAAGTTCTAAAGGGCACTTTTTAGAGGGCAAGGGACCAAAACATGAATTCTTTCAATCTTTTTGTCCATAATATTTTTTTGAGGCAAGGATAATGAAAATAAATTCCATCATAGAAAGTGTTTCACATAAAGATTGAAGGAATTATCTAGAAAAGGGTCTAAAGGAAATAGCCATTTGATTTTGAAAGGTCCTAGGTAGCCCTGCATACATCAAATTTATGCCCCTCCAAGTAGCTATTTGGATTTGAAATTTTAGAGACATTCATGCTAACTTCAAGTTTAAGATTGAACAAAGTAAGTCCTTTTGAGCTTAAATTTTATGGCCATGTGACCATCAATGATGGTCTCATGAACATCAAATGACATCCCATAGACCATCAATTTTAATATCATGAAATAGCCATTAAGTTTCAAACTGTGGATCTTAGAAATATCAATGATCCTCGCTTGACCATACATCTCAATCCAATGGTGTGAGATAAGTCATATAATTAGATATCTCAAGAGTTTGACATAAGGTATAAGCATGTGAAGCTATAGACTGATAATAGGATTTTGATGATTAACAAGCATTTAACACATGGTGTATATAGGGACAAGGTTAAAAATTTAAATGTATATTTAAGGGCTTGTGTTCTTTTAGACCTGGCAAATCCAATGGAGAAAACTATGTTAAAATGGTTAATGAACCTCAAGGGTGAATGCATGCATGACAAGTGGCATAAGTACATTTGACTAGTATAAGATTGATGGCTTATATGCATCCATGCATATGAAAATCTAATGGAACAAGATGATTCATGGGATCAACAATCTGATTTGGTTCTTGATGACTAATCAGAATAAAGGGGAGCCAAGTAACTTAGGTAGAGGTCAAATAGTCAATTTTAAACTAAGGAAAACAAGTGTGATGGATCCAAGCTCAATCACATTTTAGTTTGAGCTAGGAGTGGATTATCTAGGATCAGGTGGTACCATTGAAGACTTGTAAGATACACATGTAAACTTCAATGGTCTTTACCAAAGCTAGTTTTAGGAAAGTGAGCTTCCTTCCCACTTGGGCACACATCATGACAGACCAATTTGGAGTGAATTAGAATTAGGAAAAAGACCTAATAGATTGATATATTTATTCTAACTAGATGGATACCTAAACCTAGTGGGAATGTTTGATTCTACCATTTTAACCATCATAGAGCATCAAGGGGAGCATGATGTAATTGTATAATGACTAAGAGTGACAAGGATCAATCAAATGGAATAGCTAAAGGAGCATAATTTGTGGGAGAAATTATAAATATGGTTAAAATATTTGAACAGATTGATTCCCCTTTTGAACATGAAGGCCCCCTTTCTCTTGTGGCATTTCATCTATAAGTATAGCTCTTGAGCTATTGTAAATACAACCATACCATGTATGGTGAATCCCTTTTGAATTGATATTATATTTTCCCTTTGAACATTAATTCAAGTTTATTTTTGAGTTTTGAATAATTATCTATGTCTACAAGTAATGTATGGTGATGAGAAGTGATAACCCTCTATCCTTCCCTTATCCTTTCATGTTTGAGCAAGAGTTCTTAATCTAATAGGTCATATAAAGTTTAGTATAACATGTAAAGTATCTTCAAGTTTATGCTTGTATTTAGAGTGTGAAATATACCATTTCACTCATTTTCTTTGTACTTTTACTCATTCCTCACCTCTATATTTAAATAATCATGTTAGAACCTATTGAGACATAAAGACTGGCTTGTATACTTTATTTCATTGTGCCATAGAGTATGATTTTCATGTGGAAGATATTCTTGGTGCATCACCTACTTTAGATTAGGTTCAATTTATTCATATTAAAACTCTTTTCTCCCATAAATAAGTAATATCTTAAGTGATAAACATTGCATGATATATTTAGGGAGCCATCCCTTAAACTTAGAGGCTCATTTCTAATATAGGTACACCCATATACCTAAAAAATTTCCCATGTTACCTAAATATGGAAGAAGCCTAAATAGCCTCTACTAAGATGTAAAGTTTGTTGGAAATATATACTGAGAACAATATTTAGAATGGGAAAAAATAACCTAAAGTATGTTAATCGTGGTAGAGGTAGAGATCATAGGGCCAATATTACTAAAAGAGAATCCCCTCCTCTCAACAATGCTACAATAAATATTTTATCCCCCAACCATGATGAAAATAACCTTAATGTTAACAAGGAATTATCCTTAAATAGGATACTTATATATTGAATTAACTACAAAATAAGTTAGACACCCAAGAATAAAGATTAAACAACCTGGAAAGTGTTCTACCTAAAATACTGAATCTTATAAAAGAAGGGAAAGTTGATGAGAATGATCTTAAATATAACCATGCTAATGTGGTTGATCCTATCATCAAGGAAATAAAAAATTTGCCTCCACCAATTGTTTTTAGGTGAGGAAATCGGTGATGTATTTGATACATGGTTGATTCGCCTATATAATTATTTTAAATTTTTATAATATGTCCTCTAATGTGAAAATAAGAGTGGATATTTATAAATTAGATATATTTTTAGCTCTTTGGTGGAACCATCTCCTTGCCTTAGAGGGTTACCAACCAATGATTCTTACCTATCCTAATTTTTAAAGGTAGCTTAGGAAGAGGTATATCAACTCAAACTTTAAGGAACAAAAAATAATTGATTTTTAGATGTTAAAATAAGAGAATATGTTTATAATTGAGTATGAAAATAAGTTTTTAAACTTGTTGCATTATATTAACTATAATCATGATGAAGAGATGTAAGTTACCAAGTTTAAACTAGGATTGAAGAAGATATTGATGCATGATGCCAATATGACTAATCCTAAAACTCTAACTACTGTTATCAAATTTGATCATAGTGTAAAAGAAAAAGAGAAACCTCATCAAAAGGTGAACCGATATTTTAAATAGAATAGAAAATAGTCTAAGAAAAAAAAAATTCCCCTTCACCTAAGAATTTTTATAAATATTATCAAAATCATATATTTACTAAGAGTATGAGTGGTTTTAACAAATTTTAAGGGAAAAATAAAAACTTTAAGAATCAAAATTATTCTAAGTTTACAAATTTTAAGATAAATTAGACCTAATTTACTCAAAATATACCTACCACTAGGGTAAATATCATTCATGTGTCACCTCAAAGGATTTTAATATGTTAGGAATGTGGTGATAATCACTATTTCAAAGATTATCCCAAGCTAAAATTAGGTCAATCCACTGACCATAGGGTGTATGTAGTTGTGGATAATAGAAATGTAGATTTTCAAACCAAACCTATCAAATTCAAGGGTAAATTAAATGATTTTTTTATTTCTATTTTGTTTGATCTAGGAGAAATAAATAGTTCTATTAATCTAAAGTTAGTAAATAACTGTAAACTAAATCCTATGATGTTCAAGGTCGTTTGGGATGTTGAGTTCACCTCAGGTAAAAGGGTGTCAATTTATAAGTGTCTCAAACAAATAAGCTTGGACTCAAGAAATTTTTAGACCTATGTTAACATATTTTTATCTCCCCTTGGTTATTTTTATGTCATTATAGGCATGGATTGGTTTAAGAAGCATAAAACTAATCTAGATTGTTGTAATAAACTAGTAAATTATTGTGATGACATGGGAAAATTAGTAATAATTAAATATTTTTTGAAACCTAAAGTACACAAGTTGTTATTAGTTTTACAGTTGAATAAAGTAGTGTGTAAAGGTTACAAACTATATATTTTATAGATGCATGAAAAAAACTTGTAACAGAAATAACATTTCTAGAATAATCATTTTTTAAGGAATTCTCTAATGTTTTTCTAGGAAAACTATCTGGTTTGCATCCTAATAGGGAGTTTGACTTTTATATTGATTTAATGCCATGGGTATCCCCTATATTTAAATCATCTTATCATATGAATGTAGTATATTTGTAGGATCTAAAAGTTTAATTTCAAGAGCTGTAATAAAATGACAACATTAGGCCAAATGTGTTACTTTGGGGTGTACATGTGGTCTTTGTTAAAAATAAGGATGGAACATTGTGCTTATGTGTTAACTATCACATGATTAATAAGGTTACTATTAAGAACCATTATCTTTTACCAAGGATATATGATCTATTTAATCAAATTAAGTAAGTATCTATATTTTTTAATATGGATGAGATAAATCTATCATTAACTAAGAATTAGGGATGAAAACATCCATAAGACTATTTTTAGAACTTGGTATGAACATTATGATTTTAAAGTAATTCCCTCTAGTTTGATTAATGTACTTACTACATTTAGTAATTTAATGAATAGTGTATTCATGTATTTTCTAGACAAGTTTGTTTTATTTTTCCTTGATGACATATTGATTTGTTCTAAGAATTTAATTGAACATGAATACCATTTATGTTTAGTGATATAAAGGATAAGACAAATAAATTATTTGGTAATCTACCTAAATGTTCTTTTTTTCAACCTAATATCCATTATTTTGGTCATACTATATGTAACTCTAGCATTATTATTGATCTAAAAAATATTAAAGTGATCCAAGAGTACCTTGATCCTAAAATTGTACATGAAATATGTATTTTTATAGGAATAGTTGGTTATTATAAAAGGTTTGTTAAATTTTTTCTATGTTGGATAACCCAATAACTTCCTTGCAACACAAGGGTAAGAATTTGGTTTAGAATTTGTATTGTGATCAAGATTTTTAGAAGCTTAAGCAGTTGTTAAATACAACACCTATACTTGTTCTAGTGGATCTTAATGGTACTTTCAAAATCTAGGTTGATACATCCAAATAAGGCTTGGGAGGCATGCTAAGCTAGGATGATTCAGTTGTGACCACGAGTCATAGACATTAAAATATAATGACAAAAATTACACTACTCATGACCTAGAATTTGATACCATTGTTAATGCTTTGAATCAATCGAAATACATTTTGTTGGATACAAATTTTGAGCTAAAATCTGATCATCACATCTTGGAATATTTGTTTACCAAGGATGATCTAAATTCTCACTAGCATAGGCGACTAAAATTTATAAGTAATTTGGATATGAAATTTTAAATGTAAGGAGAATCATATTTATAATGCACTCAACTGACACATGTATCTCATTTCCTTGTCTATTCTACCTAATAATTTCATAATTGAAATTTTGGAATAGTAACATTCTGATAAGTTTTGCCAAGATGTAAGTACGAATTTGGATGTTGATCCTATAGAAAATTCATATTATAAAATTTATGTTAATTTCGATAGTTTAATTAGACGCAAAAATATAATTTATATGTCTGATTCTAGTGACTTAATGAACATTTTGTTGAAATAAGTGCATGAAGCACCTATTTTTTCTCATCTTGGTGTCACTGAAAAGGTTGTATTATTAGCCTAGTTTAAACCATGAAGTTGTTAACTTCATGATAAAATGTTTAGAATGTCATCATGTGAAGGGTGAAAATTTCCATCTAAGATAACTATTATACCCTTTAGATGTTCCATGAGGTAAGTGGGCTACTATTTCTTTGTATTTTATAGCTAGTTTGCCAGAATCTAGAAGCAATCATGATAATACTATGGTTGTAATAGATAAATTTACTAAAGTTGGTCATTTCATTATTGGAAATTTGATTGATGATGAATCCATGTTTTTTGAATGGTTTATGAAACAAATCGTATGGTTGCATTGCATGCCTAAATTTATTATTCTTGATAGAGATAAAATTAGTACTTCAAGGTTTTGGAAAACTATGACTATTGCATTTGGTATAAAATTAAATTTTAGTTCATCTTATCGTCCATAAATGGATGGTTAGACAAAAAGATTAAATCAAGTTGTGGAAGACATGTTAAGAATCTATATGATGTATCAACAAGGAAAATGGGAAGATTATTTAAAATTAGTTGAAAATGCTTACAATAACACATACCATTATATTATTAAAATGGCTCCTTTTTGAATCTTTGTACAAACATAAATCCATAACTCCACTAGGATAGAAAAGTTTAGAAAATAGAATTGTTACTAGTCTTGATGTTTTACAGTACTATGATAGGTAAATGAAAGTAATAAGGAAAAATTTAAAGGTTACCTCTGATACTCAAAAGAGTTTTGTTGATTTAAGGATATCACCATGTGAATTCAAAGTTAGTGATAAACTTTATCTACATGTTAGACTACAAATTCTTTTTATTAAGTTTGGAAATTAATTAAAATTAGCTTAGTTTATAGGACCCTTTGAAATTTTGGAGAAGATTAGTCATGTTTCCTAATGACTAACCCTTCCTCCTTTTATGTCTTAGATTCATGATTTTTTTCATGCTACATTATTGAGAAAGTATATACATGATCCTTCTCATGTTTTGGATTGGAGTCATCGTTAGATTTCAAAAGAGGAAAATATGAAATTGAATATATTGAAAATCTTGGACCATCATAGAATTAAATTTTAAAATCATGATATTTCCCAAATTCTAGTTCAATTGGATCCTTTGTCAAAAAGAAATGCTACTTGGGAAGAGAAGAGTCTTTTCAAGAGATACTATCCTTAGTTATTTTAATCACATAGAAGACTCTTTTCCAACTAGGGGAATATGTCATGACCCTATTTGAATGCATTTATTTCATTTATTATTATGATTTAGTTATGAACTATTCATGACATAATTGTTTGGATTACTATTGTGATATCATTATGTGATCTATGTTTGATTCATTAACAATGTTTGTTTATAAAGTTATTTGATATGATTTTCATTATAACATTGGATATTTATGCTTAATCAGTTATTGATTCATTATTCAATTTAGTTGTATTATTACATTTAATGTTGTTATTGTATTTATTTATTTTATATAGTACATATAATACTAATGATCTATTATGATTGTAGGTACCAAATATGAGCTATGTTGGATGTGACTCTGAGTAGTCAGGTAAGGTGGAGAAAGTGAACAAAAAAATAGTGAATTTAAATGGAAAATTAAGATTTAACTATTATGAATGATTTAAGTCCTTTTTATATGCATGTTTTATATTATTGAATGATTATCATTTTTAAGTATGACTTCATTGTTGAATTGATCATTAGTCATTTTTGACTTCTTGATCGATCATTACTTTACTCAATTTTTTATTTTTATTATTAAGTTTGATTTGATAATTATTGGCATTTCATTGGTTTTTGATGTGTCTTTGTTGTCAAAAACATGACTTTATTATTTTTAGTTTAATTTTAGTTTTTGTCATAGTCATATTCAATTTTGATTTAACATCATTCATTTTTGTTTATTAGCATTATAACATTGGTTGTTGACTTAAAGTTATTAATCATTAATTATGTTTAGAAGGAATGCTAACATTTGAATTGATCTTGGACACTTGGTTTAGCTAATTTAAGGTTTTGTTGTGGTTTGGAACTCTTGATTGGAATTCAATGTGAATTAAACCAAGTCATAACTTGGCTTTGGCTAGGTAAAAAGGTCACAACCCACCTTAAGACATGGAATTAGTTGAGGTGTTTGTTTTTTGTTTGCAACTTTGGGTTTTAGAATTAGCTCACCATTCAATTAAAGAAGGTTGAGACCCTTTATAACCCTTTAAGGTTATTGGATGTTCATTTTCCTTATCATTTTTAAAGTCCTACACTTGGGGAAACTCTACCAAAATTTAGGCATGGTATCTAAAAAAGATAAGAATGAAAATAGTTGTATGTGTTTTTTGAGAGCTCAAATTACATTGACTCATTTGTCTTTCTAGCCATGAAGGAGTTTTTGTGGATTTTTCTTGTGGTTTGATTTGGCTTAAATTAGTCAGCTAGTCTTTTGAATTCATCATGTGAATGGATGGAAGTTTGTGGAAGAAATGAAAAAGAAGTAAATTTTCCATCCTTTGCATTCTTTTGACTTGTTTTTCAAGTAAGTAATGCACTTAATTTTCCTATTGGTTTTATAGTTTGACATTTATTGTATGAAATGGGTTTTTATTGTAAAAATATGCAGTCATTTTATTATTTTCTAGCTTGCAAGATTAAGTATTGTAATGTTTTTTTTGAATGAATAAAAGCCATTAGGTTTTGAGTTGTTTTTGGGTTGTATTCTCTTTTTAATTAAAAGTAAATGAAGACCAATGTGTCCTCGGGTATGGCACATAGATAATAGTTTACTGTATAGGAAAATTAATTTTATTTATATGGAAGATGATTATTATTTTTAAAATTCCATTTAGGGCTATGGTTGTGCACATTGTATTTTGGGTTGATTTTTTTTTAAAGGTCATTAGGATGTGATTATGAATATCTAGAAATAAGTTTGTTATTTTGAAACCCTAGATATATACTACAAGTTTTATTTGGGTTGTTTGTTTTTTATAAACATTAACCTTTGTATTTTTAGGCCATGTCCTTAGAATAATATAATAAAATGTTGAGTTACAGGTGGGATTCAAATACCATCTAGTTTTTTCTCAAAATATTATTTTAATGTGTTTCATTATTAGTTGTACATCTAGGCTATTGGATTTGGGTCATTATGGGTTTTTGACTTATGATGAAAGATTATTTTTAATTACTTGATATTAATTATCTACATGATTATTTAACTTTGCGTTATGGATTATTTTGATTATTTTCATGCATCATGATTTTTAAAATCTTGTTTGACTTTAAATATTCATATGAATGATTTCAATCATTATTATCATTACTAGTTAGTGATAATGATCTTGGGTCCTTTTATCATGATTTTTCATTTTACCCTATTGGTCAACATTGAGTTGTTATTTTAAGGACATTTGATGTTTTTGCTTCATTAATTTGGTTGAATTTATTTTCATTAGTTATGTGAATTTTTTACCCTGCATGAGAATTTGAGTTGAGTTTTGATGTCTTTTTGGACTGTTGTAAGTTTGATAAATTTTTCATGAAGGTACTATAAGATTATTTTGAATATATGATTTAGTTAATTCCTCAAAATCTATATGAGTCATTTAATTTTAATATACTTAGATGGAAATTTTTGAATGATATTATCTGTATTCAAGGTTATTAGTATTAATATAATTACATTTCTTTTGGGTGTTATAACCTAATAATGGATAAGGGATTTCAAGTGCATTACCATGTATTGAAATCTTAATCTTCAATCTTAGAATGCTCTAAAATGCACTTCAATAGTTAGAATAACTACAAATATGTTAGTATTATTAATTTATTTTTAAATGTTTTCATCATTTTATTTTGTTTATTCAAGCTCATTTCACATGGTTACCTTCCTTAATTCCTTCTTCTAGATGAAATCATATCCGATTAATGGATGGGGTAGTCTAGGACCACTTATGGTTGGGCTCACTGGGATTGGAAAGGTGGGAATTTTCAATATTGGATTGCATGTGGTGGATTGTTGTTATACTTCTTCTAGTTTAGTTATTTTATCAATTGATTGTATAAAGACTCGATGTAAAATTAACATCCTTAATTATATTGATGCTAATTAGTTATATGATGCAATGTAAGGTTATGTTTAATTTTCACATTCAGGTTAGTGTATTGAAATGACTTATAATTGTTATTAGAATTTGATCTTTTAAATATCTACTTATTCATTTTGATGTCATTTGTATATATGACTATAATGTGCATTATGGGATTTTTATATTGTGAAATTTAGATACATGACTTAAATTGATCCATGCATTAGTTTATTATTACTTGGATTATGTAAACTCATAATTGAACTTTTAACTGTTATTCCTTAATTTAGAAGAAGGATACATTTCTTTCCATAGTTCTACAAGGTCATTGAGTTATCTTATTTTATGAATATTCATTCATGAATATTTTTAAATTTCATATGACTATTCTATTTCTATTGGTCAATGCCATTAAGATAGTTAGATGATTAAAATAGTAATTGGTTTATTTTGAATTACAATTATAATATTTAATTGTGAGATATTATGATAGATTTTATTTGTTAAAGTATATAATAAATTGTGAAGTGATTATTTGTATATATAAACTATATTTGATATTCCTCATGTACAAATTAATTTGTTAATATTACTTTGAATAACTTATAATAGTTTGATCATTATGCTTATTTAATTTGTATAATGATATCACTTAATCAACAACAAGTTGTGTTTATAGACATTTTTGTATGCATGTGATAAGTCTTCATTTGACTACATCAAAAACATAAGACATATGTTAAAGAGATGCAATTATTAAATTCACTCTAAGTTTAAGATTATGTAATGAATACAACCATTTTCAAACACCATTTTATCACTAACCATAAAAAGTGTCTAAATTTAATATTCTCTTTATGACTATATAATGAATACAACCATTTTCATAAACCATTTTATCACTATTTAAAATCATACGACTATTTTAGGATAACCTTGTATAATTTAGGATTTATGAGATTGAATAATTATAACTAAAACTTTAAAAACAATTTTGTAAATGGTCAAGCCATTAAAATTTCTTGTATTCCAATGGTTATTTCAATTAGGCATTATTATTTGAGGAACACTTGCTTCTTACTTGGAATTTGTTTATGGAATGATAACAAGGTTTCCTATTTTAATTTAATGACAAATAATTATTAAGATACAATGACGTGATTTATAATCATTAATATGGAATTAATAAGTCATTCTTGAAAGTTAAGAATGAGAAAAGATTCTAACATATAGTGTTAAACAATTATGTTTTGCTCGGTCTAAATAAAATTACCTAAGTGGAAGTTTGATTCACTTAATTTATAATATTAAGTGTTAAACCCTGTATAAGTACATTGAGTTCCTTGAACTCATGCTTATTAAAAAAATGATGTTTTAAGATTATTTGTGTAAACTATTAGGGTTGGCTAAACATAATAATATCATTAAGAAGGCATGTTTTAAAATATACCTTGAGACCAATCATGTCTTCTAAAAAGAAAAGAGGTTCTTAGGTAAAACATAAGCATGGTTTTTGAAACATATCAAGAAGATTACTCGGTATGCTTATACTTTGATCTAATATCCTTAAGATACCTACAAGAGGGATGTTAATCTTGTTGATTGCTTGTGTGTGAACTTTTAAATGTGTTTCAAATCATTACATTGTTTTTGAAATATTCGTTTTCCTTTATCACTACCTATTACTTGTGAATTTTTTAGATATTTCTTATGCAATCTTAGGATGATGATTTTTCTTGTTAAATTTGTCATACTTCGTACCACTATTTTATAAAATTTTATAACTTACACATTAAGGTATTAGATATTTTATAGTCTATGCAAGTAAGCCACATTGAAATATCTGGATAGGCATGCATGAGTGTTTTTACATTGACCCATTTCTATCTGAACACTAATTGGTTAAATGCTCCCTAATGAAGTCATTGTTAATTTATAGACTTATTATAGTTCCTATATTAGATATCATATAATTATGGAACTCACTTCATCTTTCCTTACTAAACTCTGATTAAGTATTTTTATTGTAGTTTTTTATCTCAGTATTATTCAAGAAAATATGGTTGTGATAATTTCATTTTGATTTTATTAGGTCTACGCTAGGTAAAGAATGAATTAGGGTTAATATTTTATATATACAAATTCCTTTTGGAATTATCTCACCTAAAATCACTTAGGTTGACCATAGGTATTCATTTTGTTTGAAATTTTGATTACTTTAGGGAACTAGACTCTTACTTTGGCACATGACACTAGCATTGATATAGGTGTGTTATTGGGATGCAAGTGTCTAAAAATATGGAAAATATTTATTAGTATAAAACTTATAAAGGATGATAATAACAAGGTTTACATGATTATTGGAGGTAAAGTACACCTAGTCATTATAATAATATATGGAAGAAACATTATATGTGAGTTGTTCAGTAGTAGAAAGGTCCTAGTACTAAAGGTTAGAGACATAAGGAGTAATTTCCAAGTATACAAGATTCAGGTGTTATATATTTTAGATTTAGTGTCTAGCCTAGCTTGTAACTTGGAATATATGGCTCATTGGCTATTATTCTAATGTTTTAGACCAATATAAATACCTATGTTATGATTGATATGGAAATATGGACTAATAGGGCATATTTTCTCACATGAATGCTTGATTGAGTATTTCTTGGTATATTTCCCTTTGAGTTGTATTTGATTTCTATGTAAGGTATGAATGAGGGTTAATAGTATAGATATACCAATCCATGTTGGAAATATATTGCATAAATTAGATAACCCATCCTTTTAGACACATTTATTTTGAAAATTTAATGAATTTGAGGTATTGGACACTTTATAATAAAATGGACACTTGTGTCCATAGATATTTTTGATCAAGATTCAAGTCACAAAAAAATTATTGGTCAATAATACATTGAACTTGGGGGTTCTGAGGTGAATCCTTTTTTAAAATGTGAATTAATTTGTAAGGTGGATAATTTTGTACAAAAATCATGCATTATAATGAAGTGAATTGAGGATGTTGGCATGACACTCAAATGAACATGTTTCAAACAATGCATGGACCTATAGATGAGCATTTGTACATGTGTGTATATTATCCCTCAAATGGTCATGTATGACCTCTATATTTTATAAAACATCCGTAACTAGATAGATCTAGTTATGGATAAATTAAAATTTCTAATATGGTCATTTTGGCACAAATTAGAGATCAAATAGAGTTACAGATCAAGGTTATGGCCTCCAAAAGTTTGAAATTCACATCATTTGTGTAGATGGGTTGACTATTCAAAAGACCATCTGCATATGCATTCAACCCATTTGAATGTGTAATCAACCCAACTAAATAAATGATATAAACTCCAATATTCTAGAGCTCATATATTTTTACCCTTAATTCCATTTGAGCTCCCACTTTCACCAAAATGACCATTTTAGAAATTTTAATTTAGACATAACTAGCTTTATTTAGGTAGGGATGATTTCAAAACTTTTTGGAGGCCATATGTGACCATCTGAGGGTTCATCTTTACAAATCACATGATACATGCAATCCCATCATTAAATTTCATTACATTTAATTTTTACCAAATGTTTATCTATAAAATGTAACCTCGCCCCTATTTTTTAATTTGTACACCATGTATTTTTGTGTTCTGACCAATGACTTCTGGTGATAGTCCTCCCTACCTATAAGGCTACATTATTTCTAACTACCAACACACTATAATAAGATAATAAGTTAATTTTTTTGTTAATTTTAACACCCTCTTAACATTTTAAGTAGATTCCATCAAATCACACCTATAGGAAAATTATAATGTACATTTGGTTGACAACAATTAGATGAAAGATAGATGATTGGTTGGAATGCAAGTGACCAACTACAAATGTAGATGATTGATATTAAATGTATTAGATTGACAATAAATTTATATTAATAACATAAAATTCACATGATTTAATGTATTAAGGGTGTCTAATATGTCACAAATAGTGTTAAATGCACCCATACTAACTTTCTGCATACCAAAAAAAATATTTATAATAATGAAATTTATTTTCAATAGTAGGTGAGTTGACCCTAAAAATATAAGTATATAATTGAAATTTAGGTTATTATACACTATTTACTACCCTAAAAAATTGTCAAATTTCAATTTATAAAATTGATATATTCATGAATTACAAAATAAATTCACAAAAATTTTCCCTGACATAAGTGTCTAAGGAGCTATAAAAGAAGTATAGGTCCAAAACTAGAAATATAGTATAATAATAAATATTGGGGTTTTTTCACATTATATAAGATGTCAGTCATTAAAATAAAAGTGGTCAAAATAAGAGTTAAAACATTTGGCATAAAGAGATAGTGATCGTGAGCCTTTCAAAAATGAGAAGGTCTAAAACTGAAAGGTACAACCATGATAGGTATTTTCCAAGTGTAAAATATTAAGATAATATATAAAAAATATTTTAGTATCTACATTCCCCCCTTAAATCTAAGAATTAAATTTATATATTAAAGGAAATAAATGTCTATTTGGGTGTATTCAACACACCTTATCTTTATGTGAGCCTACTTTAAGTGATTTGCTAGTGAATGACTTGTAACCAAGAGTATGTTACAATATATAATCAATGTATGGAATCTAAACTGTGATAAATTTTAATTTTTTAAAATTAAAAAGAACAAGGTTAGGAATGCATGTGCATTAATGCAACCATTTTAACTTTTGAGAATTTGATTTGAAAAGATGCCTCATTATGAAGCATTGAAGCTAAGATTAGGACAATTTTAAACTTTAAAGTGCATGTACATATAGATATTATAGGACACAAGATCCCAATATTGGTGTAAAGGTGATTTGAAAAACAATCATTAATCTTGTTTCATCTCAATCACGCAATCTAAACATGTGCATACCTAATGAGTGTGATAAATTTAATCAAAGTATATTATATATTTGGTGAGGTTAGATGAATTAGTCAAATCCAAATTATAATTATGGTTAAGTTAGATGATTGAATTAAATTTAATTTATAAGTTTGGTAAGATTGAGTGATTTAATCAACTCAACATTCTAAAGGTGAACCAGCTACTAGATTAACTCGATAACATTCTATAACAATCCATCCTAGGTATCATAAAAATCTATAATATTATTTTACATCTATAAAATAATTTTATTTGTAAATTTTAGGTTCCATTTTCATAACATATGCACCTCATATAACTCTCAAGATACAATTTTTGTATAATAATAATAATACCAATTTATAAAATGATGGCACAAATATTTATCTGAATCATATAACTATGGAATATATGCGATTTGAAATTGGTACAAGTTTAGAGGACATGTTTCCATGAAATCCACCTACTTAATCTGAATACTGTTATATAAAATAAAACTCATTGTAATTTTGAGTGAACATTGTAATGTGAATAATTACACAAGTAATAATTCACTAATAGGTATATTTGGTTAATTTTTAAAATAAAATATTTGAGAGACATATTTTTATGTGTAAGAATAATATTATGCATAGAGGTGTGTTAATATTTAAGAGTGATCATAGGGATATGATGAGTCATTTATGGAAATACAATTCTCCATTTTTATAGGAAATTATTTTCCTATACATATGCAATTCGTAGATGATTTAATATTGAGTATAGAGGAATATATTGTGTGTTCAAATATTATCTTTGATTATATGTCTTTATATTATTTTGTAAGAGATAAATATCTACATATTCTTATATAAAATCTATCAGTGTTCTCAGAGTAGGGATATTATAACTTGTAATGGAAGCTTAATTTATTTATAGGGAAAGTTGTACTATGCATCTCCCCTTAAGATGATAATATAGATTATTTTTCATATAATATATAGATATAAATTGATGTAATATTAATTAGATCAATTTATTCTAGTTATGATAATTTTGTACTTATATATTTCATCCTCTATCAGAATACAGCTTAGAGAGCTCTCCCAATGCATGTAATTTATAAATTGAATGACATTCTTGAACTTGAATCTTTGAATCATGTACTATAGGATATGTATTATTTCATTAGATATTTGAATTTAATCCTAATATTTGATAATATGTCATCCTTACCTAAACTACACCAAGACTTAGTTTGAGTTTTCATTTTTTCTCTAATGGGTAGTAGTAGAAACAAAAATAATGGCTTTACATCATAATCTTGATTATCCATTTTATTATGATCATTTTACCATTGGAAGGATCTAATGTGACTATTATTCTAATCATTTCGATAAATTTCCTTGGTTATGATGGATTGGCAATATAACAATTTTTTTACCTTTATTTTTGGTTTTGACATCTGAACAAATACTTTATGACTCATTTACAGAGTCCTATTAAACAAAATGGATCAAGGAGGAGGTAAGTCACCTAGTGGTGGATGAGTCCATTAATATCAATAACACGTATTAAATTTTTTCCTTTAATAAACCATTTGTATTAAGGGAAAAGAATTAAAGGATGTTAATTTTACTACTTTGGTAGATGAGATGAGAAAAATGAGGAATTTGAATTTCAGAGCTTGTTTAGGTCACATTGTTTCTATTCATTAATGTCTCAATGTTAAGTACAAAAAATGTGAAAAAATCATCAATGGCATCACTTGGAATTTATTTGATATGTTAGTTCAATATGTATTCTATCATGGTATAATTGGCATATGTTATCAATGTCTACTCCATAAGCATTCAAATGTATTAATCTTTCACCTTTCATGCATATAAATTTATCCATATGTCTTATGTAAATAATCTAGTTATTTAAATTTATACTGAGTCTTTTTTTATTATATGATTTTAATTTAGTGTAGGTTTTATTCCATTTATTATATTTTTTTCTTATTTATTAGCTAAAGTCTATAACTTTAGGGTTTTTATAAATATTTTATTTTAGAGTGTTTATATGTCATCAAAATTCCAATAAATTATTTATAAAATGATGCATTATCTATATAAATCAACATCCACAAATATTTCACATTGTATGGGAGAATGATAAAATAAAAACAATATGGAAATATTTGAGCTTCAATTTCCACTCGGCTAAGTAAGTAGAGACATAAAGGCAGTTAGAGGAATTGGAGGAAGGAGGCTTTCTAATCCTATCATTAGCCACTAACAATGGAGTTGATTTTACTATAGTGGAAAATAGTATGTGTGGAAAGTAATATGATAAATAAGAACTCTAATGGAAGTAGTGACTATTAATGTTGTATGAGATTGAGTTGAAACAATCATGTGTAGTGGATTTAATAGTGATAATCAAGATTTAATATTAAGTTTTGGTTTTTTTCATATATTTTAAATTTTATATTATGTTTTATATGTGTGACAAATTATAGGTGTATGTCTTATTTTCTCACATGATGTACTATATAAGAAATGATGTTTAGGAGATGCAGGAATGAAGGTTGGATAAATGGTTCCCAACTATAGTTTCCACACTCTATAGGTTTATGATGTTCCCTAAATGAATGGTTGATAGTGATGGTTAATTTTTTTATTTCCCACATTGAATTTAGTTGATGATGTTCCTGATAGTAAATGGTTGATGAGATGTTGATGATGTTCCTTCTCTACCTTCACCAATTCCTATGAAATATAAATTAACATGTAAGTACTAAGGTTGTGAATGTTATAAAAAATAGAACTCACTTGTAATTTGAGTGAAAATTATAATGTGAATAATTATTAAATTAATAATTCACTAATATGTATATTTTGTTAGTTTTTAAAATGCAATATTTGAGAGTCATATTTCTATGTGTAGAAATAATATTACGCATATAGGTGTGTTATTTCTAAGAGTGATTAGAGGTATATTATGAGTCATTTGTGGGGATATTATTATCCATAATTATAGGAAATACTTTTCCTATATATATGTAATTCTTGAATGATTATATATTGAGTATAGAAGAATATATTGTGTGTTTAAATATTGTCTCTTAGTATTTATCTTAATACTAGTTTATATGAGATAAATATCTAAATAATATTCTACAAAAAATAAAAAATAAAATAAGAATTGGTGTGTGTTTAATATATTTATATAACATTCCCCATCTAGCATCTATTACTGAATAAGTGTGGAGTTCATGCCTCTTTGGCATACCCCCATTATGATTTGAAACTATGAAAATGTGGAATTTAAACCTCTATGGTATGCTCCCACTAATACGCCCCCCATATTGAGGTAAGGAAAAATACAATTTTTTAATGACTTTACCTCAAAATGATAAGATAATTATATAAGTTATTTATAGATCATATAACATATAATAATCTATCTAGGTAGATGTAGAATTTAATAATGCAGTAATTGGTCACATCATGTCCTAAGATGTATGATATATATCATGGATATGTGTATAGATCAATAGTACAAGATGAGAAACCAATAAAGCATACACATAAGAGAACTTAAAAATAAATCAAAAGGGAATTGTACAAAGAGACCTCATATAAGGGGCACATTCAAATTTTGTACAATTAAAGGGATATGACTTATTTAAATGTCAAAGAAGCATACAATAACATATTAAAATTTCAATAAAACATATAACAACATATTTAAACTAAAAAATAGGTAAAAAAAGACTCAGGTAACACAATCAATGGAGAATATTAAAATTCTCAAATAGGCAATACAATGTAAGACAATATAAAGAAAGGAACACACTCAATGAAGTGCATTAAATTAAGTATTGAATATAGGCAACCAACATGAACATATCATACTAGTTCCTAAAAATATGTGTTTAAAATAATTTTAAGTACATAACATATCAAGTACACTATGAAAGGTATAGGCATGGACACAGGCATATGTAAGTATATAAATTCAAACTGGATAATGGATAGTGATCACAAAATAATATATCCAAGGTGTATCATGATCAAAGAATCAAATGCCTTCAACATACATATGGCATGAGTAGAGGGAAGGCCCAAAATTTGTATATGCATATAGCATGTATTTGGGTATGAATTTATCACACTCAAACTAATCTTTAAATATATGTGTATATTAGGAAGAATGATATGCTATCTACAAACATGGAGTAAATAAAAAAAACTAGGAACATGTTTAATATTTTTTTGGTATTTTTAAATTTTTTAAATTTTTTAGGTATTTCTAAATTAATTTGAAAATAAAAAGGCACCCTATGATCACATCCAATGGATTATCATAGGTTTTTATGATCTTTAAATATGGTATGTCTAACTAGTGGTATCATGATCAGCATGTACAAGTGAAATATTTAGCATTATGGGATTTTTTATCCTCTACATATGTATCATATGACTTTGTGGTCTTGAAGAGGTAATAAAATGAGTATGGGTTCATGAAACCCAATGTTTTGTGATTTATAGTTTATTTAAAATCCAATTTAGTTTTTATAGATAATTCAGTATATTATATAGTAATAGATGAAGATTATATAAAATCCATTGTGCATATTTAATGCAATGTTTTCTCAAATATGGGAAGCCTAGGAAATGGGATTGCATTTTTCTTACTATTTCATAAAGGATTAACCTTATTAGATTTAATTATCTATCTTTGAATAAACTTCTCTTGTTCAAGTGGATGTTCATATGGAATTATCATAGTTACTATTGTGTTGGTATGTATGTATTTAATACACAAATTCACTTTAGAAGGTACTAGATAAATTTTATTTATATATGGTCATCCCAATAACATATCAAATTCTCTTGTGTATGGTATAATTTAGAAGGTAGTGAAGACATGTCGGGACAACATTTAAAGGTAATTCATTTTCACTAATAATGTGTCATGAGGTCCCATCAAATTATTTCACAATTTTAGTTGAAGAGTATAAATCATCATGTGTATATCCCAAATGTGTAAGTAATGTCATGGTGAAAACATTCTCTCTAGCATCATAATCAATCATATAATTATGAATAGGCTAGTGATGAGGATATGCTTGAATAAATAATGAATGAAGATCTAAGTCATCATCCACAATCTCATTATCATCAAAAGTAATTGAGGGTATCTAAACCATAGAAAGTATACATTGTGTATAATAACTAACAATTCCATATAATTGGTGCCCATTGTGTGGTGGAGAAGGATGTGCATTATATACCATTATATGCATTATCTCTTTCTGGATCACTACACATCTTTTGGTTATTATGGTCACCATGATATGACCCTAAATCCTTTAGATGATAATTAAATGTAAGTTTTTAGTTATCAATTAGGTTTTGGATCTTATGCTTCAAGGTATAACATCATTTATTATAATTTTTAGGGCCTTAGTGATAATAAAAATAAGCATTGGCTTCATATCCATAAGGAATAGGTCTATTAATATCAACCTTTATGAGAGGAGATAGAGATATAAGATGAAATTATACAATCTTATTAATTAATAGAGATAGAGACTTCCGTAATAATGTAAATTATCTCCTTGTTGAATTGGATAAGATAATTCAATTAGGTTGATGTGACACTACATTAACAGTTGTAGTAGTGTACTTTTTAGGTACTTTAGGTTTTACCTTGTATCTTGGTTTTATATAAAACTTGGTATTAGCTGTAGTCAGTGTGTTTAATACATACTTAAGCTTGTTTAATGAAATAATTTTCATTTCATGATCTCAAAAAATATGGCATAAGTCATCAAAATATTTTAACTTTTTGAAAATAATGGACTCATGTAATGGGGAAAGCAAGCCTTGCTTATAGATGTATTAGAGCTCTTTATCTACCATTTTATTTTTACTTTTTTCCTAAATTTACTTATACATCAAGACATATTCATTGATAGGAATATTAGCTCCTTATTTGATCTTTGCAATTTGGGCATATGATACATTTTCATTAATGTTGATAGAGAAATGTCACAAAAACTAATATGCAATAGGTTTGATTGCTTTTAATGGTTAGATTTGTAAATCATAGAACCACCTTAGAGCATAGTCCTTGAATCTCATTAGAAATAGTTTAGCCAAAATTTTATCATTAGAGGAATAATCAAGGCATGATGCATAGAAGGATTGAATATGTTGTTAAGGATCACCCTTGCCATCGTATAATCTAAAATTAGGTGAAACAAAACTAGTTAGAAAGGGGTGAAAATATATCCTAGGCAAAAGAGGGTCGTGTGATACCTCTTTTGAATCAATATTGTAGGGTGACTTCATAGATTTTTACTCAATATTAGTAACCTTAGATTATTATTTTTTTAAGTTTGGACAATATCTTGCACATTTTGACTAGTAATATTGGATGTTTGAGAAGCAACCCAAGGATGTACACTCATGGTTTGGGTTAATATAGGCATTGAAATTAGTAATTGGGTTGAGGTACCAATGTTTCCCATAGAGGATGTAGCAATAGTAGGATTTATTTCTTGGAATAATGGTGTAAAAATATAAATTGTGCTCCCATTAGATGCATGAAAATATTATGTGCTCATGGGGAGGGTTATTGGTATGGAATCAATCATGGTACCACATAAGGATTCACCATCATTAGGTGAGGATACCTTAGCCTTTGCATGTTTACTAATCTTATGTCTTGTAACACACAAAAATGCATCCATTAAGGTCTTGTTGTTATTGATATGATTTACTAGTGTTTCATTATCTTCCATTTCAAAATAATTGATGTGATTAACATTATTCATTGCTTATAAATTAAAAATTTATAATTTAAAAAAATAAATTTATAGTTTTAAAAATAAAAAAAATAGAAAACCCAAGTTTAATCTAGGGTTTTGAGACCAAATGTTACATTCACCAAATGTTTAACCCTAAATTTATATATGGGGTATTTAGGGTTGAGAATATTAGATTAAATTTTATATGAGGGTGGTAAAATCATATAATAAACATGCTAATAATAGAAAACCCTAACAAATAATAGTCTAAATTTATACAATTGAGATTGCTACAAATAGTAACGTATAGCTATTGATATATATATATATATATATATATATATATATATATATAGCTATATGTTACTATGTGTATCAATCTCAATTGTATAAATTTAGACTATTATTTGTTAGGGTTTTATATTATTAGCATGTTTATTATATTATTTTACCACCCTCATATAAAATTTAATCTAATATTCTCAACCCTAAATACCCCATATATAAATTTAGGGTTAAACATTTGGTGAACGTAAACTCAAACTAGAAACAATGATTCTTAGTTGGTTTACTATGCACATGTAGTTTTGAGTGGGGATAGGATGGAAGTGGATTAGACGATGATCCTAGAATAACCATCAGATCTTTACAATATATATTTTGTAGCCCTAGATACTTGTGCTGAATCTAGAAATTTGAATCAATGTAGGTATCTAACTCTACCATAAGTTTACTATATGGAATATTTAATATATATGGATCTGACTAATTATATCCTTATATGTTTTTTATTTACTTTTTTTATGTATCTATATCATGTGTAAAGGATATAATTATTTTTTAGATGATGAAACCCTCGCTCTCCACCCATAAATTAACCATGGAAAAAATTGGTTAGTGGGATCACGGTGTTGAGATGAACCTAAATAATCCTTTGTCAATGGTTACTTCCGACATAGAAAATACTCAAAAGAGGGCCTTAGACCAATGTATTTCTCCTTATGTGTCGGTTTATGTGTCCATAAGATTTAAATTTGAGATAAGCAAAGACATGCACTAACCTGGTTTTTTACTTGGAAAATATGGATCATGGGCTACTCTTTGAATGTTTCATACCTATATAAATATTGATCATATGAACGATATGGAAATAAGGAAAAATAGGGGAAATTTTTTCACATTAATTCTTGATTGAGTTTTTCTTGGCATATTATCTTATGAATTGTATGTGATTCATAGTTGAGGTATGTGTAAGCATTGATATATATATATATATATATATATATATATATATATATATATATATATATATATATATATATATATATATATATATAACATTAAATATCATAGGTTTACCTTTTGGATATATATTATTTTAAGTTGATGACTTTTGGACACCTAACACTGTGAGAAATATGAATAGCTGCGTCAACATAGATATATATATATATATATATATATATATATATATATATATATATAACATTAAATATCATAGGTTTACCTTTTGGATATATATTATTTTAAGTTGATGACTTTTGGACACCTAACACTGTGAGAAATATGGATAGTTGCGTCAACATAGATATACATTTTAGATCCAAGTGTCAAGGGAGATATAAAATAGGTACATGTATAAAATTGAAAGTGAAGGATAATAAATAGGTTTAGAGAATTTTTCATAGAATTAAAGACATGGGTCATTATAATAATAAATGCCAGACTAAGAGATAAGTAATTTGACACAAAGATAGTGAGCATGAGCCTTTCTACAATGGGAATGTCTAGAACTGAAAGGTATATCCATAATAGGTATTTTACAAGTTTAAAAGACTAAGGTAATATATAAATAATATTTTAATATCTATAGTTAACTTTGATTAATAATTTCATTTCCTTATCTATTGATTTCCTACTAACTAGTGAAAAATGGAATCAATCTAGTTACACTAATATGTTGGGATCAAAAAATAGTTTTGAGAAAACTAAATTGGATCCAATATTTGCTATATGGCCCATATATTATGATTTTTTATTTTATTCTCAAATAAAATTTAAAAAAAAATAAGGAAGTATTTAATGGGCATCAAATTTAAAGTTGAAATTATCCTGTGAGGAAATAAATTTCTAGTGTATGTACTTCCCAAGTTATTTTGAAGGAAGCACACAATAGGGGATAGGATAAGGTATTATGAGAAGAATAAATAAGTAAGATATAAAAAGAGGAAAAAATACATGATGCAATCATAATTCTATGGAAAGAAGAAATTTCTAACAAATACATTATTGTATTAAAATGTAAACCAGTTAGAATCTTTGCTTTAATTTTATTTCATTTATTTTTATATCTAGGATATGTATTAAAATGGATATTATATTTGATACATTAAAACCAAGTTTCATATTTGTCTTCACATGTTCACAATGCATTGTGTTACTGTATTTTTAAATTTTCACCATAGACATTTAGATAGGATTTTAGTTTATCATTTTATAGTTTTTATAGGTTTAAACTTACTAAATATATAATTTTCATTATGGTATTTTTTACAAGTGTTTTAGATAAAATTTTGAAACGTTTTTTTTACAATTATATTATTGTAAATATTTAATATTTTTTTATTTGATAGGATAAAAAATAGGTTTTACAAGGATCATAGAACCACAAAAGTGAAATACAAAAAGTATCAACATGCCAAGCAAAGGTCGTATAACCAAAACATCAAAATAATCATTAATATATATTTTTAACCTTATTATGGATTAGTGATCTAATAATAAATACATTTTAATTATTTCAGATAATATGAAATATAAAATAATCTAAATGTAAAAGGAAAAATCTAATTTTAATAATTTCACTTACTATAAATATAAATGACCTAATGGAAAAAAATACTTAGTGTAATATGTAGATATGAGCTTAAATTTAGGTGGTAGAAAGGGTTTCAAAATATGTCAAGAGTCGCTTGGATCAAAGATTAAATCTTTAGATGTGGCTGGATAGAATCATCAACATTTTCATGGTATCAAGATATGTTAACATTTTTTTTTTTTTTTTTTTTGTGTGTATTTTTATTATTTATTCTAGTATATGCAATTATTCCTACTTGTAATTTATCTCTGTGTATTATCCCAAGGCTCATTGTGTGCATGTTATCCAAAAATGTATATCCTTCTCTTTGAAAACCTACGTCCACTTTCAAAACTAGATTTAGGCATGTAAAAGGGATAAAATAGTGGTTTGATCTCACTCTAACCATTCCCCAATGAATGGTTTAGTGC
Source organism: Torreya grandis (assembly GCA_037957365.1). Lineage (NCBI taxonomy): Eukaryota > Viridiplantae > Streptophyta > Pinopsida > Cupressales > Taxaceae > Torreya > Torreya grandis. The sequence continues at coordinate 573,032 of JARHVA010007775.1, forward strand.
TGCATAAATATCGAATATTCTAAGAGGGAAGTTAAACTGCATGTAATTCTCCTTATTGGGTATATGTGTATGATAGTGATCCATTAATGAGTGAAACATATGATCTAACACTTAACACTTATAAAATAAAAAAATTAGATTTGATTAGTGCTTTAAATTTAGTATAAGACCTACCTATTATGACTAATGGTTGAATTATAAAAATAGGACAGTCATTTTGAATGTGTTAGTAATTTAATGTGAGTGATAGATGCTTTATAAATGAGTACTAGATAAGGATTAAGGTTGCATATATTGTGTATTTATTTTTCATGTGATTTTAATATGGGAACTTGAGTATTAATATTATATTTATTTTATTTTTTTCTTAATTAGATTATGTAGTTTATTTAATTCAATTACATCCTAGATTAGTTATTTGATCAATTTTAGACACTTTTTAGGAAATTCCTATAAAATATCTAGAAGTGTTAGTAGGAGTCCACTTTATTGAATGCTTATTTAATTGAATTAAAATTTATTTTATTCAAACTTATATTTTTAGATTTATATTTTTATATTTCTATTTGTTATACTTTCACTAGTCTAGTGTGCATGTTTATTTTAATGATCAAGATGCTTCTTTCACTATGTCCATATCATATTAATGAGTCAAGTTTTTTATTTTATAATCTATTTTTAAGAGTTTATTTTTAGTTTAATTATTTTTTAAGTAAAGATCTTAATTAAGAATTAGATTTTAATTGGTTTGTTTTTTCCTTTATTATTAATAAAATATTATTCACAAGTGTGGTGCAAAAATTCATTTTCAATAAAATGGTTTCATATTGTTATCTATTATTTTTTATTTCAGGTAATCAAAAATGCAAAATATAAATCATATATTTTTGGTAAACAGTCTCACAACACAACACAACTCATTTAAAATATAGTGATTCTCATATAAAATGGTTGATACATAGTGTATGAAATCAAAAAACATTATGTATATAAATCAATCTTGACTCAGAGAAGATAGAGCATACCTACACTTTCGATTGGGAATACATTTGTTAAATGGGGGCATGACCAATATGGGGATATGATAGACCTGATGTGAAAATACACCATGCTAAGAAGGGTTCCAAAGCATACATTCTAACATAATCATGAAACAACCCGAAAAGAGTCCTAGGTTTAATATTCACTCTATTCTAATAAACAAGAATGTAAATCTAATCTAGTTCATAGAAAAACATGTGGCATAACATGAGGGGTTAATAAATAAATTAAAACATGAATAAGAGAATCTAAAATAAGCTAATTATGAGTATCCCATAATACATGGAATATGAAGAGTAATATTATTTGATCCAACACTTATGCCACTTCTATCTACTAAAGAGTGGAGAGTAATGTTAGAATATACTTACCTGAATGTGAACCCATCGAGACTCAATATATCCCTTAGATAAAATGGATTAATAAGATGCTATTTTGGTTTGTAAGGATAACTATGAAAGGTCAAGGCATCCAAGATTTATCCACAAGACTAGATTCTCCAAGTAGAATCCCTAAGCTAAGACTCCTCAAGTAGAATGGTGGAAAAGCAGATTGTAAAGAAGCATCAGTGAATAATAAAGATTTATTAAATATTTAAATAATGACAAAATTATCTTGTATTTATATGTATATCTCTCCCTAAATTCTTTTGAATATGTCAGCTATATGGGGTCAACCCAATTGACCCTATATCTTTTTGAGAGATAAATCACTAGGTCCTGAGCTAGGTCAGCCAAAAGGCTGATGAAACTTAAAGTGAAAAATATCCTAAATAATATAAGGTCAACAAAGTGAAACCTATAGAGTAATTAGAGGATGAAAACTATATATGGTTGACCTAGTTGACCTATTATAATCAACTAGCTGAAGGGGATCAAGGTGAGGAAAAGTGGGATAGAAAGAAGGAAAAGACTAAAGGAGTGTGCAAGGGAGGAGTAATAGATTATGGAATGGTTTTAATATCTATTATATTTTAAATAATGTGTAAATAATGGACAAAAATACTATGAAACATCAATGGTGTACCCACCCCTTTATTGATACACCCCTTAGGGCATGCACTTAGAGAGATTGAGACTCAGTGAGTTCTTACAAGATGTAAAGAATCAATTAGTGATCAAAGTTTAAAATATTATGTGTATACATATTACAAACTTTAATCTCATCACATGTCACTAAGTTACAATAGGGTATGGTGTTTCAAGAAAGAACATAGTAACACACCATGTTGATGTTAAAAAAAGTTACGTTATTTTAAAAAACAAAACCAAAAATAAATGACTAAAAAGTAAATATAATATTTACCTTGAATTACCTTTATTTATATATGATTATTTTTTGTGTTGTTAGTTTTGATTATGTAGGGTACAAAGACTACTTTCGACAAACCCACGAATACAAAATTAAAGAGCAAAAACAAACAAATGCAAGAAAACCCAAGATAACTAGTGCTATGAGGATGGGATTTACTTTGGAAATTCAGAAATATGGGGTGACAAGTTATATTTTATACCAAATAACCATGTCAAAATAATTATTAAATTAGGTAACTAAAAATCCAAGGCTACTAAAGAACAAAAAACTCAAAAAGCTATGCTTAAGTAAGAAAGGCAAACTCACCAAGTCAAACTAAGGATACATGTCAAAAATGATGGAAATAAAAAATATAAATGGTCAAATACTAATAAAAATGGTAATAAAACATTTATGAGTGAGTAGAAACAATCCTTATCTCACTCAATAATGGAAAAATGTGCATAAAAAAGAATTGTTGAGTGAGAAGTAACAAGCCAACCTCACTCAATAATTAAAAAAGGGTATGAACTCAAGTGTTCATAACATAATCATAGTAAAATAAATTATAAATGGTAAAATTAAGAAAAATAAGTTTATAAATGTAAAATCATGGTGAAAAAGAAATAAGGTAATTCATAGTTGCTCAAACATGTTTCACTCTAAAGGTAGATAAAATTTAAACAAAGTAGTGTTGGCATGTTTTAAAGGAATTAAAGAAGGGAAAATAGATTTACAATCATAATTTATCTATCAAGGGTAAATTAAATGGGTGGAGGTTAAAATTAAGGAAAAACCAAGGTAGATTAAATATTTATTAAATTTAAGACACTCAAATTATGTTTGTCAAAACAAGAGTACTTTTGACCTTAAGGACTCTAAATAACATCTCTTAGCTACACAAGTCTTAGGTCAACAAATGAAGTGTATAGATCATCCCATGAAGTCTATATGCATCAAAATTAAAATTGACCTACCTTCCCATAACATGTTCCCCATTCCTTAGGACCCCTTACAGAGCCATCGATCTACTACAAAGATTAGGTACTTACATGAGAAAGTTGGTAGCACCATAGAGTTTGGTGAATTACCCTATTCCAATCTACTAGCCTACTACACCTCCAAGGACCTCATCACTATGTGAGGCCAACTATGGAGCTTGAGCTTTGATTAGATATAGGAGATGTGATTGTAATCACATATTTTTGTATGATGATGACTTTTGATGGTTGTATGTTGCCTTTTAGATATCATTGCCTTTTGATTCAAATGATTTGGATTTTAACTTTATTGATGGATTATTCCTATTCCTCCTCTATATATATTTACAAAATCAAATATGGGTGCTAAATATGACATTCAATTTAATACTTGGAACAAGGTTTCTTAGAGAGATAAACTTAAAATAGGTTGGGGTCTAAGAGTCTCATAAATCTAGGTGAAATAAAAGTGTTATATTGAATTTAACCTTATTTTATCCAATTAAAAGTGAAGAGAAAGGTAAATAAAGGGGATTGACACATGGAACAATTTTAATTTATTCAAATTTCAAAAAAAAAATGACTAACATAAAAAAGGGATACAATGATACTAAAGTGTGATTCCTTAGCATAAGAATCAGGTAAATAGAGGAAAACATGCTAACATATATTATTGTGCAAATTACATCTATCAAAAGATGTAAAAGCTAAAGTTTGAGAATAAAAAAGATGGAAAGATGGTAATTTTATGATGAGGGTTGGGTGCTATCCATAGTCTTACACTACAATTTCATAGAAGAGAAACCCACGAAGGTGCCAATAAGAAAGTGAAACATAACGTGAGGTAAGAAAAAAGATGGTAATTTTTTGAGGAGTGTTGGGTCCTATCTATGATCTTACAAAACAACTCACCAAATAAAAACCCAAGCGGTGTCAAAAAAGAATGAAATGAAATAAGATAAAGAAGACTATGGTACATCAATAAACCAAATAACCAAAAGGGTGGACTAAAGGTTTGTCAAAGGAATGAACTTGATGAAGAGGGAGAGACCCATGCAAGTAACCTACACAAATTTTGAGATATATGTAAATAGAAATCATGAAAAGAAGGAAATGTTTAGGAGAAGTACTTTTTAAGTAATTGTGAATTGGTGGGCTCTTTGAAAACATGGCCTTCATTGGTTTGAAGATAGTAGGTTCTTGGACCAAGAATATCTTTGAATAAATATGGGCCCCACCATGTTTGGGTGTATTTTCCTTATTTTTCATGGGTGTATTCTAATTTAAGTACAAGATTACCAACATCAAATGTGCAAACTTTAACATATTTATTATATTATCTAGAAATATGAGTCTTGTATTTTTAGTTATGTTTTAAGGTAGAAAGATGATATTCATCAAGTATATCAAAGGCATGAAGATGAGATTCATGTAATTATTCATCAATAAAAATATCATGAAGAAATATACAAAGAGATGGACATTCAAATTTTAAAGGAATAACTGACTCAAAACCATAAACTAATGAGAATGGAGTTGCCCCAGTATTAGTACGCATGTTAGTCTAATAGGCACAAAGTATAGGGTAAAGATGAAGATGCCAATCCATGTAGGTTTCATAGATTTTATTCTAGAGAATTTTGTTGAGAATTTTATTATTCGTCTTATCTTGGCCATTGTATTGTAAATTATAAGGTTTGGAAAATTTGTGATTAATATTGAATTTGTTTCAAAGTTGTTTAACATGTTTGTTTTTGAAATTACCACCATTGTCTTAAATGATGGTATGGTGAACACCAAAGTAGAAAATGATTTGATTAAGAATAAATTTGGAAATGGTAGGACTGGTGACGTTAACAAGTAGCATGACTTCTGCCCACTTGGTAAAATATTTGATAGGGATGATGATAAAGACATGCCCATATTAAGAGAAAGGTAGTTTACCAATGAGATCAAATTTCCATGTGGAAAATGGCCATGAAGATTCAATGCTTTGAAGTTTGGCTAGAGGTGAATGGATGATATCATCACGAAGCTAACAATGATTACAGTTTTTATCATATTTTATTGCAACCTTTTAAAGAGTAGACTAAAATTAACCCATACCTAGGAATTTTTAAGTTGTAGCATGTATACTATAGTGGCCATTATAAATTCCCCCATGTTCTTATTCAAGAAGAGGAGGGACCTCATATATCATAACATAATGGAGAAAGGTACCTTTAGCATTGTGATAATAAAGGATGTTGTGTCAAAATATATATTTGAAAAATTGTTTATGAATACATGTCTTTTCACAAGAGTCTAAATTAGGAGGATAACTTATATGTTTTAGGAATAGAATGATGTCTTAGTAACATAGGCATTTTCAAATGTTAATAGCCTTAATATGATATATAATTGAATCTAGTGGTTGAGTAGAGGATGGAAATTTTCTTATTTATATAGGAAAATTAGGATCATAAATGACTTTATGTGGATGAAAGAGAGAGGTTGAAGAGGCAAGAGAATCATCAATGGAATTTTGATCTTTAGGAATAGGCTCAATAGTAAAAGAGACGAAATCCTTAGTAAGAGTGGTTGAAATTTGATGATATGTGATGAGGTTCTCACTTTTACATTGATAATCACCATTGACCTAGTGGTAAATAAGGTGAGAATCACTTAAATCATGTAGGTACTAAATGTTTAAGTCAGGATCATCTCTCATGGATAAAATGAGAGCTTAATATTCAACCATATTGTTGATGACATCAAAGCTAAAGTGAAAAGCTAAAGGAATGATATTGAAAAGAGGACATGTGAGAATGCAACCTACCCTACCTCCTTAAAGTCATTTAGATCCATCAAAGTGAAGGGACCAAGTATCCTCATGTAAGTCAACATTGATTTTAGGAATCTCGTCAATAACTAATTTTGGTTTAGTGGTACTGAAGGGAGTAGGGCATTCATCAAAATTATTGGGTTCAAGATCAGGGATAAAGGTATGAAAGTAATCTTTGAGAGAAATAAATTGATTAAGACCTTAAATGTAAAGGATATTGTCATGTGAAATATTATCTTGAAGTGAAGAAGTAGCTAGTATGGGAGCTATAACAAGTTGATTATATATGACTTTCCCTTTGATATCTTTTTGAGTGATGATGCAAAGATAAATTTCCATAAGGAGGACCGTCCATTTACCAATTCTATATCCAAGAAGAAATGCTCTGGAGAAGAAATGATGAAGGGGGGTTAGAATGAAAAATGACATAAGTATTTTAGTAAATCATGTAGTGCTAAAGATTTTCAACTATGAAATATATGGTGAGGCAATCATGCTCAATTTTTATATAATATGTTTCATAATCGATGAGGCCTCAGCTAATGTATTAGATAGCATACTCTCTTCATATATCATCTTGTTGGGAAATCATTGCCCTAACTGAAATAAGTTGGAAAAAGTATATAGAATCAAAGGTTTATCATTGGAAGGAGAATGAACTGTAGGTAGATGAAGCAATAAATCTTTCATATTATCAAAGGCTTTTAGACATGGATTATTCCATTCTAAAATAGCACCTTTTATGAGAATGGAATTGATGGAGTGAATTTGATATGCCATTTTGGGGTAAAATCATCTAATTTCCCCAAGATTTCCTAAATAAGTATGAATGTCGAGAACATAATGAGGAATGGGTACGTTGATGATAGCACTAGTTTTGGCATGGTCAACATTGATGTCATACAGAGGGACTAAGAATCCTAATAATTTTCTAGATGTGACTCTGAAGATACATTTGTAAGGATTATGTTTAATTTTATATTTAAGGAGATAGTCAAAGATGATATCAAGATCAAAAAGATGATTCTTATGATGTTTAGATTTAAAAATTAGGTCATCCACATAAGTTTCAATAATTTTGTGAATGAGATCATGAAATATGTGAGTCATCACTCATTAGTAAGTGGTTTTAGCATTCTAAAGACTGAAGGGCATTTTGACATAATAATAGGTGACCCATTCCATGGAGAAAGTTGTCTTATGTTGGTCCTCAGGGGCAATATGAATCTAATTGTATCTCAAGAAGCCATCCATAAGAGATAACATTAAATACCCAACCATGAAATCAATAATGGCATCTATTGAAGGTAAAGGGAAATTGTCCTTGGGATAAACAAGATTGATATTATGGAAATCAATACACACTTGAATGAACATAGTGAATTTCTTTCAAATGGGAACAATGTTGGAGACCTAATCAAAATAATCCACTAATTTAATAAATCTAGCATCAAGTAATTTGATGATTTCCTTATGACATAAAGTGGATAATTTAGGTGGAAATTTTCTTTGTTTTTGATACACCAACTTGGCATTAGGGTAAGTAATTATATTATTCACCATAATGCTAGGGTTAATTTTAGGCATGTCCTCATAGGACCAAGTGAAAGCTTCATGATATTTGTCAAAGAATAAGCTGAAATTATCATGTTTGGTAGGTGAGAGTTCATAAGAGTTAGTAATTGGTTGAGGACAAGATGGAGTACCATATTCAATGTAATTGGATCCTTCCATAAACATGGCATTTCCATCTTGAAAGTGGTATGGTGTATTATGTAAGGTAGAAATTGGATTTTTTTAGGATCAATGCTAGCAATGAAGTTGTTGAAGCAAGGAGTTTTAGTCTTAAAATTTCCAACTTTATGATGTTACTAAAGAACTTGAGGTTCTCAAGTATAAAGTAACTCAAGGATAACTTCATTACCAAGTAAGGTAGGAAGAGGACCATAATACTCAGCATATACTTCAAGATATAAATTTTGATTTCCATGGTGATCATACTCAGAATGTATCTAATGAATTTTAGTTGCCTTGGTATCCAATGTAATTTCCAGAGTAGAAGAAGCAAATAGATTAGAAGAGGTTGGAATATTAGTGGGTTTAATGATGGGATAAGGATCAAATGAAATGATTGAATTGATAGGTGGTAAAGGAGATGTATAAATTTCTAAAGGTTTGGAAGGTATAATTTTCTCTAACACCCAAGGAGTATTGATAAGAGGAGGATTAGCAAGAGGCACATGACCCTCAAGATCTAAAATATGACCGATAAAAATGGTATGAAAACATCCAAATTAAAAACATGAATTTGTGATAAGGTTTTCTAATAATGTTGGACATTCAAGTCTCTAGATTGATCTTGGGCCATTATATAATTATCATCATATGTTGGAGAAAATCTACATGTTTTAGAATTAGGTGAGTTTTAGAGGGTAAAATCTTGATATTATTGAATGTATAAGGAGATATGATGAGAAGATATTGAAATAATTTTTCCTCTTTAAAATTATTACAAGTGAAGGCGTATTCATGTATAGAAGGCTCCTAACCATTGCATGGAGTGGAAAATTGGTAATCTCATCAATAAGAGGAATAGTAAGATCCCTGGGTAATAGAGAAGGAGGAAGCCATATCAAAATATAGGGAGATAACTTGGTAGTATTACAAGTATGTTTCAAATCATTGATCTCATCATCATTAGAATCCAAAAGAATAACTTGTAAATTAGGATTCAGGTGGATGAAATCAAGTAAAGGAACACTATTAATCTTAGGAATAAGAGTAATTTTATATTGTGATTTAGGATTTGTAGGATAAATGTTCCATGGGATGGGATCAAATTCATTCTTATACCATTTTCCATTATGTAGGAATTTAATAAATTAGCTACCAGAAGAAGCAACATAATTCATTTAATAAGTTCATGGATGACCAAGTAGTATGTTGTAAGACAGGGGTAAGTCAAGAACCATAAGCATGGTTTGAATAGTCTTAGGTCAATTGGTTAATGGAATCCAAATACAACCAAGTGGATTTTGATTTGTCTTATCAAAACCATGACAAGTAAGATGTGTTTTCTTTAGATGATCCTTGTTATAACTAACTCTTTGGATGAGCCATAAATATGTAACATTAATACTAAAACCTTCATCAACTAAAACTTTATGGATAAGAGTAGTATTAATGGCTAATTTGATGAAAGGTGGTGGAACATTATCATGAAAGATAATTTCATCATTTATCATGTCCTCTTCAAGGAATTCATTAGAGGGCTTGTAATAAGGACACATTATTTCAATGGAATTTATGTTTGTAGGTTGAGATTCAATAGAAGGTGGTTCTTCATATAAGGAGGATGGATCATCGATTTCTTGGAGTTGTTACATAATGAATTTATGATGATAGGAAGAATTAAAAACCAACTCCATAAGTGGAATATTATAAGGCATAGAGTTGAGTTTTTCAAGAAAGTTCCAATGAGACTTAGAAGAACTAGCATGTGGTTTAGGAGGTAAATTATACTTTGGAAGAATAGTTAAAGTTGGGGGATCATAAGGAGGAGATGGTTCCTCTTGAGCTTCAAAAGAAACATTAGTATTGGTAGTATATTTAAGAATTTATTCCTCTAAAGATGGCATTTTAGGCTTAGTGATAATATCTTTATGAGCCATTTTATGATAATTGACCTTAGTAGTATTAACATATTGATAATTGTTAAAATATTTGTCATAATTCACATCAATGGCATAAACATCCTTGGTATTTTATTGATTATTGGAAGAATTATTTTGGTTTTTTAAGTAGAATCTTTGGAATTTTATCATTTTTGAAAAGTATTGGTGTATTCTTGATGATGAATACTGATCACAATTTCATGATTGAATGAATCACCAAGCATATAGGAGACAAAAAATTTAGTGAGCCCTCTACAAGATTCATGTGAATTCCAAATTTTGGCATGGAACTAAAAAAATATATTGGGGTCATGTCATTTAAGAGGAACATTGGGATAAATGAAAGGTTTGAGGGTGGAAAAAAATATTTCATTTATTAAACCAAAAGAGGTGAATGAGAAGGTGAAAGAACATTGGTTTTGGTAACTCTTAGTTTGGTTTGCAGAGTATTACTAATGTTATCATTAGATGTTTGGAAATATCCTTTTATAAGTTTAATATTAGGTTCAAATTGATTCATAATAAAGTCTTGATGTTTAGCTTGATCAAGAGTTTTATTAAGTGTTTGGGGAGCAAAGGTTTGAACCTTATATTGAGTAATGGGAGTTAAAGGGTTTAAATAAGTTATCATCTGTCATATTATGTTCTAATTTATGGGTCAATTATTTCCATCTTTTGAGAAATTCATGAGCTAATTCAGTGGGAGATTCCTTAACATTGATGAAGTGGCTAAGACAATTTTTGGGAAGATCATTGTGTTAAAACTCTTTAACCAAAGCATTAACCAAATCTTTATGTTGCTATATAGAGTGTTAGGGAAGTTGATTATACCATTATAATACATTTTTAGTAAAGGTATTCACTAATATTTTATTTGTGGCAATGGTATTAGTTTGGATCCACTCTTTATAAAGGTTGCTAAATGTTTTGAGAAATGAGGTAGGGTCGTTAGTCCCATCATATTTGATAGATGGAGATATGTTACCAATGTTAATGGATACAATGAAAGGAGCTAAAGGCTCATTTTAAATGGTTTTAATCATATTATTATTCATTATTATTTGAGGAATAAAATTACTTGAGGCATCTTAAAGAGGTGGAGGAATGAAATTGGGATTAGCTTGAGGATGTATAATTAGAGGTTTATTATCCATATTAATTAAATGTTATTAAAATTGCATTATTTGGTTGATGTTATAATTTTTAATTATGTTCATTTTTTGGATAACATGGAATAAAATTTGAGTTGTATTAGGAGGTGGGTTGGTGTTGGTAGGAGAACTCCCCAAATTGATGTTAGGGGGAGGATTGCTAGAAGAAGGATTATTAGTGGGATTGTTAAGTAAACTTGTATCAATTGCTTCCACATTTTTTTGAATATTTTGAAGATGAAAAGTTTATTGGTAAGTAAATAAAGGATTAGAAATATAAAATTAATCTTGAGGTGTTATTTTCACCATAATATAGTTCATGGATGAAGGAGGAGAAGAGGTACCCCAAGAGTGATGATGCTCTTAGAAGGAAAAGAGAGGGAGAAATGAACATCCCATATAGTATCTAAATGGATTCAGGATATCCAAGAGGATATGATAGGATATTTAATTATGAATAAAAAAAATGAACATAATTAAAAGAATGAGAAGTAGAGAACTAGATTGATAAATAGGGAAGGCAAAAAATAATTTAGGGTTGACTGGGTCAACCTGGTCGATTGGCCACAAAAAATAGGGTATGTAAATAGTATAGGGTCAAATAGGTCAATCTAGTATAGTTAAAAGAGGATATAAAAGGAAAAACTAGGGTCTAAAAATGATATAAGGTTGATTGGCTTGATCTAGTATAGTGAATAGAGACTAAAAAATATACTGGGTCAACTAGGTCAACCTAGTACAATAGATAGGGAAAGTTAAGAAGCCTATGATAGGTTGTGAAATGAAAAAAGATAAAATTTTAAAGAAATTTGAAAATAAATATATGAAATAAAACAAAAAATAAATTGGTAACACTGGCCAATCTAATTGAAGCACACAAAACAAAACCTGGCACCAACACTAGCTAATGCATGTTTTTTCTACACAAAATATAATTGAGCAAAGAGAAAACAATCAACTTAGAAAGTAAATAGATATATAATTTCTCAACTTGAATGCTTATTATGTTATTAAAATATGATTTTAAATGTGATTGGAAGTTGTTTATAAGCAATGAATTAGAAAGTGTAAACTAGGAATTTGATTAAGAAAAGGAGATTACTATTGTGTTAGTGATTAAAACCAAATCAAAAACACACCAAACTAACATCTTCATGCCTAGTTACTAGGATGAGATTATTTTAAAAAAATGAATAAAAAACACAACTAAAATGCAAAATAAGCCTTCTTTTACCTTCATTAAATACTCCAAAATGTTTGGTTTAGTGGCGTGTTTGGCTTGTGTTCATGAAGTCTTCATCAAAGGAGACTTGGCTATCTCCTCTTCTCTTTGGCACCTTGTTACTTTGGATTAGCTTGGATTGGAATCAATTTTTCATGGTAGCACTACTTTCATGAAGCTTTGTAATTAATTTTTCATTATAAATTTGCATAATCATCTTTTAAAATTCATATGGTAAGGCCTCCTATTTATAGCTTTTTATAAATATCTAGAATCAACATGAACCATCCATCTCAGGATTGAGATGTGTGGCTAAGGATTAATCAAATTATCCAAATAAAATTTATAAATAGTATCATCAATATTTGGGATAGAGGAACAATTAAGAGGCATGGAGGGCTTTGATGAGTCATGGGAGGCATGAATCCTAATATTTATGGCATTTATGGCCTATGGATGTCTTCCCAAGAAATGAGGTCACCTGATGATGTAGATATTCAATATTCATTTCCAAAAAAAAATATTCAAAAATTTTCTATGGAATTATTAATTATGCATTGATTTGGATTAATTAGCTCTTAAGCATGATTAAGCATTTTATGCATAAATTACTTAAATTGATCAAAATACCTTGTTATTGGTCCAAAATTTGACTAGACTAGAATTGGAATAAAATTTCAAATGCATTGGATCCATTATCCAATTTAGGATATTATCAATATAAAATAATAAAGGCATGTGTCTTGTGTAATATATTTGATAGGAAATAGCAATCCAGAGCACCTAGGTGCAAAATTGGCATTTTGACTCAGAATGATCTGATTAAAGTTAGTTGGTCCATAAATTGAATTTCCCATTTAGTGATACCCTAGACAAAATTGGCACTTGAATATGTCAATTTCAACTCATTTAATATATTTTCATTTTTTTAGGCCAAATTGTGCACATTAGGTGGAAATTGGTCAAAACCCTAGTTTGAGGTTATCAATGGCTAGATATAGGTGTCTATGGTTTGCCCCCATTTGGGAAGGTGTTCTAAGCTATAAGCATAGTAAAATCTTCTCAAATAATTAAAAGGTATTATATGCCTAGAAATATAATGATGATAAACTAAATGTATGATGGTTTTCCCCCTTGACAGAATGGTTGGCACAAGTAAGCCAGAAAATCGTCCCTTGATAAGAAACAAAATAAGGGGGCCAAAGGAAAGAAATATGATGGGTGCAGACACAATTATTTTTTAAAATTAGTCAAAATCACTAAGAATGCAAGTGGGATGATGTACAATGGTTTTCCCAAATGTAGTTATAAGCATTGTACCCTGATAGTGGCAACATGGTACAATAACATAATGATTTTCCAAAAGGTAGTTATAATCATTGAGAAGATGGAGCTACCCTAGTGAGGACAGACAAAAAGCATAATAACATGCCCATGTATGGGCATAAAAAAGGAAGTGGTGAAAACATAATGATTTTCCCAAAGGTGGTTATAATCATTGAGAAATGCAAGTGAGATAATGTGCAATGATTTCCCCATAGGTGGTTATAGTCATTGTACCTTGATTATGGCAAACATGATAAACTTAGTCAAGGATGATGATAAATTAACATAGAGGGTAATGATGAATTGGAACAACCTCCTAGAATAAAAATGCTCATCTAAACTAATAAAGATTAAAATTCTTTCGTGGTTAATTACTCTATTTGGGATATGATTGGGATTGAATCAGGATGTCAGTGTTGAAGAGATGTTGATTCTAATATTGATGAATAGACTTATTGAAGCTGAGGTTTGTTTTATCAAGTTTCATTAGACATCATGTTATATCATCATGAGGACTTAGCTGAAATATGCATGAGGATTGACTCCTATAATCTAATACTTAATAGAAAATAATGCACCAATGATGGAAACCATGATGACAATGTAAACATATAAATATGGATGGATTTATGTATAAACATGGGTAAGGAATCACCCAATGAACACACATAAAACAAATCAAGGAAATAGTATTGAAAGCAAATAGACATGCACACAAACAAAAAAATAAAGAAGTAAACAAAGAAACACTCAATAGAAACCATATTAACATTTCCCCTATAAAATAGGTGACAACTTAGCAAATGAACAAAATGGGGGAATAGAAGAAAATAAAGGGGTGTTTGAGCTATATTCATATGCACTAGGCAATTTGGTGATACCTACATAGTTGCTTTGATGTGATATCCAACAAAAAATTTAGGCCAAATATAGTTCTCCCAAGGAATGGGAAGAAAAATGATAACTGGTGAAAACAAATAGAATGGATGTGATAGAAGAATAGGAATAGTTTTGAAAAATGACAAGTGCATGAGAGAAAAAGGCCAAAAATGATGGGGAAACTAAATGACAAGTGATTTGCTTGTAACTTAATAAGGGTTCCCAAAATCCTTAAGGCAAAGAAGTGGTCAATGTTTTTATTCCTTTTTAATGATTTTTCAAATGTTTTTGGAATTATTTTGGAGTATCTCAACTCAATCAAGAATGATGAGAAAATAAATGGCTCAAGCTTGTAAAATGATGAGAGTGTTTAGACTAAGAATGTTGATAAAATGATGAGATCACTCAAACTTAGGTTACTCACAAAATGGTGAGAGCATTTAAACTTTAGGTTTCTTATAAAATAGCGAGAGCGTGGCAAGGGGGTGACTGAGCTAACCTCAACAAGTATCGAGTTTTGCCTACATAGTCCTAAATTGGGACCTCAAGTCACTATAGTTTCACCTTATAGTAGATGAATTTGACTAGTGTAGCAGTCAATTCAAACAAAATAAACATAGTTGGTAAAAAGGCACAATACAGCATAAGAAGTGGCAAGTTGGTATGTCAAGGCTTAATAAACAAATTTTTCCCCTAGTTTACCCACAGGAGGTTATAATTAGGACATAATGTCATAGATAAATGGTACTAATTTTCCCAAAGGTGGTTAAAATTTATAATAATACTGATGATAAAAAAGGAATAACAAATGAAGGATGTACCTATCAAAACTTTTATCACACTACTCCAAAATAAGATCTATATTCGAAGTACTTGAATCAACTAATGAAATTGATCAGATTCCTTGATGCTAAAAATGTATAACAATTGGCAAAAATGAAGGTCAAATGGGCTATGATTTAGAACACATATGGGTTGATAGGTCAGCAATGTAAAGTGGATATAGCTAAGAGGATAGATAAGAATGATATTTTTATAAAGAATAATAGTGATAAGATGGTATAAATAGAACTATCCTTATAGATAATACACCTTAGCACCCAAGCATACTACCACTTAAGGTGAATAATATTCATTATCTTAGGAAGTTCATATTCATCTAGTGTGGCAAGATTGTATGCCCCTAATCCATAATCTTTAGTAATGATGAAAGGCCCTATCTAGTTTTATTTGAACTTAACTTTATACTTCTTCTCATCCATGTTATTTTTTTAGTTTCCTTTAAGAACAAGATCACCAAGTTCAAATGTTCTATACTTGACATGTTAATTTTTATGGCCTTTAACTTGGTTTTGATATGCCTAAACATTTTTTTACATAGTTATGAATTTTTAGTTAAGTATGTCTAGCTCTTATAGGTGAGTTACTCAATAAGCATGATCAGCTAAGACATGGTTGAAATATATGCATAGTTAAGGCAATTCGACCTCAATGGGAAGGATAGATTCAATACCATAAACAAGTGAGTATGGAGTGGCTCTTATGGGGGTATGATGATTGGTATGGTATTCACATAGGGTATGGAATATCTATAGGTGCCAATCATGACAAACATCATTGACAATCTTTTTGATAATATACAATGTTTTTATTTGATGATTCAGCTTGGCCACTAACTTGAGGGTAATATTCTATATAAAAATATTATGTGATGTTGTATTTAGTACATAGTTGGTCTACATCCTTATTCTTAAATGATCTTACATTATCAGATATAATGTTGGAGGGGATACCATAATGGAAAATGAGATAGTTGAAGATGAACTTGGAAATTTACTTTCTAGTCATGTAAGTGAGGGGTATACGTTCAACCCACTTAGTGAAATACTCAGTGAAAATAAGGATATGTTTTTATCCATCAAATGAAATGGGGTTGATCTTCTCAATGAAGTTAATTCCCCATTTAGAAAAAGGCCATGGTGTTAACATTAGTTTTAGAGTTTGTGTTAGGGCATGAATCGAATTAGAATGTTGTTGACATTTGTCACACTTCTTTACATATGTAGTTGCATCTACATCCATCATGGGCCAATAATAACTAGTATGCAATAGCTTTTTGGATAGGAATACCCCACTATAATGATGTCCACATACTCCTTCATGAACTTATCTTAATGCTAGTATAGACTCTACCAAATTTAAACAACAAAGTAGAGTTCCATCAAAACTGTGGTGGTAAAGAGTGGATCCAAGTAGAGTATAATGAGTGGAATAATGAATAAAGGATATGGTTTGTTTTCAAAATAGGTTAGGTGGTACAACTTGATCATGAAGGTAGTTTTACAAGTTTGAGTACCAAATATAATTAAGACCAATAATATCATAAATCATTGTAACGATTGAAGGTTCATGAGCTGGGGTAAACAAATTCTCTACAAGGAACTGATATTCTCTAACTTTGTCTATTTATTGAATTAGAGAGCTGATAGTAGTCATAGCATCTACAGTTCTATTACTAGTCCTTGGTATATGCTCAAATTGGATATTTGTAATTTGTTGCTTTAGTGTATCAGCCATAGCCTTATATAGAACCAACTTGTCATCTTTGGTTTGAAAGTAGTTTGTGACCTAATTGATGATTAATTAAGAATCACCATAAACCTTTAGATGAGATATATTCCATTTTACTACCTATCAAAGTCTTGTAATAAGTGCTTCATACTCAGCCATGTTGTTTGTACAAATAAAACTGATTCTAAATTATTTAGGGATTATATCCACATGTGGTGTAATAAATAAGAGATCTACCCCCAATATATGTGTAGTAAATGAACCATCAAAATATAGCTTCCAATTATACTCCCCAAGAGGTGTGTTAATTATTTTCATTATGGATTCATCAAGAAATTAAAATGTTAGTAGCTTTGTGTCGACAAGGGGTGCTTGAGCAAGTTTATCTATAAGGACCTATCCTTTAACTGCTTTATGATTGACATAATCCATGTCAAAATCACTAAGAAGCATGATCCATTTAGACATTCTACATTGTAAAGATATTTTAGATAATAGATACTTGAGTGGATCTACTTTTGAAATGACCATCATCTTATTGTTCAACATGTAATGGCACAATTTTTGAGCTGTGAAGACCATGGCTAGATAATCTTTTTCATTAGGTGCATAGTTATGTTCATATGTGACCAAGGTACAACTTAATTAGTATATTGCATGTTATTTTCCACTATTATCATTTTGAGCCAAAATTTCCCCCAAAGCATTATTAGTAGTTGATAGATACAATACAAATAACCTTCCTAGCATAGGAGGTAACAAAACAAGTGGATTAACTAAATAGTCCTTAAGTTGTTGAAAAGTTGTTTGGAAGTGGTCATCCTAGTGAAATGTAACTCCCTTATTTATAATATGTTTAAATGGATGACACTTGTCTTCTAACTAAGAGATGAAGCATCGAATTGACTATGTCTTACCCTGTAAACTAAATTGTTTCAAATTAGTTAGTGGTAGCATCTCTATTATAGTAGGGACTTTAGTTGAATCAAATTTAATGCCCCTATGAGAAATAATGAAGCCATGCAATTTGCCTAAGGTTACACCAAACACACATTTATTTGGATTGAGTCTGACCTTTTACTCCTGTAATCTTTCAAATATCTTATGCAACACTATTGGATGGTCAGCCCTATTCTTGGATTTTCCTAATATGTCATCAACATAGTATTCAATAATATTATGCATCATACTATGGAATATGATAGACATGGCCATTTGATATGTATCTCTAACATTATTAAGGCCAAATGGAATTACCTAATAAAAAAATGTTCCCCATGGAGTGATAAATACTATTTTATGTTGGTCTTGTGGTGTTATTCTAATCTGGTTTTATCTTAAAAATCCATCCATGAGTGAAAGAATTTCATAACCTAACATGAATTAGATGATCATTTCAATATTAGGTAATGAAAATTCATCTTTAGGACAAGCTTTTTTGATGTCTCACAAATTAGTATAGATTTTGATTCCTTCAAGACTTTTACTAATAAGTACAACATTAGATATCCATTCTGAGTAGTCAATGGATCAGATACATCTTGCTTCTAAGAGTTTTTAAAACTCTTTATATACCAAGACAACAATATGATGATGCATCTTACTTAGCTTTTGTTTTACCAGTTTGGCATCAGGGTTGACCACAAGGTGGTGCATAACCAAGGTAGGTTCCAAACCTAGCATGTTAGAATAAGCCCATGCAAATATATCTACAAATTCTCTCAATAGAGTTGTAAAGATTTCATTTTATTCTATAGTGAGTGATGTGCCTAATTTTATCCATTTAAAGTTTGATGGAATTCTAATGTTTACCTTTTTTGTTTCTTTGACTAGAAGGGTCAAAACATCTTCTAGGATAGTAGACAAAGGCTTGAACTATTGGACTATATTAGGGTACTCTACTAGAAATTGCTCTTAAACTTCTTCTAGGCATGATGAATCTAAGTCCCCTAATGGGAGATCTGGCCATGTGACAAAAATAGTTATAAACCCTTGAAGAATTCAATCAAATACTTATTTTTTCCCAAAACTAAACTTGGATCCATTAGCAAGTTCATATTTGCTGGTGTCCTGGTCTAAATTAAAAGAAGAATGAACATCCCCATCTAGTGGTACGTGAAATAGGCTTTTACCACTACACTAGCCTTTATCTTTACATTTTCCCTCATTAAAAAGTGCCTCAAAGAGGTTTTCACTTGGTGACCTCAATGTTTTACTTATTTGTTTTTGGATAAGGGTGTTCACCTGCTCTCCAAAATAGGCTTCAAGATCTAATGTAATTGAGAATCCTAACTTGTGATCTCCCAATGGAATGTTATCTCTAAGGCCTAAGAAGTCACATAATGCCTCATCATTCTAGAACTCATCAATCGACAAATTGGATTCTTGTTGGTCCCAATCTATAAATTAGGGATAATATAAGGGTAATGGGTTGTGATGAATGACTAGGTTAAGGGTACAAATTACATTGTTATCAAATAGGTTGGTTTTAGATAGGTCATCAAAGGTGAGGCTATGATCAGACATTGCTTCACTACTAACATCATCATGACTAGTCACTAGTGATGAAGTTTGAATAAGATATATGGTGTCACTCCTAGGTAGTTTAAATCTAAGTCCATAGTGTCTTTGAGACTTAGTCATGGAAATTGGTTTTAGCATTCCTTATTGATTTGGTCTAAGGCCTTTTCCTTCATTGTCTTAACTTTCCATGATCTTAATGGGAATAGGATACTTTTTACTTTTATAACAATCAGCCTAGTTGTCATAGTATAGCCATGATTCATACCCTTCTAGAGGGTCTAGTTATAGGCTTGATGCTGGTACAAACATGATAGGTCCTTTATCTTTATTCTCTAATTGCCAATGCATGTGTGGGGTGAATTTAGGTCACCCAAAGGTCTTCAAATTTTAAGAAAGATTGGCAATATGAAAGGTATCATGAGTCACATACTCACTTGGTCCATTATTTAAAATTGTGAAATGATTGGAAGCATTAGGAGGTGGTATGTGATAAAGGGAATCTAAGGTATTAGGATCTATATAATTATTTTATGGAGGATACATAAGTATGGCCTTTCCTTTATCCTTCTGGGAACTTGGATTCATGCCATAGTAGTAACTGTAACTTTTAAACTCAACCTCAAGATGTTTGCAATGTTCATATGGGTGTAAATCTCCTAGAATATTCACTTCCATCCCTAAGTGGGAAAAATTAATACATTGGTGCAATGTCGATGGGACTACGTGAATCTAATATTACCAAGGCTTACTTAAAATCATATTATATGACAACTAAAGATCAAGCACATGGTAAAGTGTATCATGGGTCAAAGGCAAAATGATAACTGGTAAGCTAATGGTTCCTTATGATTCCCTTTCCTAATTATCATAAGCCTCGATGGTTATCATTTTTGGCTAGATATCTGCCATTATGTAGCCAAGAATATTGATGAGCTTTAGAGACACTATGTTGAGGCCTAATCCATTGTCTATAAGGACACATTTCACTTTGTGACACTTTATATAAACCTTTATATACAATGGACTATTATGGAGTGGGCCAAGGGAAGACATATCAATTTGGTTGAATGTGACTTGTTGGGATAGAGATAGGTATCCAACCAATGCTTAAAATTTATCATGAGATATGTCACTAAAAATAGTGGATTGGGTCAAAAACTCATTCAAGATGTTTTTGTGGATTATTGACATTCATGGCAAATCTAAAATAGAAATTTGTGCTAGTGTTTTCTACAATTGTTCCACAATATCAAACTTCTTGTCTTGGTCAGTAGTGAACGGTTTATTTTGAGGCTAAATGCTTAGTAGGATAATAGGCAAAGTGGTAGATAGTTGTGGACTTGGGATAGTAATATTTGACCTATGAGTTATGATTACACAATTAGGATTAGATGCTAGACCATAATTGCTAACAAATGTTGGGAATGGTGTGGGACCAAATAAGACAAGTCTTAGTTTCCAGTGCACTTGTAAGTAGTCATGTGGTAAGGTAAAGTTGTTAGTGTAAGGTCCAAAAATGGAAGTCCCAATTTTCTAGTTTGTGTATGTGTTATCCTAGGTCAAAGAAGTATTGTCCATGTAATGTGGTTGAGTTTTATTGTTTAGCAATGGTCTATATGTATTAACGCTTGGTCTAAGATTAATGGAGATGGTATTAACATGACCCCCTATAATATGACCTACAATCTTGTTGTAGTCAT
This sequence comes from Torreya grandis, assembly GCA_037957365.1. NCBI lineage: Eukaryota > Viridiplantae > Streptophyta > Pinopsida > Cupressales > Taxaceae > Torreya > Torreya grandis. Next base: position 594,216 of record JARHVA010007775.1, read on the forward strand.
GTTCAATTACATGGTAGGTTTGTTGGTTGTTACCATTCTAACCTCATTTTTGTCCATTATTCTGATGTTATGGGTTCTATTGTTTATTTTTTATGATTCTATTGGTTTGGCCTTTGATTTTTTTTGTTTCATTGGCTGATGTTGTTGTATTTGTTGATTGTTCTACTCTTGTTGATTGTTATGTCAAGGAAAGGGGTTTTGATAAAATTCAAGAGTCTGATTGGAAGTGGAAGCACCATTATCCAATGTTATCTCCCCATTATCCAACATATTCTTAATTAAATTCTTGATTTTCACACATATTCATAGATTATGCCCATTTACCTGATGTTATTCACAAAATTAATTTTCATGATACCAATCAGGGTAAGGAATGCCTTGTAGATAATGATTTGGTATAGGCTAACTAATCAAATTAGTATTAACAAGTATGTGGAATACAGACTCAACAGGCTATCTTAGGTCACTAAGGATATGATGTGCAAGCATGATTCTCCTTGGAGAAAGGGTTTGTAATGGTAAAGGTTGTTCTATTTGTTGTATGGGTCTAAGTTGTTATGCTTATGGCATTGTTGGGAGAGGTTATTGCATATGAGTAAGTTGAAAAGGTGGTGCAAATGATGTTTACACCATTTATAGATGATGTGACTTAGTTACTCCATTACCCACAAAATTCCTATTGCGGTTAAATTATTTTGGTTTTTCTTGGTTATTGGCTTGTGCTAGTTAGATGCTTGTGCTTAAGTTGGATGTTGGTATTTTCCACATCCTTGATTGGTACCTTGATTCTAATTAACTGATGTAAGCTTGATTATCCATTTATTAATAAGGGCTCACTTAATCAACAAGCCTTTGTCAATGATCTCCTTAAAAGTATGTGCACATTGTAGATTTAGATGATAAGATATCTCAATATGCAAATATTTAGTAAACATAGTGGCTAATTGTTTATCTGGTAAACTATGGGTGAATCAGCTTGCAAGAGCTCTCCATTATTGTAGATAAATTTTAAAACTCTCACCATATTTTTTCTTTACTTGTGTTAAGTCAACCAATGAAATCTCATGTTTAAGATTATAGGAAAAGTGCTACACAAACTTATCAAAAAGATCATCAAAATATATTATTGAATTCTTAGATAACTTTAAAAATCACTCCAAGGCTTGTCCAGCCTAAGCCTCTTATAAATAACAATAAAAGGTATATATCACTATATGCCACTAACTGACATGTGATAAATAACTCAATTAAATAGTCCTTAGTATCATCTTTCCCTTTGTATTTGTCAAATTTTGGTGGTCCATGTCCTAGAGGAAATGGTATCTATAAGTACTCCATGTTGAATGGAAAAGAACACACATCATCCAAGTAAAAACTTTTAGTCTATTTCCTAGCTTGAATGTTGGAAATTGCATCCTTCATCTATTTTAATTCTTAGGATAGGAAACTGGAAGGAACACTAGTTTAAGGTAGAAGATTGGTTTGGGTAGATGGTTGGGAGGTCACAAGCAAGACACTTTAACCAGGGTATGATGGAGATATCTTTTGGGATACATTACTTTGGTTGGTAAATGGACAAAGAATATCCATATATGGATTAGGATGTACATGTAATTTTACATTTGGTTGTGTAATATTTTGGTTTGGGTTGGTGATAAAGGTTTGACTTAGAGGATTTTGTGGTTGGGATGGATGGATATACTATATTGTGCCTACTATGGTTAAAAAGGGACATGTTATTGACTAATCAAACCTTCCTATTGAGTGGGAACTTGTGGGCTAAGGACCTATCTCTAAACTTATGACACATTTTTTAACTAATTGTTGTCTAGTAGGTACTTGAGAAACATGGGAACCTCCTTGTTACATGAATCCTTCTGGGGAAGTGAAATCAGGTTAAATATTTCACATTTGTCACTGACCAATATTTACATGTTATTGACTAGTTATTGCTTTGTTTTGGATTGGTACATTAGTCTACAACTAAAAGGTAGGTTTGCAATTACCTAGCAAGGTGGAAGATTAGTTTTCCCTTACTGAGGAGGCAATATATTTGGCTTCTATTATGTTGGCACACTATATTATGCCTATTATTATACAATATTACTCATTAATTTTTGATGAGTAGGATTCATCACTTTTAGTTGTTGAGGAATGATAGTCGTTACTTGTTGGGTACCTAATCCTGTTAGTTGCACACTTGATGAAGAAGATGGTTGAGGTTGGGATGCAGAAACTCCTACTCTCTGGTATGATTGTCCACTCATGGTATTAACTATAGGCACATGTTTTTGAGTAGTTATTTGTGCGTTAGTACCACTTTGATTGGGATTGGATGTTGCTTGCACATTGTCCACTATATGTTTCTCATTATTCTATATAGAAGCATAAGACACTTCTTTAATAATGGGAATATTCAGTAAGTTGTCTAAGTGTTTTATATGAATGGGTCTAAACTCTAATTATCTTGACTAGTTTACTCTATCAAAAATCCTATTGAATGAACTAAGTAAATAAGAGGTTTGCTCATCATGTTCACCTGATTGAAATGATGTGTTAGTTTTAGGTAGGTTTGATATGATGTCTATATTTGATTAAAGTTGTCTTCTATGATGTTTCTACCTGTATTAGGTAGATTAGGGTCTTGATATGTTATTTGGCCTAGAGTCAAAGGATTTCTTGAAGAATCTTATTGATCATAAATGATATTGTGGGGAATTCTTACGAGACTTGGTAAATTTTCATGGGGTAAGTCTGTTGGAAACTTGGTCACTACCTCTATGTCTCTTACCAAAATATCATCTTTGTTTCCTAGTAAATGATGCTCAAACATAAATGGATCATATGTATAAGGCACATTAGTAGAGTGTGACTATTGAAGAACTAGTTCATCAATTATGGGTATTGTATCTAGGTATTGTGTGGTTTGTTCTAGGCCTTGTTCTAAAAAAGGTGGTGTATTAACCAAATAGTTAGCCAATAGATCTTGGCTTTGTGCCCCTAACTGAGTATTATAAGAGGGATAAGGATCCATCTTATAATAAATATTATTCATGTAAGGGTCTTACACCATTTCTTCTTGTGCAACCACATTAATAATCCCTTGATTGTACATGAGTCCATTATGAGTTTAGGAATACATGTTGGGATCCATAGTCAATGCTTTACGATAAAGGGAAGAGAGTTATACAAAATATAAAAGGACAATGTCTAAAATAGATGATGTTCAAACTTAGTCTAGATTCATCAAAAGGATCAAAAAAGTTTATGCAAAGATTTGTGAGGAAACAAGCTAGAGTTAAGTATCAAATGCCCCAATATTCACACAAAGATAAACAAGTAGGTAGAATAAAAACAAAAATGCCAAACTCTAAGGTTGAAGTGTTTCAAATCAGTTTAATCTAGGAAAAGCAAAAGTTGCTAGGTCTTTTGGATAAACATGGTGTCAAAAGCTAGGCTCAAACAAGGCATGTGCTAATACTCTTGGCCAAATGGCATCAAAAGCTAGACTTTGAAAGAAAGATGATTTTAAATCTAATGGATTTGAAACACTTCAAACAAGTACTAGGAATTTGGGTTTTGGATATAAACTTGACCAACTAAGTATAAGGTATGAAACCAAAGGCACTTTAGAGATAGTTTATTTTTTTTCTCATAAATAATGGTATAAAAATTGGTTCTTTTGACCAATAATCTAGATAAAAAGTGAATGGCGTAACTATGATAGATAAAAGTTCATAGAAGGTACACTCAAATTGGTCTAAAAATTGTAGGAACAAATTTGAACTCTATGAAATAGGGTCTATGAAATAATATCTGAAATGTTTTGGGCATCGTAAAAATGCTAGACTACACAAAAGATAAGACAAAATGTTTGTTTCAAAAACTCTCTAAGGCAAAAATAGTTTCCCACAAATTTAAAATGATAACATTATCCTTCTTGACTCAAAATTTTGTGGTGCATAGACTCAAAGTGCAAGTGTTTAGCACAAAATCACTTAAATATATCAAGTGGTGATAATGATCATGAGTCTTAAATGACCTTCAACCCAAATTAGAAATTGAACCTAAGTTCCCTCAAGTTTAGTAAAACTAGTGAATCAACTTAACACATCAGCCCTATAAACTTATAAAGGTGCAATTTTGAATTTAGAGTACAAATGAAAGACTTAAACAACTTTGACAAAGGTCTAGACTCAATTGGGTAACATAACTATGCCAAAGTGGATGATATGACTCCCATGTTTTAATGGAATTTGAACAAGGAAAATTTGATGACTTCACATGGGTAGCATAAAACCTCTTTATTTAAAGGAAAATGAGGACCATGTGTTTTGGTTTGTATCATTTGTTACACCAAGTTTTGACTCTAGACAAGACTTTAATCTAGGACAAAAATAACTAATTAATCGCTCTTAGACTCTAAATTAACAAGGCTGCTTGGTATTGTTAGAATATAACAATATATATAATTTTAGAGGGTTCTAAGTGTTCATCCAAAAGTAAATGTGCATTATATAGTAGGGTTTTTACACCCCCCCCTTCTCTCAAATGATAGTACTATGACTTGGACCTTGAGGTTCACCTTACACCAACAATACTTTCATAGCAAGTGTGGATTTATCTAAGATCTATAAGTTTTTGAACATTCCAGGGGAATCAATTGTATAATGACTTTCACATCAAATAATCTGAAATAAAAGCATGGATTTTGGGTTTGTATCACTTGGCTTGTTGTAAAAAGGTCTAGTCTTTTTTGCAACCACTACTTCCTACTATTAGCTCAATGTAGTGTGATGTCCAAAGTGCTACTACATCCTATGTGCAACTCCAATACAGATCCAAATAAAGTCAATGTTGAGAGGTGAAACCTTAGGTCAAAGCTTCACTAAATAACTCATGGGAGCTAATAGTGTCCCCCTCACAAGCCAAGTTTGCATGAAATAAAGAAAGAAAGAAATAGAAAGAATTTATGGTTGTTTTCAAGGTCACCCAAACTATGATGAGTTTTTTGGGGAGCACTTTAGATGACATTGATTCTAATCCTTAGACTACGCTACTTCAATAAGAATGGCACTTTTGATTCCAAAGGTTCTCTTAAGGGGACAAATGGAATATTACTAAATTAGATCAAACAACTATTGAAGACAAAAATTACAAGTGTGTTTACTTTTAAGCCCAAATGAAATATTTGGTCGTGTTCATTTGGCCCCTTGGTCTTAATTTATAACTTTGAAAGCTGACTACAAGATTTAAGCAATACCACCCTAAATTATTTCATTAAGCACCAAAAACAAGATTCCTAATTCATTTCAAAATCATTTCAAAGATGTCTTAATAGCATGTTTTAACAAGTTCCAAGTCTGTTAATTCCTTGTCTAACCTTAAGGCATCACCCCAAAAGCAAATATGTTAGATTAGAAACATTTTAAATATATTTTCAAAATTTTTTGAAAAATCTATGAAACTTGAAGCTAAACTAATGTCAAATTCTGAAAATTTAGGAGAAAACATGAGGTTTCAAAAAATAAATCATCCAAAATAGAGACCGTATGACCCCAAACCAAGTATTTTAAAATGGCTTATTAGCTCTTAGGTTTGTGTTTTTATGAAAAACACAGTGATCAACATCAGTTATATAACCAATGATGGTTACACTTACTAACAAATGATGGTTATCTGATTGACAATGATTATACCAATAATGATCGATGATGACTATGCCAACCGATGATGGTTTTACTAATTGATGGTGGTTACTGTGTAAACCTGTGACAAATAAAAACAAAAAATAAAGTTTGAAAATCAAATTATTAAAATTTTAATGATCTAAATGAAGAATTTAAAGTTTTAGAATGATCTTCTTCATGTGTGGGATGCATTTGGTCCCACCGGGCATACCATTATGTGAACTAGGAATTTGACTAAGAAGAAAAAATTAATATTGTGTTAAGGAATGAAACCAAATCAAAAACAAACTAAACTAACATATTCATGATTATTTATTAAGGAGATCTAGTTAATGAATATGAATAAAACACACAACTAAAATGCAAAATAAACCTTTTTTTACCTTCTTTGGATGCTCCAAAATTCTTGTTGTAGTGGCTTGCTCATCTTGTGCTCATGAAGTATTCATCAAAGGAGGATTGGTTATCTCCTCTTCTCCTTAGAACATTGTGGCTTTGAATTGGCTTGGATTGGAATCAATATGGCATGGTAACACTAGTTTCATTAATCTTTGTAATCAATTATGCATTATAACTTTGCATAATCATGTGTTAAAATTCATGTGGTAAGGCCTCTTATTTATAGATGTTTGCAAATGTCTAGATCAACCTGAATCATACATCTCATAATTGATATGTGTGGCTAAATATTAATCTAATTATGAAATTAAAATTGATAAATAGTATCATCAATATTTGGGATAGAGGAACAATTAATAGGCTAGAAGGCTTTGATGAGGCATAGGAGGCATGAATCCTAATATTTATGGCATTTATGGCCTAGTGATATCTTCCCAAGAAATGAGGTCCCTTGATGATGTAGATATTCAATATTCATTTTCAAAAAAAATTATTCAAAAAGTTTTCATGTAATTATTAATTATTCCTTGATTTGGATTTATTAACTCTTAATCATGATTAAGCACTTTGTGCACAAATTACTCAAATTGATCAGAATGCCTTGTTATTGGTCCAAAAACTGACTGGATTGGAATTGGAAGGAAATGTTAGATAATTTGGATCCATTATCCTATTTATGATATTATCAACATCAATTAATAAAGGCACATATCATAAGCAAGAGATTTGATAGGAAAGAGCAATCCAAAGCACCTAGGTATAAAATTGGCATTTTGACTTAGAATGATCTGATCAAAGTTAGATAGCCCATAAATTCCATTACCCCATTTAGTGATACCTTGGTTAAAATTTGAACTTTAATATTTCAATTTCAACTCATTTAATGCATTTTCATGTTTTTAGGCCAAATTGTGTACTTTAGGTGGAAATTGGTCAAAATCCTGGTTGGAGGTTATCAATGACCAAATTTAGGTGTGTAAAAAAAGTAATATAAGGATGGTTTTAGGTTGTTTGGGATGAAATGGATTATAGTGTAAATGATAAATGCTTGGTATTGGATCTTACCAACTCACTTTATACACTGTAGTGATAAGGGTGTTAAATGCTTAACCAAAATATACCATTAACCATGATTTATACTTGATGAGAGTATTAAGTCAACTTCCCCCTTGGTGATGAAATCCAAATAGGTTGGCCTCAGGTAGACAAATATTCAAATGTTTGTTTATATTTTATGATTTGTCTATGTGTGCATAAAATATAAAATAGTGAAACGATATTATTAATTGAAGCCCACCTAATTAATATATATCTTCTATTCTAAGCATGTAATCAACAAGGAAAAAAAGTGTGAACTAATTACTAGCATAAAGGTTAATTCTAAATTTGAAACAAGGTACAATGTTGATATAGTCAATAGTGTATATATATAATACATAATAGGGATGATAGGTTCAATCCTATACTATGAAAGCAAGATCTAAAAATGAATAGGGTCAATGGAGTTGACCCAATTATCCAGAGAAAATAGAATTAGGTTGGCAGGGTCGATCTAGTTGACTATGTAAGGATAGTTTTAAAGAATACAAAATGTAAAAGGAAAGACTATAAAGAAAGAGACAAAGAGATATAAAGTAACCTTGGTGGATCAATGATGTATAAAATGAATAGTGTTGTTTAAAAACATTAATATATGCTTGTAAATTCTGTTAACTCAATTGACTAGGTCAATTAATATTTTTAGAAACTAACTATTGAGTACCAAAAATATATAGAGTCAAATATATTGACCTAGTAGTTTGGACTAGATATATAAAAAATAAAAACCTGTACTAGGTTAATAGGGTTGGTCAAGTAACTTGTGCCTAAAATCATATGCATAAAATTTATAAATTGGGTCAATAGAGTCAATCTAGTATGGCAAATATATGATAAAAATAATGATGAAAGAAATGAAATAAGGTAAAAAAATACTGTAAGGGTTAGTTCATGTTGGGTTTACCAAAATGTATGTAAATATAAATTCATTATGTCTATAAATCAATCATGGCTAAGAGAAAATAGAGCATACCTACAATTATGATTGGGAATACGTCTGTTAAGTAGGGGCATGACCAATATGGTGATACACTAGACTAGTTTAGGGCATCACTTATCATAATACACCATGATAGGAAGGGTTCCAAAGCCTAAAATATAACACAATCATGCAAAACCCTTAAAAGTGTCTTAGGTTTAATGTTCACCGTATTCTAATAAAAAAAAGTAAGTATAATATAGTGCACACCAAATCTTGTGGCACAACATGAGGGGTTAGTAATGTAATAAAAAAATGCATAGGAAAATCTTAATTAATCCAAGTATGATTAATATCCTAATAAATAGGATATGAAGAGTAATATTATTTAAGACAATACTTATGCTACTTCTATTTACTAAAGACAAGAGAACAAAGTTAGAATATACTTACCTAAATATCAACCCATAATGACTCAATCTCTCCCTTGGGCAAAGGGGATTCATAAGAGGTTATTGTAGTTTTTAAGGATAAATAAGAAAGTTCAAAGCATCTAAGACTTATCCACAAGACTAGATTCTCCAAGTAGAAACCCTAAGCTATTTCTCCAAAAGTAGAATGGTGGAATAGAATATTGTAACGAAATATGAGTGAATAATAACTCTTGATTGTATATTGAAAAAATGATGAAATGAGCTTGTATTTATAACCATATCTCACCCTAATTTTTTTTTAATATGTCATTTGTATGGGGTCGACCCAGTCAACCCTATATGTTTTTAGGAGATAAATCACTAGGTCTCAAGATAGGTCGGTCAAAGGGATCACAAAAACTCAAAGTGAAAAATAACCTTAATAGTTTAGGGTTGAACCTATATAGAAATCAGAGGCTAAAAATTATATAAAGTCAACCTTGTTGACCTAGTATAGTCAATTGGCTAAAGGGAATCGAGGTGAGGAAAAGAGGTATGGAAAGATCAAAAATATTAGAAGAGTGTGCAAGGGAGGATTAATTTCTTAGGGAATAGTTTTAATAGCTATTTGGATTGGAAATAATATGGAAATAAGGGAAAAAATCCTATAAAACAATAATGGCCTACCCACCCCTTTCCCAATGCATCCCTTAGGACATGAACTCAGAGAGATTGGAACTCAATGGGTTCCTACAAGATGTAAAGTGTCAATAAGTGATAAAATTTGAAAATATTATGTGTATAAAGATAAATTTAGTTTTATATTAAATCAAATTTTATTTTCACATACATTCAAACTATTAATTTTATATCAAATCCATATTCAATAAATTTTTATAATGGTTTCAATACATTATTTAAATAAACAATGGCTTTAGTGAATTATACTTCCATTAATAATCATGTTGTTAAACATGACAACTTTGAATATTAGATATATCAGTTGAAGAAACTTATTGTATGGAAATGAGTTTGGGAGACTTTTTCAATGGATACACAACACCCCAAGATTGTAAAACCTTGACAAAAGATCATAAAATAATAAAAAAGGCTTAATAAATGGTGGATACATAAGATTGATTATATCTTCAAAGTGTCATAGACCCAAACATTTATCCAATAATTAAAGAATGTAATAATTCCCATGAGGCATGTAATACCTTAGAAGTAGAAGTAGAAAATATAAATCCTTTAAATTAATTATAATGATTTTATAATGTCACATTCTGAAGGAGTAGGAGATTATTTCATAAGGGTAAATTATTTAGTGCATAAAATCAAGATTTATGGAGAAAATATCCAAGACAAAATTATATTATTAAATACTTTTAGATATTGAAGTTAAATATGTATAAATATTATGGTCACTCTTAAATAGGTTAAGGATATTAACACTATATGTGTTGATTATTTGGTTGGTTCTTTCTTATCTCATAATGATAATATCAGACTATATACATGAGATAAAAAAAGCACTTGAAGCCAAAGAAAAGGCTTCAAATAAAAAAGAGAAAAAAAAATATTAGAATTGATGGACTTATAAAAACTAAAATTCAAGGGGAAATTTTGAAGCTAAATTCATAGGTAAGAGTAAGAAATACATTTCTTATCATTATTGCTAAAAAAATATGACATATGATTAAATATTGCATTAAATTATAAGCTAATAATAAATCTAATCAAGAGAGTGAAAATTCCAAAAAGAAAACTCATATTATTGTATCACATGTATTTTGGGAATAAAGGATGAAAATAATTTGTTATTTATTGATTCAGGTTTTCTAAATCAGATGATTCCTTCAAAAACCAAATCAAGTTAGATGATTCCTTAAAACTCCAAGTACAATTATGTGATGGAAAGTACATCAAATTTGAAGTAAATTAAAAAAATTAATTTCACCACAATTCAAGATAAATTTTCAATAATTAGGGAATCCCATTTGAATTGATTTGATGGTTTAAAAAGTCATAGACATGATTCTAGTTCAACAAAAAATAATACTAGCTCTTCACAAAAGTTTAATCATGCATATTCATCAAATCCAATAAAGAATAAGCATTTGTTAAATTAAAATCCAAACAATAAAATGTGATATAAAAAACATTATGTCAGGATCATAAGTATTAAACACAAATAATTTAATTATTTTGATTATTATTATGATGAAAATACTATGTTTATATTATCATATATTGCTAGTGAACCTAGAAGTTACGCAAAAGCTAGTCAAAAGAAATAATTAGTTGATGCTATGAAATTAGAGATGGATTCAATTAATAAAAATTATAAATGAAATTTAATTAAACCACCTTTTAATAAATATGTCATTGTTACAAATTGGGTTTATGAAACCAAATTTAAAATTGATGGAATGGTTAACAATCTAAAAGCTAAAGTATTTGCAAAAAGATTTGCACAAACAAATGGGGTTGAATATGAGGAAACTTATGAACCTATGGAATGTCAAGGCACTATAGTTTTAATTATTATGTTATATTATCATAAAATATTTAAAATTCATCAAATGTATGTTATAATTTAATTCCTAAATGGTGTGATTGAAGAAGTATATGTGGAGTAGCCATAAGGTTTTGAGGTAAAGGGTAAACAATTTTGGGTATATAAGTTGAATACATATATTTATGGGTTGAATAAAGATCTAATATATTGTAACTTAAGAAATAATATATGTATATTAAATAAATTATTTTTAATAATTCAAAATCATCCGACTCTTTACAGACAAGCAACCAAATATAATGTTGTATATGTAAGTAAGTACTAATATTAATAATATCAAAATAATTAATTTATAAGTCTAAGATAGTTAATATAAAATTAATTTTTCATATCTTCCTTGATGATATTAAAAATATACCCAACACAACATTAATTAAAATTATTAATTAAACATCGAATTATTATTTCATATCAAAAGAAAGAGTAAGTATTCATTTTTCAAGCCAAGTATACCCAAGACATGTTAAATACGTACAATATTCAACATGTGAAGCCTAAAAACACCCTAATTTCAAGTGGATAAAATATAATGATATATTTTGGAATTATTCTAGTCAATTAAAATAGTTTTATAATCATGGTGGGATATTTTATGTGTCTCACTATGACAATTACTGATATCATGTATGGGGTTTCACTAGTTTCTACATTTATGGGCAAGTCATCACTCAAATATTTGTAAATAGTGAAGAGATTTTTTAGATATGGAGGTACTTATAATCAGAGTATTCATTTTATAATATAAATTTTATTATTTCTAATTGGATACATAGATTAATATTGGTGAGAATCTCTTGATAACAAGGAGTCAACTTCAGGGTGTTGCTTCACATTGGGAAGTGGGTGTGTTTCATGGACATAAAATAAACAAGATACCATTGTATTATCATTTATATAAGATGAATATTTAGTCATTAAATAATCATTCACAAAAATATTATGTCTGAGAATAGTCTTGGCTGATATCATAAAGGCTCAACTTGAGTCAACAGAGATTTTTTATGACATTAATAGGTCAATACGATTATCTAATAATTTAGTTTCCATGATAGAACCAATCATATTGAACTCAAACATCAATATAAATATACTTGGTAGATATAAGCACTTTTACATTGATTATTTGATAAGTTAAGATTAATTTTATAATATTATCACCAATGGATTGCTTAAAAATTTTCATGGAAGACTTAAGGAGATGATATATGTGTTCTATTATTTACATCAAAATGGGTAATGTTGAGTATGATGATAATATTTAAACTTGATTATTAGTGTTATATTTTTTTAATTTTGTGTTTCATGATCTTAGGAGGGTTATTTAATTCAATTATGTCTTAGATTTATTATCTGGTCAATTTTAGATAGGTTTTTGGAACTTCCTAAAAATAATTAGAAGTGCTAGTCAGATTCTAGTTTAATAGATTTTTAGTTAAATGAATTTATATTTATTTTATTCAAAATTATATTTGTATTTTTATATTTATAGAGTTATATTTTTAGACTTTCACTTGTCTAGCATGCATGTGAGTGTGCATGTTTGTTTAACTGATCAAGAGGTTTCTTGTATGATACCCATATCTTATCAATAAGTTAAAATTGATATATTATATGCTATTTTTTTAATTCTCTATTTATTTTACTTAGTTTTTAAGTAAATTTATTAATTTATTATTAATTTTTCATGCAATTTTCTTTTAATTGGATACTTATAACCTTTATTATTAATAAATGATTGCACACAAGTGTGGTTCAATAATTACTTTTGAAATTTCATGTTTCATATTGTTATCTCTTATTTTTTATTTCATGTATTCAAAAATGAAAACCAATAATCACATATATTTTTTAATTTATTCATTATATGTTTTGATCAATAATCTCACTAATAACACTAATGATTCTAGGATAAAACAATTGGTACATAAATTACATTTAAGATTAAAAAAAAAATTGACATAAATTAAAAACCTTATTTTTGTATTATATACACATTTAATAAAGTTTCATAAGAGTTTAAATCCATTATTATAATAAATAATGGGTTTAGTGAATTTTGCTTCCATGAATATTATTGTTTTCAAAGGTGAAAATTTTGAATATTGGAGAGATTAGTTGAAGAGATTTATTTTATGGAAAGGATTTTGGGATAATTTTTTACATGGTAATAAAAACCTAAATATTATAACACCATGAAACAAGTTCATAAAATAAATAAAAATGATGAAAAAAAGGTGGATGCATAAGCCTTTATATATCTTTAAAGTTTCATAGACCAAAACATTGATCCAATAATTTTAGGAAGAAATAATTCACATGAAACATGTAATACTTTGGATAATTCATATCAAAGATTTATTAAAGTAATATAATCAAAACTTAAAACCCTTAAAATTAATTTTTCTACTTTGGTAATTTCAAACTCTAAATTAGTAGGAGATTATTGCATAAGGATAAATCATATAGTGCATAAAATGAGAGTTTATGGAGATCCAAGATAGTGTTATAGAAATAAATATTTTAAAATATTTAAGTCAAACATAGTTGCATATTATTATCACTCTTGAATAGTGTAACGACATGAATACTATAAGTGTTGATTAGTGGGTTGTTTTAATCTTGTCCCATGAAGATCATATTAGACTATAGATAGTAGATCAAGAACAATCACTTGAAACCAAGGTAAAGTTTTTAAAGACCAAAGATAAAAATAAAAATCAAAATCAATGGAGATATAAACACTCAGATTAAAAAGTAAAATTTGAATATAATTTTATAGGTAATATTAATAACATTTTAATTTTCGTTATTTAAAAAAACTAGGACATATTATAAAATATTGCATGATACTAGTAGCTAAGAATCAAGCTAATTAAGAGAGTGCAAATAAATATTTTCAATCTTAAAATAATGAGGAAAAAGAGAACTCAAATCATTGTCTAAAATTTATTATAGGAATATATATTAAAATAAATTTATATCACCTTATTCATGTTTCTCAAATCACATAACAAGTCACAAAATACTTTTATAAAGCTAGGTGATCCTTCAAAAGCCATGTGCAATCGAGAGAAGGAAAGTTCATCCAAGTTTAAGGAAATTAAAGCATTAAAATCACCATAAGTAATGATGCATAGGTAATAATTGAATTTTTTAATCCTATTAAATTTTATTTTGAGGGATTACCAAGTCCTACAGGTTTCTAGTTCAATAAGAATCAATGCAAACTCTTCGCAAGAGACTAGCCATCCATCCTCATCAACTCAAAATAAGAACAATAATTTATTAAATATACATCCATCCAATAAAATTTAATATTATAATTATGATAGGATTATTAAAATGATTCAACATCATTAATTTAATTTATTTCATGATGTATGTGATGAAAATACTACGTTTGCATTGTCATTTATTGCTAGTGAACCTAAATGTTATGCAGAAGCTTGTCAAAAGAATGAATGGATTGATGGTATGATATATATATGGATTAAATTAATATTATTGATAAATTCGATTTATTTAAACCTAAATTTAATAAATATTCCATTTTTAAAAAGTGTATCTACAAGACCAAATTTAAGCATTATGGAACAATTGATAAGATAAAATCTACAATAGTTGTAAAAGTATTTCCACAAACATATGGGGTTGAATATGATAAATATTATGTACCTGTGACACATAAAGATAATATAATTATAATTATAATTTTATCCAATTATAAATTATGTAAAATTAATTGAATTTATGTAAAAGAATAATTCCTAAATGGAGTGATAGAAGAAGTATACGTAGAGCAGCCACAAGGTTTTAAGGTTAAGGGTAAATAATTATGGGTATATAAGTTGAATAAATATATTTATTAATTTAATAAACATAAAAAATATTGGTAATATCTAATTTATATATATTTATTGGATCAAAACTTTTTAATATCTCAAAAATGAACTAAATCATTGCATACAACCGTCTAGTTTTAATGCTTTATATGTTTATCTCTATGTAGATGACTTGATATTCATAGGTAGCTCTATGGATGTAGAATATATTTAAGGAATATATGTAATAATAATTTTATGTGACTGATATTTAGTTTATTAATTAATATTTTTATATTAATTCCATAAAAATAAAGAGAAATTATTAATTTGCTAAGTTATGTATTCTTAAGACATTTTAAACAAGTAGAATCTTAAAGATATGAATCCTCTTGGCACTCCAATTACAAGTGAATAAAATATAATGGATGGAATCAGTTTATTTTATGAAAATAATTTTATAATCATGGTAGTATATTTGATGTATCTCACTATGACAAAATTTGATATCAGTTATGGGGTTTCACTAGTTTTTTTATTTTTGGGCACCACATCACTTAGACATTTGCAAGAAGTGTATATAATTTTTATACATGTAAAAGGTAAATATAAAAATTCTATTAATTTTTAACTATAAAATTAATTATATATAAATGGATACATGTATTTATATTGGATGGTATCTTTTGATGATACGAAGTCAATTTCAAGTTATTGCTTCATATTGGGAAGTGGGTTGGTTTCGTAGTCATTAAAAAAAAAGCTATAGTTGAATTATCCTCTAATAAATCTGAAGATACAAACCTTACATCATATTTCACATAAATATTATGGATGAAAAGAATCTTGGTTGATTTTAGAGAGGCTCAACTTTAGCCAACACATTTTTTTTTTGATAATTCTGGAGCAATACAATTATTCAATGATATAATTTTTCATACTACAACCAAGAATATTAAACTAAAACATAATATTTTAGATACTTGGTCAATATAAAAACTTTTTAATTTATTATTTTAGAATTTAAGATCAATTTTATAATATTATCACCAAGAGATTTCTTAAGAAGATTTATAGAAGGACTTAAGGAGATGATATGTGTTTCTGCTCTTTACATCAATGTAAGAAATGTTGAGAATGATGCTAATATTTAAACTTTATTATTCATTTTATAGCTATTTTATTTTATGTTTTATCATATTAATATACTTATTTAATTCAATTATTTCTTATATTAATTATTTATTCAATTATAGACACTTTTTGTGAACTTCCTAAAAAATAGCTAGAAGTGCCAATTAGAGTCCAGTTCAATGAATTTTTAGTTAAAATGAATTTAAAGTTATTTGTCAAAATTATATTTTTATAGTTATATTTTTATATTTTGATTTTTAGATTTCTATATGTATACTTTCACTTGTATATTATGCATGTGAGTGTTCATGTTTGTTTAACTGATGAAGAGGCATCTTACATGATGTCGATATATTTTGTGAGTTAAACTTGTTATTTTTACAGTCTATTTTTAACTTTTAAAATAGTTAAATTTGTTAATTTTTAATTTTTATTTGAAAAATTTACAAGAATTGAATTTTTTATTATATTAATGTGAATTATGTAAAGTTAAATTTAATTTGAATATTACCCCAATTAATTTGTGTCATCTTTCACATCTTGGTTATAGGGTGAAATTACCTCTCTCTCTCTCTCTCTCTCTCTCTCTCTCTCTCTCTCT